>OZ029915.1:31325658-31925658 GCA_964023275.1 Norana najaformis
TAGATCTTTATGTTGGACATTTGCAAGCACGTAGATAGCATAAGAGGTTTTAGAAATTCCATTATATGTCGCTGCTTTCATGTGTTGTCATTGGATCGGGATGTGTCCTCTGCTTTCGCGTGTATGCGTGGGCATAAATATCATTATTTTTATAAGTTATATAAATATATATGCATGTATAAGCATGTATGACTGAAACGTCATATATGAAATATACGTAGCATAAAATAAGATATGTGTGTAAGATATGATATGATATATGAAGGACTTTGAAGGCGGTGTAATATGAAATACTTGTATCGGTTTCAATCATGTCATGATCAGCTGTTCAGGGTCTGTCACATGAAGTTCCGTTCTGCTGTTCACCCTATGGGGCTTGTCAAACGATTTCCTTTGCAGCGTATTTGTCCGGCAGTGTATGGAGCGCTATATCAAGTCTCCGATGACTAGGGACTGTTTTCCTTGGCAGTGACCAATGCGACTGATTCTCGGGTATTTAGAAAGCATAAATCATCGAGTAGTGCATTCATCCGAATGGTGGCCCTCATCGTCTGTCGGAGTCGTTCGTGTCTGCGTGTTGTCGCCAGCGAAGGTCGTTTTCAATATACAGCGTCACTCGACTACAAACCGTTGTGCGCCTTAATCTAGCGTATTATGTATATAGAGAGAGACTGATGCTTGTCTTTAGGCTACAAATTAGTGTTTCATAAATATATGAGCATTCATTATAACAGATATAAATATGATGTTTCACAAAGGATAGAGTCTAAAATAACTCGCATATACAGTATATGCTCAGTTCATACCTACATGCATGCATGTAGTTATGCATATATTGTGTATTTATGTATGTCTGTATGTATGCATGAATGCATATATGTATGTATCTATGTATTGTGTATGTATGTATGTATGTATGTACTGTATGTTTGTATGTATCTTTGCATGCATGCATGTATATATGTGTGAATGTAGGTAGGCCTGTGTATGTATAATTCTAAGCATTATAATACAGCTGCTTTTTAAGAAAATACTCATTTACTTACTTACATCATTGGTGACGAACCACATTTGTTCAGATTCATTTAAATGTACAGGTATAAGCAATGTTGGCTGATTAATTTCAGAGCGAAATGACACGAAGCCACTGTCCGTTCTTGTCTTTCTTCACGGAGAAACCTTTGAGATGGGAACCGGAAATGCCTACGACGGAAGCGTCATTTCCGCCTTTGGACAGGTGATCGTGGTCACGCTCAACTACCGACTGGGGATTCTGGGTAAATTATTGCTTTGCTTACATGCACTGCGTTTCGAATTTCCCTTCAGATAACTTAGTAAGATAACCTCACATTTATTCAGCGCTTATGCTTTCATTAGGAATCCGTTCTTGTTGAACGACCTTGAATTAATCTTTAGTTCGAATCTTAAAATTGGAACATTTTTCCTTACCCTTTTAACTCACTGGTACAGCAGACACTTCTGTTGCTTAACAATCATAAGGTTCTTACTATGTTGTGCACCTTTTTTGACGTGTGACAACAGGTATCCATTTTAACATCTTTTGACGTCGCCTTTTTTACCTTACCAGTATAATAAGATAACCGGAAAACGCGATAACCTGAAAACGTACATATGATCAGATCGGATTCTATGTGTTCATTGAAGTCGACCGACTAAAACGACCAATTAAAAGTATTATCATCTCTGGCATGTCAAATTAGAAGTGTTTAAATATTGATTTTTATGCTCAAGGAAATGAACGACGAATCAAATTTTACATAGATCACTGTTTTATAAACTAAATAGGCCTGCTGCTGAGGTGACCTGAAATGTGAACATTGGACTTGTGTACGTTGAAGACTTTTAAGTGCAAAAGTTCGAAAAGTGCTGTTTTAACATTCGATTTCATATAACGGAACCGTGTTTCAAACTCACGTCACACACATGAAAAACATAAACCTCTCGGCCGCTGTAGCACCTGTTCAGTAAGAAAAATATTGAGTCACGGTAGCCGACTGGTTAGGGCACTCGGCTTGTAATGCGGAGAGTATGGGTTCGAGCCTCCTCTGAGACGGTTACTGCATGTGTAGGGACCTTGAGCAAGTCCTTCACTCACAATTGCTTCGCGCCTCATATTCAGATTTACTGACCTTGTGCGTGTAATAAATGCAATATAATAATAATAATAATAATTGTTGTTGTTGTTGTTATTATTATTATTATTATTGTCATTATTAAGCAATCACATGGCGAAATGGAAAAATACAGCCCGCACTCTTGTTCCTATAGTCAAGATGCGGGTACCAGAGCACATGCCATGTCGTTATCACTACATTCGGTACACTTCAGTCTTATAGAATAATCATATCTTTGCGAATTTTCTGGGCACATTAATATCTGTCACACGGCGCAAAGGACGCCGACCGACCAACTGCCACAGAACACTGGCACAGAAGTCGGAACGAAGAGTAATGATGAAACATGAATAGCTCACTCACCCTCCGACGTCATCATGATGTCCACCTATTGGTCGACGACGTTAGGCGCTATATTTATCATCATCAGCAGCAGCATCAGCATCAGCATCAGCATCAGCATCATCATTAGCATCATCATCAGCATCAGCATCATCAGCAGCAGCATAAGCATCATCAGCAGCAGCAGCATCAGCATAAGCATAAGCAGCAGCAGCAGCATCATCAGCATCAGCATCATCAACATAAGTATCATCATCAGCAGCAGCATCACCAGCAGCAGCATCATCATCATCAGCATCATCAGCAGCAGCATCAGCGTCAGCATCAGCATCATTGTCGTCGTCAGCAGCAACAGCAGCAGCAGCAGCAGCAGCTCTTATTTCATCGTCGTTCATCGTTTGTGATTGAAGTATACAGTCAGTGCCTTGCATGTGTACTGCATGCGCTTGTGCAAAGCAATCGGATTCCGAAGAATAGATTTAATGGCCTCCATATTTGAGCCGATAAATCAGAAACAGTTTTGCCTTTGCTAGTGTTACTCTTACTGTTACGCTGCTGTTACTGCTGTTGTATTTTCGCCATATCATCGTTGGTGTTGCGTCAATTTTCTTGAAGGTCTGTTGTTGTAACCGTTATCGTTTGTGTTGTATGTATGTATTAAGACACCTTTAAAGTACGTCACAAAAACGTTAGTGTTAATAAAGTTCTAAATGACCTTGGATTTGAGGCAGGTCATGTCAATGAAAATGCATCAGAAGTGTACGATAACTTGACCTCAACTTACGCTTAGAACTTAGAACTTCAGATTTAATTACGGTTTAAAAGCGTTTCCAGCAGAGGGCGCTGGTCAATCATACGCCATAGTGTTTATCTCCAACAGTGGAGACGCTTCTAGCGAGTGTAGTTATAACGACAATGGGACGCCATTTTATCTGTTGGGCGAAGTCATGGCATCGTTGCAATTGCTCCTCTCGCTCTCTCGAGTTATGCAACATTCGTGACGATATTAGTACTGTCAGTCCCCGAATGCTAATCTGTTAGTTCGGCGGTAGGCGTTTGGTTCTAGGTAAGTGAGCCTTGGTCACCTGGCCTCGGGGCGCGAGAGTCACTCGAGCATGAAATCCGACCAGGGACATCAATCAAAGTGTCGTATTCTACGCTCGAACGACTCTCGGCACTTCTGAAAAGAGAATCCGGCATCAGACGCCGTAAGTTTTAGGGTTATGGTGATTGATATAATGCTGCAGAGGCAATGGTAAGTTAAAATTACGGGCTTACCTATGGCATGACTGAAACACAGTCTTCAGTAAAACCTTCCTTCAATATGATTTTATATTATGCTAGTTAAGAAACACATGGAATGAGTTACTACTGTTAATTAGAAATAAGGGCCAAGTCTTGTATAAGCTTTTAACATTTTACGTGGATCATGTTACGCTGTTCGTGTGAGCTTATGAATGCTGGTGTAATAATTTTACAAGCTCAGTTAATTATTATGTTACGTTATCTCGAATTTGTATGTGGGTCACAAGCTGATTAAGGTGGGGGCCAGGGTTAGGGTTAAAATATCAGCGTAATGGTTAGAATGTCAGCTTTATGACTATCACGAGCTAGGGCTTGGCCGCAGGGCCTATGATTTCGTCTTTCGCAATTTTTTATGATGACAAATGTCCCATTCAGAATTCGGATCTTTACTGGTGACTAATTTCAAACAGTTTCCTCTTTTCCTTTTTGCATTTGACCAGAAAACAATCTGGTCTAGTTTCCGGTTTTAGCAATTCGATCTTAATCGCTTAATCAGCTGATTAGCGTGACTTAACTAAAGACACGCGCATCTACACTACAATAGCTATACTTTTCCGCTGAGAACTATTGAGAAATATTACGTTTATAATATTATTAAGGAAAACTATAGCACTTGCTGACGGGTTAGATAACTGCGATGTAACCCCTGCTAAACGAATCTTACCTCACCTGATGCAATTTTTGTTATCCATAGTGCTTAGCATGCAACATGGCGCCTAGACGGAATTGAGATGTTTTGGTTCTGAAGCCGTTTGTTGGTGATGCATCGAGTGTTCTCGACCTCTCTGAGAATACCGGAAAGGCCGTGTTACGCATGCGCGGGCAATCTCTTAAAGGCACTTACCCAAAACTCCTTACAAGCAGTAGAATATGGTCTATGCCTGTCTGTGAGTCTGTATACGTGTATTTGTACATGTACGAATGTGTGTGTATCTTAGTCTGTTTATATTTCTTATGCTTCTCTCTTTTTCTGTTCGGTCGCCCGTCTCGCTTTCTTTATCGAGTGACATTCATGAAAGAAACCGAACCGAATGACCTCTTGGACATAAAATTGTTCAAAGAGGAAATTGCATTTGCTCGCATTGAGCTCGTTGCTGCAAAATCTTTGCTGTTTTACGACGAAGAATCGTCGTTTTGCCATCGTCGTTTTTCATCTTATACCCACTCTTCAGTTTTTCGTTTATTCGCCAGCAGGATAAGGCCGGTATGGTCTGTAGTCGTACTACTATTCTGATACGTGTCATAGCTAAAAAAAGGAAACGGATATGACAGTGTCGACTATTACTATGAACATGTGATAGCAGTGACGTCAACGATGATGACAACGATGCTGCTGCTGGTGCGGCTGGATGATGACTCTGATTACGACTTCGATTACAGTGACGCAAACGATGACGATGACATTGACGATGACGATGGTTACAACGACGATGACAACGACGATTATGGTGGTGGTGATGATGACGTGACGATGATGATTATGATGATAGTGGTGGTGATGATGACTTATTTCCAGGCTTCCTGAGCACCGGTGATAGCAATGCACCGGGCAATTACGCTCTGCTGGACCAAGTGGCTGCCTTGCACTGGATCAAGGAGAACATCCCTGCTTTCAACGGCGATCCAAACTCCGTAACCCTCATTGGACATGGCTATGGGGGTGCTATGGTCAACCTCCTGCTCGTCTCTCCAGTCACGAAAGGCAAGAACAAACTCATACCATACCATATCGAAACAGTAGACGCATTAGGCGTCAGCTCAAGGCATCATTGACCAATCGTGATTCCTGCTGGAGACCATATGAAATTAGGAACCGTTCATAATCTCAGCTGGAGTTCATCAGCTGAAATTAGGAAACGATTACGATCGGGACAAGAACCTTTAAAAATGATCAGACCATTTGCCCAAATGAAAACCCAGATGGCCTGGTCTACTGAACAGCTAAGTCTAGATCTAAAACTAGGCAATCTCATCTGCATGTAGTTTGCTTTGAAATGAAGCTTTCAGATAATTTTTCTATTCTCGATCGAGTCCAACAAGTTGCCAAATGTAGGGAATTCTAATGCCCTTGATGTCTCTAGCTTATGAAACGTTGGCCCCACGGTTATTGCGGGGATTATGCAGGCATATCGTCCTATGGCAATTTCTAAACTTCTGGAAATTGAACCATTACCACGCAAAACTTGTCTTTTATTATCGAATGATTTCAGTGCAGAAATCCGTTGCATTGAATGCTTGCACTGAATGACAATTTACTGAGCGAAATCAGTATGGGTTACCCCGGTGACATTTCTCAAATGCAAAAGAACACGTGTGAATAAAATTTTGCTCTAAAAAGAATTACATAAACCATTTGAAAGGGTTTCTTGGTATACAAATTCGACGCAATAGTTATCCCATACCCTGCATAATTAATTCTCTTGCTGCACTCAATACTCACGCAAGGTCATTAAATCAGAATCTGAGTCGCGGGTTGTTATACGGAATCCGACCAGCAGGCTCAAACCTGAAATTGTTGTATCATAGACCCAGTACTTTACCGAATAACATCGTGCTGATAGCTCTAAGGAAAAGGGAACATAAGTTTGTCATTTAAGAATATTTTTTAAATCGTACAGATGACGATCAACATATTACCTTGCAGCTCCCAATTTTCCAATGTTCCTTTGCAGGTCGGAACCTATTCCAGAAAGCTATATTGCAGAGTGGCTCAGCGCTGAGTACTTGGTCGACGACTAGCGACCCCTTGCGCTATGCCAAGGAACTAGCCGAGTGGTTCAACTGCACCCAGCCGACTCCTGCCTTCCCGCACAGCGCCGGGCTGCTGCATTGTCTCAAGCAGGTGCCCGTCGAAGCCTTGGTACGAGCGGACATTCGGGCTCCAAAGTATTTTTCTCCCTTCGGTCCCACGGTGGACAAGCGCAGCGTCCTGCCAACGGATATCCGGCGTCTCATGTCGAAACCGGGCGACTGTGTCTTCGCCAACATCCGGTTGCTTGTGGGAGTGGCACGCAACGAGGGCTTCCTCTACTTCAGCCAGAGAGAGGTGGACGACGGAATATCCGGAGACAGGTACCAGCAGATGATGCGAACCTACGTCCAGAACGTATACTCGTACCACCGCCAGTACATCTACGACATACTCGTCCACCAGTACACGGACTGGGATCGAACGAGCGATGCCGCGGTGCTCAGGGACTCGATGATGGAGCTGATAGGCGACGGGCAGCACGTGGCGCCAGTCATCGAGGCGGCTCAGCTCCACGCGCGGGTTCCCAACGCTCCGACCTACGTCTACAGTTTCAACTACCCCACTCGGCTGGACGCCTATCCCCGCTGGGCCGGTGGGGTCCACGGCGACGAAATGGCCTTCGTCTTCGGAGCCCCGCTTACCGACGGCATCGATCCCTTTCCCTCCGTCTACACGAAGTCCGACAAGATCCTCGCCGAGACTGTCCTCAGATACTGGACCAACTTCATCAAGACAGGGTAACTGCCCCCGTCGAATCTCTTAATTTCTTATTTCTTAGAGATACAGGACCCGTTACCGTAATCTTCGGATTGTTTCGGGGCCTGAAACCCGAGGTACGGGACTAGCTTCGTTAAAGGGGGTTGATCAGTAAACAAAATTGGTGAGACAGATAAGGTCAGGTTCAGTACGAGTTTAGATTTAAAAGTCAGGCAGGTGGACAAACAGACGGCTACAATGGATGGAACCCTTATTCTTAGGACATGAACAGAAAATATGAGGTCCGCGATGCACAACACCACCGCTCAGAAGTTCGTCATTGGTGGTAGATGTCGCAGTATCCAGATATCCCTCGAACAACGGTAGCGTGGAAAAGGTATTTCCCGTCTGCCGTTCGGTATGTCGAAGGCCACCCTTGCTTGCCGGTTGAAGTTACTCCAAAGACCCTCGTTGATATTCCTCCCCAAAGACCATTACCCGCCTGAAGATGGCGTACATAAGGGCGTAGATCTGAGGTTGGACCGTACACAAGGAAGCCTATCCTTCCTCATGTAGTCACGTAGTCATACGTAGTCATGTAGTCAAGATGATATGCTTAGAAAATACTCTCCGAAATGGTCGAAATCGGCGGAGAAATCGAAAATTAATTCCGATATTCAAGCTTAGCAACAGCAAACGTCAGCAGTAATTATTGCCAGTGAGCATTTTATCACGTGGGAGTTCGCGCGGGAAAATGTTAGGCCCATGTTGTGATGAGTCAGCGAGTTTTGGAAAACCCATGATTGTGTAATAACGGAGAAAGGGCCTATACAAGCAGACGCAAGTGCGTTTACAAGAGTTAGCGCGAAGATTTGTAGCACCGAGTACTTGTCTGTCGTGTGCTATGTTAAAAGTTTTATTTACAAATGTCGTTGATAGATTTGAGCGTTTAGAAACTGTGACAATTCAATTACTGTAGTGATTGAACTGTTCATTTTATCAATTAATATGCAGTCGAAAATCAAAGACTGTGTGTCTTCTCGAGTAAACGCTAGGCTACAAATCGGGCGAGTCAACGGTTCGAAGCCCGATCGTTTGACACTTCGAAATATCGTCGACAACAAAACAAAGACTTAAATAATGTCACCAAACTATGCATTTCTGTGCAATTTATTATGTACTAATCCAATTTTACATACCTCGCAAATGCAATCGTAACTCTGGGGCTCATATGTCTATGTACTAAGTTTTCTCCGATCTCTTACTGCATTACGGACCTAAAGACGGACGTCGCCCTTTACCCAAAATACCCAGAAGGCCCCGCAAGGTCGAAAGGTGGCGCTAATTCCACTAGGCGAATATTCGGCGCGGACGGCAGTAAAAGATGAGGCTTTGCAGATGTCAGAGTGGACCAACATCTTAGACTGTGTAGTTTCTGAGGGGTGGGATCAGTAGAGCGAGGGGTCGAAGGGGTATGGCAGAAAAGGCGAGCTGGGGTGTAAGTACTTAGCATAGCTATTTATCAGCTATCTGTCTTCTTTCAATTACAGAGCTCGCCTTCTTCTTCTTCGTTTGCTTCTTGCGAGAAGGTCATATTTTCTGTTTTATTTCTATCAGCGCCTCTTGTTGTCTCCCATCCCAGCCTTCGCCTATCTACCGCTGATCTGCATAGTCTTCGGGCGCAGCATAATCCGAAGAAGGTCTAGGGTTGGCTAAAATATTACCACCTTCGATAACAACACTGTAAATTTTATGAATACATGAGCTTCTGTCAGCTTCTCCTTTACTCTCTGGCTCCGAATTCCTTCACTTCTTTCCTTTCCTGGCGATCGAAGACAAACTCCCGCGTCTACGGTGCTTGCTGAGCAAGAAATTTTCCACTGGTTTACCTTCCCCGAGATGGCTGATTGCCGCCCTAAATAAATCGTCACGCTTCATCGCTAATCTAAATAGAAATCTTCGATCTTACTTCGCTCTCTACAGAAACTAAGGTCTACTCCTCAAACGGATCGTGTTTTGCCTACAGTCGAAACTTTATTATATAAACAGTTATATATAACTATAAACATATTTATCATGATTTGAGTATAGACATAAGCGTGTGTGTAAATATAAATGCCTTTCAATAGTTGTGCTGTACCAAAAATTCTGCATACTTGTGTCGAAGGTCTTTTAGAGTTGTCAGTGATAGGGCTTCGAACCACCGACTTGCAGTTTCTAAATGCACGACATTTGTAACTTAAAATTTCAACTTAGCACACGCCAGACCAGTGCTACAAATTGCGTTTTTTATCAATGCATTTGCATATGCTTACATAAGCCCTTTCTTGCCAAGACAAAAGATCAGTTCAGTCTGGTTCATACCAACCTTCAGATATTGCCCAATCGTGGGTCTTTCTAAAAAAACTGAATCATCACAATGTAGGCTTGGCATTTTCCCCCGCGAGCACCTTCGTGATAAAATGCGCATCGGCAATAATTACCGCTGACGTCGGCCCGATTGTTTGCATGGCGCCACCAGCCAATCATTCCGTCCCCATGACTTGTTCAGTGGATGCCAGCCAGCACGTGATCTTCACGTGTACAAACAATCCAATAACCTGATGACTCATGGAAATTTTCTATATACCTGCTCTCTTCAAACTTGCTGACTAAGCAACGCAGAATTACGTTCACAACTTGTATATGCATAGAATTCACATGTAAACAGAATATGAATTCCTAACATAACATTAATTGCATGTATGTGTACAGATATAAGGGCAAGAAAGTCTAAGATTAGATTAGAGCTGTGTCATCTTCTACATCTTCTTTAATGTCAGGTTTAGATGATCAAAAGTTGCCGATGTTGCTTTCTTTCAAATTCTCCCACTTAACTACATACAATAGCAGTATCGCTTCCTGTAATTATATAGAACGCAGTGAGGCTCAGCAAACGCATATCATCTCTTCGTAGATCCTAAGTCGCCACTGAGTGGCATCGCAGGCCTTGACCCTTACTTCCCAACAGGGGCGTATCGAGGTGATTTGGCGGCCCGGAGATAAAGCCATATGCGCCCGTCTCTTTCGTCTGATTGGTAACATCAGTGATAGAGTGCCTACATATTGCCACTTAGTACAGAAATCGCAGACCAAAATATAGCATTAACTCGAATTGAAGCTATTCTTTGAAAACAAAAGCAATAATCACTGAAGCCAAAATACGTTATACTAGAAAACGTTTTCTACAGCAGCTGATTAATTTTCTGGCATTTACTGTTGCAAATTGGTCAGCTGTCCCCACCTGCCTTCCCCTCGCTACTCCAGTGCTTTCCTGACTCCAGCTTTGGCAAATTACAGCTTTCCTCTTTCTTTCTACCATGCAGAATGTTTACTGCTCGGTCAGCGTCGTTGCCTTGCATCTGACTATACAGACAGTCAAACAGGGCAAATGCAATGCCAATTAGGGCGGATTACACTGTCGTATGCAAACCAATACAAAAACAACTACATGTACATTAAAACTTTAGACACGGCCGTTGTTTTTCCGAATCTTATTTTACGCCGAGGTCAGTTCAGTCTCATCGAGATACTGAATCTGCTGCCAACTGCGTTTACTATCCTCGGTGCATTTCGGTAGTAATCCCTAGCGGACGATTTTATCGGGGCGTGACGGTAAGACCGGGATCGGCAGTTCGAGAGCACAGTAGATCTGCATTTTTGCAATCATTAGCGAATGCGGAACGAAATGGATGGGATGCGTTTGCCATACTCGTGACTCTTCTTTCCGGCTAGAGATAGCATCTCCGTTCGCCACAGACTATAAAGCCGATACGACTGGCTGTTGGGCTTATTTACGTGCCATCTTGTGCGATTTCGAGGACGCTCGCTTAGCAACGGTCGTTCGGTTAGTGTTTTCGTTTACTGCAATGCTGATTTCGACAGACGATAGACTAACTGCCAAATCACCTGATTTCTGTTGTCCAGAGAGCTGGGTTTCATTAGCCTAAGGCGGATTTTTAAAGTTTGAATACATACATTTATGGTTTACTTTCGCATGTTAAGCTTGCTGCAATGACTAATCTAATCTAATAAAATGACTTCAATAGCGCAGTTATCATAATATATAAAGCATCAACAGGTGGTCGCTTTAAATGAATTCACAGTCAAAATCATACTCTGTTAGAGAAACCATGTGGAAACCCAGACAGTTAGAAACCAGAAGTCGAGCTTCTTTGGATAAGCAGGCTGACACAGATGAGTTTTAAGTGTAGTTCTGAAGCAACATTAGAGTACGCACAGAACTGGACAGTGATTTGCAAAGCTTTGGACCAGCCACCGAGAAAATCGTTTTCATACTTGTGTTATTAAAAAGAAGAACAAATAAGCAAGGACGCATTTAGAAAGATAAAGAGTTAGAGAAGAAAACTAAAAGAGACCTATAGACAGATGTTGTTGGATTGAATGATGACGGTTGGTTACAGCAAGCGCTTAAGGAGGATACACAACATCGTGGTGGTGGGCGCTGCTAGACATATGGACCGGCCAGACGGCAGAAAACATGAAGATTTAGTTTGACGTGTCATCCTGGTTTTCTGTGTTTTTTTCTCCGATCTAGAACATTTGCATTCTGGCATTTGCATATGGCTTTCTGTCTTCCAGTCTTTCAAGGAGTTTACTTTCATTGCTTTCTTCTTCCACTTCTCCTCTGTCTCACACCCTGGGATTTCCGCTTTTCAGACTTAAACGAAAACTGTAACACCAGTCTTGGTCTTGTTTTCGGTTGTGTAAGAATCAGAAAAGGCTACGTTCAGCGAGGCTGTCGTGAGATGAAGAAGAATATGGTAACTTCCATTATGACGATGATGATGATGATGATGATGATGATGATGATGAAAGCCGTAGTGGTGATGCATACAGTGTCGATAGCGATGGTAGTAATGTTGATGCTGTTTTTGGGTAATGCGATCCCCTAAATCCTCTTTCTGCCTGTCGCCTTTCTCGTTTTTTACAGTTCCACTTTATTTTGTGACCATATTTTCTTCTTACAGGAATCCAAACGCACCTGGCGACCATTCCAGGAACAAAGCGGCGACAGATCTGGAATGGCCTACCTACGACCTCGAAAAGCAAGAGTTATTACATATCGGTAAGCGGAAATCCGTGGCTTCAAAAAGGGATCATGAAAAAAGGCGGGTTGCACACCAAAACTATTGACGAATTCAGTCAATAATTAGGAGCCTTATGACGCGACTCGTTCAGATCCCCAGGAAAGTGACATGTGTACTCCTAAAGAATGTAAATGTTTCTTAGTGCAACGTAATGTAATGCAGTCGGTTGTAATGCGATTCAGTGCATTTGGAAATAACTGTAGTGCCTTACATGTTTTAAAAACAAGTTGTTCTAAGAAACGAAATCCAATGCAAGCAATGCAGTGATAGAATCCATTGCTGTACAATTTTTGTAATTGTAATATTAGGAATTTTTGTATAGCGCCTCTTCAAGGGAAACTAATTAGAGGGACTCTCTACTCTAGCCTGAACGGTATTAAAAGTCATTAAGGACAGAACATTTATCCGTTAGCAAACATTGATAAGATAACTAGCAGAGTCACAAATGCCAAGCTCGCACACACACGCAGAGCCCTACCAACAGATTCTCAACTAGACTTGAAAGATGACAGCATGTTCAGAGATTGTGAAGCACTTGACATCAAGGAGGAGGAACGCCGACAGCTGATGTGATCCGCCGTCGATGGCTCACGGTTGTCTCGTCATCCAGCAGTCCCTCGTAGATGGAAGACGTCGCGGCTTCCAGATATCCCTCGAACTGCTGGATGTGCGTAGGACAGACAATCGTCCCCGAAGACCGGTAGGTAGTTGAACCATTCCGTGACCGACGGTCGGTGCCCCTCCAAAGGCTCTGCCCTTCCTCCACCCACCATAACACAACATAGTGCACGCTTACAATGCAGTGTAATACGGTAATTGTAACTGATCATTTATATAGCGCTTCTCCCACAGCGATGCACGGCGCATTACTTATGCCTCCTTCGTGTAGAAGCCTCATAAAAGGAGCACCGCTTGATATATACAGTAGAGTATTAGGGACCAAGTAGCGAATCATTAAAATGGCAAATAAGACTGGATCAATTGTGCTATCTCTCCAGACCTATAAAAATGAGAAAGATGCAGACTTAAGATACGCTTCCGGAGATGGTATTCTATTTACGTTCACTTTTAATTATTAACTTCCAGATGTTCAACCAACACAACTCGCATTCCTCGATTGAATCTGTCTGTCACCATCTATCTTCTCTCTATCTGTCTGTCTGTCTGTCTGTCTTTCGATCGATCGCGATCGATCCCTCCCTCTCTCGCTCCCTTCTTGCCTCCCTCCGTCCATCCATCCAACCATCCATCTCTCTATCTGTCTATCTATATGTCTAACTATCTGTGTCTGTCTCTGTGTCTGTCTATGTGTCTGTTTGTGTGTCTGGCTATCTATCTATGTATCTATCTATCTATTTCTATATATATATATATATATCTGTCTGTCTATCTATCCCTCGCTCTCGCTTTCTCTCCACACGTGACTGGCTCAATTCCTACACGGTCAATCGCCACTCTTCCTCTCTCCTTTTATCTCTCCTTTTATCTCTCCCTGTCATTCTTTGTCCAGACTTAAATTATCTGGTCTTTTTCTTTCAGAGAGACGAATGCAGGACCGTTTGGAAGAAGGTTTGACGTTTGCTTTGGCTCTTCAGTCGTTTCCACTTGCTTCTCTTTGACTTGCTGCACTGGACTCTCAGTTAATCTACTGCGTTGCCTTCTTTCGCTCGTTGTTCGAGTTAGATTGCAAATTTCACCAGCGCAATTTGCGATAAAAAACAGTTTCGCTTTGGATGTCGTCGACGATCGATGTCACTCGGTTGACGCACGTCAAGCGTAGGACGCGTGTCCAAGTCTTGACCACGCGTGTCAAACAACGTCTTTAAGGCAGCCAGAACAACCAGTTGATTTAGAATGACCGCCCGACGACATTAGAAATCTATCTATGCCATTTTTTGTCTATTCCCTATCTCTGCCTGGCTGTCTGCCTGCCTACCTGTCTCTCTGTGTCGGGTTGTATGTCACTTCATCCGTTCGTCCGTTTGTCTGTCAATCTATATATATATATATATACGATTTATTTATATCTATTTATGTCGATTTTTATATATTGATTTATCCCACTGCATGGTTGATTGTCTGTCTCACTGTCTGCTTTCTCGTCTCTCTGTCAATCTGTCTGTCTGCCTGATTGTCTACTATAATTGTCTTGTGCTTTTGTCTTTAAGCCTGATTGATTAGCCCACACCTGGCTCTTTATTAGCATCTGTCTTGATTTTTCTGATGACGATGGTAATCGAGGTTGTTATTGATGATGGTGATGATCGTTGTTGTTAGTCTTGTTGATTACAATGATGATCGTGATGATGATGATGATGACGACGACGTCAATGATGATGATGATGATGATGACGACGGCGACGATGATGATGATAATTTTGATGATGATGATGATGACGATAATGATGATGATGATGATGATGATGATGGTGATGTCTTCAGCAACGAGGCCCGTCGTACGGCATCACTACCGCGGCGCCAAGATGGCTCTGTGGCTGGACCTGATTCCGCGGATCCACCAGCCAGATAACCTCGACCCACACTATCACCTCCTCGACGACTACGACAACTTGACCAGCTTCGAGGAAGAAGGCACCAGACTGATACGCCCTGAGGATCTCATGTCAACCACGTCGACGACTGAATCGACCACATCCGCTGCCATATCTGAGACCAAGTTACTCTCGACTGAATCAATTTCGCCACAGTCGACGACACTTACAACTGCGACCTTGGCCTCAACGACGTCCTTGACCCCGTCGCCACTCCTTTCAACCAGCGTTCGCCCGTTTTCTTTGTCCGATCCAGTTCGCGGCACCACCCTTCAGGCGCAGAAGTTCTCTGACGAAGAAACGACAGGAAGTGACTGGGAGAACTCGTTAACGGGCAGGCAGGGCAACTCCGAGGGGAGCCACAGCCTGTCGCTGAGCGTCACAATCGCTGTCGGCTGCTTCCTACTCTTCCTCAACATCATCATCTTCGTCGGAGTCTACCATCAGAAGGCGCGCCTCCGACAGGAACGCCGACTCATGAAGATAGAACTGGAACAAGAGCGTGAAGTCATCGCAGGGCACCAACCCTCCTCTTCCTCTTCTTCTGCCGCCGCCGCGGTCGACCACCCCAGGTCGAACGCCTACACGAACTGCACATCAACGCACCCGGCGCGGATACCCCCCGCGCCGTTGCCAGTCGCTTCTCGCCAGCCCCCTCCCCCGCCGCAGCTGCTGCTGCCACCCCCGGGGCCCAGCATCCTGGCCCGGGTGTCCATACCTATGGCGGGTCCAACGTTGCCCCATCCTTCCACAAGACGCTCAACGCAGTACATTCCCCGTCTACAGAATAAGCTTCAGTGTCAGACTACGAAAGAGACGAGCGGAGGAGTAGCGGAAGGAGGACCAGGAGGAGGAGCAGGAGGAGCAGGAGGAGGAGCAGGAATCCTCAAGCACTCCAAGTCGATGGAGGCCGCAACTGGCAACAAGTCAAACCATCTCGACAACCCATCGACCGTTGTATGAATGCGTTAGACAGTCGGAACACCTTAGAGTTTAGGATTTGAATCCCTCTGACCATAATTAGATACGGACAGAAAGGACATCAGCACGAACAAGTGCCGAAGGGTTGTCTTATTGCTGATGTCGTTTCTGCACTTCAGCCGAAAGATCCCGTGTTTTTGAGTCAGCCTGAGGCCGACTGAAGGTGCATAGGAATGCATCTTTGCCTCTTCTTAACTTAATACTAATTATAATAGGCCCAATTATACAGATACTAACGCGCTGCCTTTATATCGCGCGACACTTAAAGGCCTTTGAGAGGTTTCTAAAAGCGCTAGAAAATATTCATATACAAATGTTCTGATACAAAAGGCCTACCTTTTATTGCATCGTCAGTCAAGAATCGCCCAATGGTCTCCTTTTCAGCTGTTACTTTGACGCTTGCTGTACACTTTGCTAGAGTTCGGGGAGAAGTTGTACCCTGTGGTGAGAATTTAAATTGCCATACATCACAGAGACCAAAATGGCACAACTACAAAAGTAGCCTATGGGGTTTGAAGTGAGCTTTAAACTCGGCTTCTGGATTTTAAATCCAGTGCATCTCGTTCGTTTAGCGATTTACGGTTAACTGTCAAGCCATGCTATAGCTCTAGGGAAATTTATAAGATTTAGTTTGTCTTTAGCCGACTGGTCTTCAACCAGAGGACTGTGCTTTGTAAGAGCTTCTATGATGGCGCACTAAACGCTAAGTCCAACTCATAAAGAGTACAGGAAATACTGCAATGTATCTACCTCAAGCTACTTCTATTTCCTGATACCTTACTCTTTTAATTTGAGCGAAGCTTAAGACACAATGTTTCTCACAGCACACCACTGCGTCAAACCCAATACTCTACCCCTACCACTGGACAGGTTCGTAATTCCAAAGGTGCCACTGTTCACGGTGCTTGGCTCTTTCTTCATTTATTGTGTTTTCGTCTTTATTTTTCTTCCTTTAATGATGGTTCTTAAGAGACAGTACTTTCAGGATGTCAATAAACCATTTCCTCAGTCTAATTTATCTTAATGCAGCCATGAACGATATATGTTGTTGATCGACCATTCTCGGTTCTTCATTGTTGGTTTTGCTGTCCAACTGACATTTTCCGTCCTGTATCATAGCTAATCTAATCTAATCCAATGATTCCCATGTGATGGATTCAATAAGTGATGGATTCGATGGTGGCTTCCAAACAAAACTAATGTCAGTACTATAATCACAATCAGCTGGAGAAATACAGTCAAAGTCCACAGGTCAGAGGGACCGAAAGGCTACGGTAAGTACTCATGTGGAAATAGACGAATTGTGAGTTTAGACTTGAATTGCTTCAAAGAATTGACAGAGTGGACAGGACTGGTCATTGAATTCCAAAGCTTCAGATCAATAACCGAAAATGCCCAAATGGCTGACAACACAAGCCTACGAACAGTTTGACACTGGCGCCTAAAACTGAGGTGATCAAACGTCTCGTAGACTGACAGTCAGACGCACAGGTTACAAATTTGTGAGTTGCTGGACCACATAAGACGGGATTCGTCCGACATTGTCTTTAGAATCTTGACAATGCACTCGGCTCTTAATTGGAAATAAATTATCAAAACGATGTGATCGCTTGTGATTGCTTCCTCCGTTCGACTCCAAGCATCCATCAGCAGTCGCCATCATCACCTCTACCGCCACGATTACTATCGCAGCCACCGCAAGAACGCCATCATAAACAACCAAAGAAGTTCTGTTTACCGTTTAAAATTAGTTCTCAGTTTCGTTACTGACAAAATTCGTGATAGCTTTAATTTAACTGCATCGATTCATAACAGCTGTTGACTGTATTTTCTTCTTGAAGTATGTTTGCGTTTGAAGTCAAAGACCTGTTTTAAAAATTGGACTTCTGTAAGCTGTTGTGTCTTTTCTACAGCTTCTGCCTCTGAGGTTGACTGTTGAGATCTGTCCAGTGTAACTGTTGTTCATTGCCGAATTTAGCAATAGTCGGTCCGATTCGCATTTATGTGTGACTTTGCGCGCGTGAAAATTTTTCGTAATAATAATAGGTATAATAATAATAGATATAATAATAATAATGCTGTTGTGGTGCCCTTGTCGCGACCAGTGGCGCCCATGAGCTTTCTCGCTCCCTTGAGCCAGGTCGAACCACTGGATATGCGACCCTCACTGACTTAATCTGTCGGGCACTTATTCGGGCAGGTTTCCTGGCAATGAAGGAACGCCTGGACTCAGTAGAACAGACGGAAAAAGACCTGATGGTCTAACCCTAATTCCACTGCAGACGAGCCGCACTTTGATATGGGATGCCACTGTAATAGACACTTTGGCCGCATCTTACCTCCCATTCACATCGACCTCGGCTGTCGGCGCGGCAGAATTGGCAGCAGATATGAAATGCCAAAAATATAACATTCTTGCACAGAATGATCACTTTGTCCCTTTGGCGTTCGAGACTCTCGGCCCAATCAACAGCAGTGGCTTACTCTTCGTAACAGAGTTAGGACGCTATCTCTCTCGTATAACCGGAGACAAGAGAGAAACCAGTTATCTTTTCCAGCGCATTGCTATCACAATTCAACGCTTCAGTTCTATTGCCTCCACGGTACTTTTGCTCCGCCAGATCTTGACGATTTCTAGCCGTCGTAGAATTTTGTATTTTCTCCTGAGAATTTTTTAACCCTGAGGGATCATATATACCTCGGGTAAAAAACAATAATAATAGTAGCAGAAGTATCACCGAAATCTAAGCAGAGTTTTTAACACAGTCTAGTCTGTTACTTAGTCAATAGATTGAATAGCAGAAATTAGCGTTCAACTTGTGTGATTGTATAAAGAACCTGTTCAAGAGATTTTTCAACAGAACGGGTAGATTCGCAGTTTTCCTATCACCACGACAAACAAGCAAGCGGTGGGTTGTCCAAGATTTGAACCGATTCAATCCAAAAACGCCAATGACTTTACTCCAATATAACCAGTTTCTCGCATCATATTAAGGCTGACTGATTACATGTGAAAATAATGCAACGCAATTCAAATGCATTCCAATGTACAGCAATTCGTATAATTCACTCGAAAGTAATAGACTAATATGTAATGTAACTCAGGGTAAACTTCACATTTCATTATGACAACCTTATTGTTCTGAATGAGCAAAAAAAGACTTACTATACAACCACGCAATTTCAAGCACACAAGCAATAACAATTATAGATTCTATGAATAAATTTATTTGTCTGATTTACACCAAGCAAAACGACTTAATCCACAAAGTTACACAACGCGGCACATTCGCAAAAGTGGTCTACTTTTTACACGACTGTCAGCAGACTATTTTGTAGTCTTCCACAAGATAATGCGCAATATAAACTTAGGAATTATATTACTTTACGCTCTTGCAGATGTTACTGAAACCTATTAAATGTTTGCTAATAAAGCACATCGTTTAACAAGAAAAAGAAAGACAGAGAGAATAAATATAGTCTGTTGAGAGTGTCTGCATTGACATTTTACAAAACATTATAGTAGCATTTGAATGTTCTGCTAATCGTACTCTTAGACATCGATTAAATCTAGCATCGATTAAATCTAGCAAGTAGGCAATACAGGTTCGTGATCGGGATTTTATAGACGTAAATTCCTTAGAAGCAAGAATCCCATTAGTCACCCCGGGAATCTGACAAACTAGCGACTGCCTCAGGGAAGCGTCTGAATGACATTTTTAGCGCCAGTTTATCGGTAAAATGAGTATCAGGCGATGTCGCTTCAAAAGAACTCAAAGGATAATCCAGTTCTTTCTTATATCACCATCAGTTAAGGCTTTGCGCATAGGCCTATGCTGCGGAGTCTTTCGATTACATAAGAAATTCAGATGTTTGTACAAGTTACATTGTAGACATATAAAGCTTGAACGTTCAACGCAAAAAATTGAATCAGTACAAAACAATACAATCACAATAGAGCAAAATGCAGAAATTTTTGTGCGCCTCTTACACTTCAAGTGACCGGCAGCGCTTTCAATCAGTTATGGCTAATATCACGATGCAATAAAATACATCATAATTATGAAATAATTTTATGCCAAACTAAACCGTAATAAAAGCGAGTAACAACCATTTACAAGGCATCACTCAAGGAAAATTCAGCGGTGTTGTTGAAATTGCATTTTCTTAAAGTGAATGCTACTGTAATCAGGCTATTTGCGACGTTTCAATAGCGTTAGAGTCTTTTCAAAATGCGCTATAAAAAGTGAAGGGTGAAATCCACGTTTGAGGTTGCATCTTCACGTTATCCTCTAGTTCATTATGTCAGGTCGTTTAAAATGCCCGTCCGTGCACTTTCTTCATGAATTAGAAGCAACTGAACTCGCACTTCAAGTAGGTTATGCTATTCGTCAAGTCATCTTCAACAGTCAGTCACAGGCTTAACTTAATCACACAACAATAATATTAACACGGGAGAAATGTTACTGATCTAGAATGCCAGATATGTTAAAAGTACGAGGGCTGACGTCACTTCCGCTTTGGTTGGCATGGCAAATGTTCATAGGCAGCCGCGAAGATAGATTGCTTCTCGAAGGACATCTCTTGGCATATTGCGCTTCCAGCAAACACGTATAAATCTTCTGTTTCAATTATGCGATTAGTTAAGAAGTTCTCGCTGCTCTGGGTTGAACTTCCGGTTTCGAGGTTTTTCTTGCGACTGCTGCAATAAATTCTTGATAAAACTGACCCCGCTGGCGTCCTTTGCAATCATTATGGAACTATACATTACACAGCCAACTTAAGACCAAGACAGACTCCGCCACTGCCGTGCTGCTAGTAGTGCCAGTCCCAAGCCTGGGTAAAGGAGGAGGGCGACGTCAATGGCCTTTGATGTCATAAGATATAGCTAAACATCGGAAGTACTACTACTACCAAGCCAGACCACGCCAGGTGACAATGGCTCAGGATAGGAGAGCACGTCGAGTTCAACCTTCACCTTCTCGTATGCGAGTGCCTGCATGACCGTGCACCACGCTCTCACAGACTGCATCAAGCCAATATCTAATGACCCTAATCAACTGCGGCTGCGATCATCGACGTCTGCGTGCGTAACTGCCTTCCGGCATCTATTCAGACGAGGCCAAAACTATTTACGCTTTAAATAAACAATCGAATTTCTACCTAATATGTAACTCTTAGTACTTGCGCTCACAACTGAAATTGTAAAGTATCCTATAAGTGGTTCTCTACTGACGATGCTGTTTAAGTTGTCATTACTATACATTAATATCAACAAATCTATTATGCGGTCTTATACATTGACGACCCGAACTAATCTTCCAATGATTTGTTGAAGAAACGGCCTTTGAGTCGGTCGGTCTTGAAAGTGGCTTACCTATGACATGCAAGTGCTAGTGTGAGTTTAATTAAGACTGGGATCTTGAGCCGACTTAATATACCGCATCTAAGGAGCAGAACAAACACAGTAATTCGCTCAAACTATTGGTCACCGTTTTCGCTCACTAATAACTTCATCCTCTGTCACGAAAACAGCGAATCAGTCAACAGAAACCACTAACACTAGGATTTTGCCTTTCGTGTTTCTAAATCAGCAAATTCTATGGCGCCAGGACATTGCAGGCAACTAGCTGGCATTCCGCGGGGGTGGGGGCTCTCCGTTATAGTACTATGTCAAACGGGACACGATATTAGTCATAATCGATCAGCTTCCATTCCATTTCGTTGTCACTGTTATGTAGCGCATCTATGGAGATGATATCCGGCTGATGGCAACGACGACGAGGGTGGCGATGATAAAGACGTGGTTATTGCGCAGCTGTAACGTTGTTCTTGAGGATGAAGAGGAAATACAGAGGCTGAAAAGGAGAAGGCAGAGGAGGAAGATATTGACAGCAGCAGCAACATTCTTGAACACGACAGTTATGATGATTATCAAAATGTGGTTCATTGACTGCCTTCCCTCTCAGATCTCAACCTGGTGGTGTTCAGCGAAAATAAATTAAAGTGACGTCACAGTGACGTCAAAGCGGAAGTGACGTCGAAGCCTGCACGTCTTGGTAAAGCATCGGGAGGATTAGCGACATCTGCTGATCTCGACGGTCTTTGTGCAGGTTTTGCACTTGACGTAACAGCACCAGTAGTACTTACAGTCGCAACGATATTGAATGTCAACAACCTCCGACGTAAAACCCCGTCCACAACACATCGACTTACATCCTGCCGAACCTTCTTGGTCTTTCTGGCATTCCCTGAAACGTCACAATAATAATAATGATAATAACAGTAGTGGTAGTAGTAGTAGTGGTATTAGTAGTAGTAGTAGTAGTGGTGGTGGTGGTAATTATAATAATAATAATATAACGTCATCATTTCTCATCTCCGCAGTCATCATCATCATCATCTTTTTCATCAGTGTCGTTGTCATTATCACCATTATCTTCGTTTTCTTCGTCATGACCATACTAGCTGCCATGGATTCAGTTATGGTCATCACTTCAACTTTGTCGTCATCATCAATCACTTTCCTCTTTTCACCATCTTTTATCATCAGTATCTTAATCATATCACGTGCGATGCGGTGATACATCGATAACACCCATGGTCAGTGATTATTCAGTTGCGGATTCGATTCTCTGTAACGACCCAGGACAAGTTGTTTGCTCACACTTGCTCTTGCAGCATAATTTGGTACCGGCATAAGATGGGAAGTAAGAGGCATGCCCTGCGATGCACTGGCCCCGTGTGCAGGATTTGGAATTCTCCCACTGTCGGCTGTAGGGCCTACGAAAAGGAAATTAGCGCCTCCCCTAAGTCCAACTATGGGGCACAGGTCTCTTACTTAATCACAATAGTCATCCTAGGCTTCATTTTTATAATCATCATAATTGTCGTCGTCTTGAGTATTGCTGCTGCTGTCAATATCTTCTTCCTCTGCCTTCTCCTTTTCAGCCTCTCGATTTCCTCTTCATCCTCAAGAACAACGTTACAGCTGCGCAATAACCACGTCTTTATCATCGCCACCCTCGTAGTCGTTGTCATCAGCCGGATATCACGATCCTTGTCATCGACTGTATCAACTAATAACCCCCTTCTTCCTCTGCCGCAATGCAACTCCTACCTTCCTTTGGTTCCGACGGACCCAAGCGAAGCTTCCGGAAGACAGTAGTCAGGCGATTTGTTGTAGTAGATGAGTTCGGAATCGGTGAAGTCCGACCTGAGATTGAGAACCGGAACGAGTTTGCGTTGCTTCGTCTTTCCGACCTTACGGTTCTCGACCTCAACGGCCAGGGTGTAGCTCTTGAGCAGAGTGGCGCCGACTGTCCTCATGTCGGCCAGTGACTTCCAACAGGTCTTCATCGAACACGATCCAGACACACCGTGACACTTACACGCGGTCGACAGACTCTCCGTCATTGCCTGCCATCAACAACAGAAACAGCTACACAGCATGCAGTGATGTGTCTTATTAACAAGGATACGTACATATATACATACATACATGCATACATATACCTATATGCATACATACATACATACATACATACATACATACATACATATATATACATACATACACACATACATACATACATACATGCACACATATATATATACATGCATGCATACGTATACGCTGTCCTTTCAATTAGTGTATGTTACATGGTATTACAAGTTAGGATTATATAATGGCTCTAAATATTTCATGCACAGTATTTAGATGGACGTACGGACGGACTGACGGACGGACGGACTGACGGACGGACGGACGGACGGAATGAAGGACGGACGGATGGACGGACGGATGGATGGACGGATGGACACCTAAACAGACTGTGGACGCAAATCGAGCATATATTCTAATTTCCTGTAGCCTGCTGACCTGGAATCTAAGCCCCGACTCGTATTTGTAGACCAGAACTTTATAACCACTATGCCACTGCGCCACACCTATAGACATAATCCAGGACGCCTAGTCAACAGGTACACTAGACGGACAAATGAGTTCACAACATTTTCCTCATCTCCAACATGACAAGTAGTATTCTCTTCCAAGCTGGGCGTGTTTGAGAGTTTGAAGAGTTCGCTCTGCGCTGACAGATTTCCACTTGAGTACCTTAGACAATGTGTATAGTCTTTTCCTATGTTCCAGATGTGATGCTTTATGATAGCCACGATGGCAGACGCATGGGAGGCCCGCGCGGTTGAACATAAACAGCGAGGAGTATTATTGAGACAATGCTGTTGCCTGTAGATGTGAACGCGAACAAGACAGAACATTACTATCTCTAGTGAGAAGAGGACCAACAATCCACAACTGCGATACTCGAGTAACATAAACAACCGAGGTTAAAGAGAAATCAGCTATAACATATGCTGGAAAACAGTTAAAGAGAAATAGATTGTATGTTGGGTGTGGTGGACTACATATATATAATTTATATATTCTTACATATATATATATAAACATACATACTTAGGTACATGTATATAACGGATTGATGTTTGCAAAGGCTGCGTATGTGTTATTGAGACAGAAATAGTTCAAGAAAAGTCATTTATCAAGTGGTGGAGGTGCTGATTATCGTGCACTGACGGATGACGAAGAAGAGGAAGCGGGGGAGAGGGGCAGAAAGAAACAAGTGGAGGAAAGGAAAACGAAGACGAAGAAGAAGATAGACGATATATATGAAGCAGATGAAAAGAGGAGGAAGAGGAAGAAAAGGAGGAAACGCCAATGGGGAGGAGCACAAGGACGATACAGTCTACATACAAACATACACATACACTTACGTACATACATACATACATACATACACATACGTACGTACATACATAAATACATACATACGTGTATATATACATGCACATACATGTACGTACAAACAGTATATATATATCTATACATACATACACACGTACATAGTACATACATACATACATGCATACACAATAATAATAATAATAAGACAATTTATATAGCGCCGTAACACGGCCGAGGCCGAAGAAAAGGGCGCTGTACATAAGTTCAGGCGACAACAGAAAATTAACTTTTAATGACGGCAGCAAAGACGTTATATTAATCGGGCGAGATTAGATCACAATTGACCCAGAATACATGGAACCAAATCACATGGCATAAAATTACAATGCAATGAACTGGGCTGTCTTCAGTGGTCTATGTTGGCAGCGTACCTTTCTGCCAACTCGGCTGTTGTGTAAGTTCATCATCGATCTCTTGGCTTTCTCCTTCGTCTTGTTCCACGGAGAGTCGGCGAAATTCTGCGTGAAGGCCACTCCGAAGCGCACGTCGTCACTGCATCCACCCCACTTGAAATCACCGGTCGGCGCCTCGTGCGGCTGTCGACCGCAGTGGCACTTGTTCGTGTTACCTGAGCTGCAGAACTTGGCGATCGACTGCGTCAGGGAGGCTGATGCCAACGCATAGACCACCGCCTGCTCTCGACTGCCTGCAAAAGTCACATCTCCACGATCAACAAATCCACAGTCCACGCTATATTCACAGGGTTATATGCATCCTATTTGGAAATCTTACTTTTCTATTTGATATACAACAATACGTTATACGATACCACAATGAATCTTAAAAATTGTAATATAGTAGCAGTAATGTTAAGTGTAATGGTAGTAGTTATAGTATTAATAAAGGCAACCGTAACAATAATTGAAATAGTAAATGTAATTGCATTGGCAGTGGTAGGCCCTAATTGTAAGAGAACTTATAATAGTAATAAATGTAATTGTTTTTTTCTCATTGTTTTGTTGTTACGTAGATCTTATCAAATTAAACCATGCACTGTCTGGCTGAATCACTGCATATAGGCAATTGAAGCATTTGTGAACCTTTGAAGCTAAGTGCAGCCCAATATGTTCATACGCATACCTCCGCAAGGTAATCCTTTAGCATTGTCTCCATTGTGCCTCTTCATGCCCCTTCGTTCGTTCTACCCACCCACCTCCTACCCCGCACCCGTGCGCATATTATCCCGCCACCCTGTCAGTCAGTCAATCGATCAATCGATCACCAGGTGTAATCTGCGAGGGTAGCTGCAAGGGGGGGAAGACCTGCATGAGCCGAAACAGAGTGCATTGGGAAGGGAGATGAACGATTAGGCGATGACTGAAAGGAATTATACACACGTAACGATGCAAAATATTCGGCCTCTTATTTCCGTCTGTGAAGCCACATTAGCTGAATCACGGTCAATCTGTATGATTTGTTCCACGAACAAGCAACCGCGCAGGGCAAGGATATTTTCCCTCAACTGGAAACATATGGACTTCGTTCCGGGCCCCGTAGACAGCAGACCAACGGGTGTGTTTGGCATGAGGAGGTGCAGGCCACGTGGGTTGAGATGAGATAAGATTGAAAAAGTCAAGTCACAGTTCTCGAACGCTTCGAAGAAACCCAAACACAACATGTCTTTCCCACAACCAATTCCAGCAATGCTTTCCATGTATTCCTCTAATTATACATTGGTCTCTTTTTATTTCTAGGTAGGACATGTCTATATCACGAAATTATATCTGTACAAAGCTGAATTAAGCCAACGTTGTGAATTTGATATCTCAGACAAAACTCGCTTTTTCTTTTTACAGGTATTCGGAACACTTTTCAATGTGGGCCTTACTCAAAAATTTACACTATGCAAGATAAATACACGGTCCAAATGAGTAACGTTCTAAAACTTATCGTAATCGTAATATCGAGATTTCTACAGCGCTCAACGAAAGCTAAATCGCGAGGAACCAGCTTATTCACAGGCACTCAGTCAAAACAAAATCGATAGGCAAAAGGGTCAAGATCCAGGAGTCAGGAACTGAGATAGTCGGACGGCTAAGGTGGATGCTGTTTGAAATTGAAGCTGGAAGAGAGATAAGGGGAGGAGGAAGAATCAGGATAAGATTTTAAAACCAGCAAGTAAATAGCTAGCTATCTGAGCTCTAAAGTTACGAAGCAACAAATAGTAACGATGACGATAAAAGTAAATAAAATAATAATAATAATAATAATAATAATAATACACAAAAAAATGGAACTGGTTTTAATTGAAAGTCCACCTGTCGACCTTGCGTATCTAAAATAACAGGAGCAAATTAAATGAAGATTGTTTCAGCAAGAACACCGAGTCCTGCTTACCACCGTTTAAGTCCGGCATGAAGTTGGGAGCGAGAAGGATGGAGGAGCAGTTCCATCGGCTGTCGAGGAACAGTTCCTGGCAGACCTGTGCCGTCTGGAGAGATGCATGAACGACGGAAGTCATAAGTTCGAGGTTCCGCGAACAGAATTTCCTTTGGTGCTTAGTCATGCCTTCTGTAGACGCCTGCATACAGTCCGAGGTTCGATTCCAGTAATTCTCCCGTCGCTTTGCCACAGCCCTATGTCGTCAAGACAGTAACAGATATTAGCTTATGTGATCTAAAATAGGGTAAGCTAAGTAAGAGAAGGTAAGTTAGGCAAATGTAAGGTTACGTAAGGTAAGCTACAAAGCTAAGGTAAATTTAGCTAAGGTGATACGTTTACGAAAGGTGAGGTAAGTTAGAGTAAATATATAGCAAGAAAAGATAAGGTACGGAAAGGTAAGGTAAGGTAAAACATGGTAGGATAATGTATTGTACGCTAAGGTATGATAATATCAAGTATAGTAAGGTATGGTAAGGCAAGATACAGCAAGTTAAGGTAAGTTTGGCATGGCAAAAAGGTAAGGTAAAATAACACTTACATGGCAAGGCATAGATATAGCAAATAAAGGTGTTGGTATGATAAGGAAGGTATGGTAAGGTTAGTTATGGTAAGGCAGTTTGGTAAGCTAAGTTTAGGCATGCTAAGGTAAGGCAAAGCAAGGCAAGGTAAGGTAAGGTATGGTATGATATGGAAAGTTTAAATAAGGTAAGGTAATGCAAGGTAAAGGTACTCCGGGTATGTGAGTTCGGTTCAGGAGGACCGTTTCGTATGCTAAAGCTTTAGACTGGATGTGTTTGTGGCAAATCAGTGTTTTTCGAGATGTCATGTAGGAAGGTGTAAAACGCCGTTGTCCCTAGGCAGGCCTAGTATCGTTCTAAAACGTGTCCGATGGCTCGTATTTAATTGTCTGTTCTCCTGTTTGTCTGTTCTTAAGTGGGTACATGGAGACATTCCCCCACCCTTCACCTCTGTACACTTTGCTCGTTCTTCTGTCTGTCTTGGACATCCCTCTGTCTGTCTGTTCGTCCTTCATTCGCCGGCATGTATGAAAGCAGTTTATTCCAAAAGAAGCACTTCGTAATTCTCTAGTATAGCAATAATATATTCTTCGGACTTGATACCGCGCCATGCCAAGCGATGACCTCGATTAAAGATCATCCTTCTCCTCCTCCTGCTTTTCCTCTAGCCAGACGAGCGTCTGTCGCACAGGCTGCTCTTGACCTGTGATTAAAGGTGAGCCGTCCGTGTGAACCATTCAACGTCTAGCTGTCTTAAAGACCTGATGAAGACTTCATCAAAGAACAGCTGCACCTTACATGCAGGCAACGAAATCTTTTTACGGCCTGACCACAGTTCGATTGCCCCCAATTAGTGAATCGTCCGACTAAAATCGGCGAATGATTCCATTGGACTGTGCAAGCGGTACACGAAAAGCGCGTCATTAGATGACCATAAAACAGCACTAAAGACAAGTCGAAGGCGTGGATCATGCCAAATATGAGGGGGTGTCGGATTATTTGACCCTGCGTCTGGTTTATGGTTTATGGTCAATACTACAGCTTTTGATGACAACTTACAAAGAATATCTTACAAATAACTGAAGCATCCGGGGTTACACACTTAGTCCAGACGATCTGTCTGACCCCTCCCACTGGGACATGCCCATCCCTGACCCACAATTAACTGACCTCTGAGAAGAACCGATTTAATTCAGCTGTCTAGACTATATGAGCGTACAAAGGCCAGACGATGCACTAATCTCGGAATTCAGTGGGTAACTGGGGGCCACTACATTGCTAATTGTTAATCCTTGATATTCCATTTGATCATAGCGGAAGCATGCGCCAGTTTATATGAGTCCCTGTCTTTCAGAGTCATAGCGATTCATCACCCTTTCATGACTACCCACAAGGCTCTGCCTCTGACCTTTCAACTTTAGTCGCCTTCAAATCCTTCTTATGTATCGAAGTTTTACAACTTAAAATAATCCCTCTTGGCAAAAATCAGTTATTCAATAGAAGAGAATAGCGTATATGTAAGTATGAGTTCATGCATGTATGTATTTATGTATCTATGTATATGCATAGGCCAATAATAGCCAAAGGAATTTGTCCTTTCCTTTAAATACTTGACATTTTAAAAGAAAGTCAAGAAGACCTATTTTAAGTTTTTCTTCTCATTTTGCTCTGTTCCTTTGATCTTTTCGACGCCTATACCTTTATCTTCGCCAACAGAAATTTTTGCACAAACTTTCGTTGTCAGTCCATCCTCTTAAGCTGACTAAACCACTCACGCTAATCTCCACTTAGAAACTCTCATCTGCATTCTAGACCTTCTGGAGCTAGGATGGACAACCACCCAGTTGTTAGAACACTGCTCCACATAACTGCAGATTTTGCATGGAAGTACCTAAGTAAATTTGCTTAATGGTGGACCTGTGGGCTTTAATCATACAGCTATAAACATGTGATACGAGATTTTAATGATATGATCCGTTATTTTTCAGATCTCTTTGAAGTTTTCTGAATACTCCTTCTTCCTGTAACCCCATTTCATCAAGAAACCAGTTGAAATACATCGAATATCTATTAGCAATAAGTTCCCTGCAGATGGCAGACCTAATGCTACTGGTATTTGTAGCTCTTGAGCCATGAACGACCTATTTCTAACACCAACACATAGCCTTTATTCGGTCCTTTAAAATGGTCTTATGAAACTTTTCATATGCAAGACGGAATAAAATCATAGCTGGAAAATGCATTGTATATAGTGATTGAAATACCAAACATTTATACAACGCTTCGATAGCAGCCTATCACATGTGCCCACCAGGGTTTTTTGTTTTGTAAAAATTACCTTAAAATACCAAGTAAAGACCGCTATGCATGTTTATAAATGTTTTATCTCGACAAGCTATATGAAAAATTGATTACAATAATTTCAGGGCAAATCACCTGTGGTAACCCAGGATGATTTGTCTGTATTCTATATGTCTGTCTTTAAACCTTTTTTATTTATCTTCTTACTACTTCTTTCTATTATCGTCTTCCGCACTCTAATTCTGCTTTTCGTCTAGTTCATCCTTCTTTCCATCCATCGCCATGCTATTCGTTTCCTCTGCGATTCCACCTTCGTCTTTTCCAATATTTCTATATCTCTTATTTAAGCGTTTAAACAAATTCTTTGCCCTGCTCTTTCCCTTCTTTCCCTTCCATTCCCCTCCTTCCTCCTCCTAATCCTTCTCTTCCCGGTCTTCCAGTTGTTTACGGGTGTGTGCGCTTGATAAGCAGTCAAAGGCGCCAAAACAGCAGGTACTCGCTGAGGCGGAAAGAAAAAGACACTTGGCGCAAGATATCATGACACTTTTATTAGGTGTTGGCAGATTAACACATCAACTAAATCGCAAAGCCAAGACGGAAAGCACACAACATTGAATGCTCTGTACTACTCATGCACGTATATACATGGAAAACACCTGCTATACATACATATATATATATATGCTTATATCGAATGTGTGATGCTTGGGTAAACAGTGCCGTGGGTTGGCGCTCTCCCCCTCGTACTCTTGAACCCTTTCTTCACCCTTGAGGTATTTTGAATGGCAATAGTCATTCCTCTTTTATGGCCACATAATGTGCAGTCGATTTTCCCTTGGGCGCAAGGGATTGGTAACGGTTACTCTTTGCACGCTCCATCTTCAACAGGTTAACCATTGGCTTCCATCACGGTCACAGATTGGCAGGACAAGATGTATGTATACATCTTGCTCAATACATGCTATATATATATGTATGTTATATATAACGCCATGAGAGTATCTGACCTTAACGGGATTCGTTAAATCACTTCATACAACTTGTTTTTATACACGTTTCCCCACTTTTATCCCTTCCCATTTCTACATATTTCTCAATTGGAGCAGAGCCAAATGGAACACTGCCTAGAGTTATAAGCTTTTCCACTGCTTCGTCCGAGAAACGGATCAAAACTGAGTCTGACTGACTGACTGAATGACTGACAAACTGATCAACTGATTTACTCATTCACTCATTTGTGCACTCACTTAATCCCTAATTCGCTCAATCACTGAATGCTGCAATGCCTTGTTCACTCGTTCACTCATTCAGTCACTTACTGCGTCGCTCACGCACTCACTTACACACTCACTCATCCACTCAGGACACACCCAGCTCATTCATCTACTTAATCACTACTCACCAATCCATCCGCTCATTAGTTACTCATGAGTTGTTCACTAGCCCGCTTGCTCGATAGCTGAGTGAGTGATAAATTCACAGAGCAACCTGTGGGTGAATAGCCGAAGAACTGAATGACTTAAAGAAGAAACAAGCGAAAGACCAGACGAACAAATAAACCAGTTCGGTTAACCTTTAACCGGGAATGAAATAAGTTATGAATAAAAATTTAATAAAGGCTATAATGTATGACATCGATATTAGCTGAAACTAGCACGTCGATGCTGTTCACTCTTGAGAGAGCATTTTAGGCAGCGATGAAAAGCAGTCAACTACTATAGTTAACAACTAGTAGTTAAACTACTTCTTAAAGTAATTATAAAGTAGTTCTTTAAAACTTAGTTATAGTCGTCTAGCTATAAAAGCTCAGTTTGTAGCTAACTACTTTTCATAACTACTTTATCAGCAAAAGCTTCTCCAGTATCATACTTGACCACTTTGCTCAAAAGTAGTTTAGCAGTAGTTCTAGTTAAACTACTTTTAAAATAGTCAATGCTCACTATTTTAATTTAAACAGCATTTGTACATATAGGCCTATATATATATGTATATATATATATAACATATACAGAGATAAAGATCGTGACAAAAGTAACGGTGGCGTTGCTTGGTCGTAGGCTGCTGCTACTGTTGCTGCTGCCACTGAGATTTCCGGATTGGATGTCCAGGGTGGGGGCTGCAGCTCTTAAAAGGACTGCAACAATCTTATCCATGAAAGCAAGGTTGTAATAGACTTTGCCGGTAGTTATCTGTCGACCAGTTTTAGTCATTTAATATTTGATGATCAATTTCATTTTTAGGACATTTAAGTCATCATTTAATGCTTTTTATGTCCACTTCTTTTTATGACCATTTATTCTTATATTTTCACATTTTCTGAAATTTTCTTAGCGTATTGCCTTTTTTTATCAGTTTGACTTCGCGATATTTATCAGAATTTTGTATTTTTTGTTGCATCTTGTTTTTAGTTTTCCTGCTTTTTACGATCTCTTTCTTTTTTTGTCAGCTCGTAGTGCACCATTTTCGAATTTTAAAAAGCCAATAATTTCGGAGGACTCCTATGTCACACCAGTCAAAGGTTCAGTTGGGGGACGTGGCTCTCCTGGCCTCTCCTGTAGAGCCGCCGCTGGCTGCTGCTGCGATTAAGGCAAACCGGTGGAAGCACACAAAGCTACCATAGATATCCAAATGGTGTCATAGATATCGCAGATAATACCGCAGATAAACGTCTACTGGAGCTGTTCAGAGGACGTTCCATAATGCAATGTACGTTCACGGTGGTCGTACAAGTGTCGCCAGAGGGCAAAACTCTACGCAGAGGCCCTTCGCAGAAAATTTACGGTAGGTTTCGCTGTCCCATAAACGCAAGTACATATATATGTATATATAAAAACACACGTATACATATATATACATATACATGCATGTATGCGGCTTATACGTTTGACGATTGACATACTGAGGTCTGTTGATATTTGTTTGTAGAGACACGTGACCTTTATGCAGTAAATAAGAAGAGGTTTTGATTTCAGTAGGGTCTTTTAGATTGCGATATATTAGGCCTATGGCACGAATATTGATGGATTCAGTTACATTGCAAATAGAGCGCACTTTCAGCTAGGGTCTGCTTCTGCTACTGCTGATGGTGGTGGTAGCAGCTGTGTTGGTGATGGTTATGCTGCGTACAAGCGTTGTATTACCGGACCAAATTAACGGGCTGCATGTTGCAGTATCTGCCTCGTAATACATGAATTGGGAAGCATCCTCGCTGCGCAGAGAGATGTCCTTCAAGCGCTACATAAATTTACTGTTTTAATGTAGGTTAGATTTAAAGCAGGCTAATTTTGTTGTATTAGTTTAGATCTATGAGCATTCGCACTTGGTACAAATCACTTATTCTTTCACGAATTTCCATCATTGCAAAGCAAATAATGTTTGATAGTCTTACAATATCAATGCTTATATCAATGCATGCTCACTTCGTCCATGGGAGGGGGTCGTTCTGTCTCTCCTCGTGTTCAAATGCAAGATGAACTCTTGTAAACTCGGTACATATTATTCCGATGGGCTATTGCAGATCTCAACGCCAAGGCCAGCAAATTATCACTTAGTTTGTTTGGCAACCAGTTACTTACAAGTTTTCAAATCGATAAATTGTATGGAATTCTAAGAACAGAAGCAGGGTTACGACATATTAGATGTCTGCAACAGAGGGACATTTTGCCTCCATTGCATTTGAGGACCTATACACTTGCATCAAATTCTTGTTCAGATCATATCAGATACGAGCTTATTAAATTCTTTCTCCGTCTCTGTTCCGCCCGCAGTTGAAGACCATTCTGGGTAATTTCCAGTCCTGTCCATCTGGTATTGAGATACACCTTGTATTTGCAGAGTCGTCTGTTAATCGTTCCTGTAAAATGACCTGAGTTAAACGGTATATAAATGTCGTCGTCTACAATCTAGGACTTCATCGTCATTTCCCTGTGATTCTATTGTGTGCCCTTGTTATCCATCCATCCGAATCCCTGCTGATATATTTCATCCTCCTCATATTTTCCTCTGTCTGTCTATCCCTTCCTCCTCTGTGTCTTGGCATAATGAGCGTCTTTTCGATTGACTTATGCTTATTCCTCCTGATCTTCCACCTCTTGTCTTCTTGATATGGGGATTATTTGCCTCCACTTCTTTTGGGGTGAAGACTGTGAAGAGGGCCTATTGAGAAGGGAGGAAGGCAAAGTAAGAACATGTTTGTTTGCAGGCCTCTGTACTTGTTTACAGGCCCCTACAGAAACTCCTCAGAACGTGCTCGTTTCCTGAAGTGATATCAAAACTTTTTCTTCTCAAATTACAGCGCACATGCTCCGAATTGTAATTGGGTGAGAGACGAGCAGAGACTGTTAGACATGGACCCCGAAGAACGCTAACAGACTCGAGTGGTTCGTTATACCTACGCCAAGCCCCCTACCAGTTCACCTCCCTCTCCCTGTCTGATATGTCTCAACCCCCGCGATCCGTGGAGTGTCTGGGGATATACTGGGGATCTTGTACAGAGGCGGTGCTTTGATGTCCAGCTATAGGACATGACTGCATGTTATATATAGACTGAATAAGGCGGTTCTTATAGCCGCTATGCTCTATGCGATTAAATTAGATAAGATTGTAGGCAATGGAGACTGATTTAGGAAAAAACTGAAAAATGTAGGTGCGTATAGAACTTCATCCATGTGTCTTTTCCTTCCCCCATTCTTTCCATCTCTGTTAGTATATCTGGTTTAACTCCTGTCTCTTTCATTTTTCCCTTCTATCCATGTTTCCTTTAATCTCTTTCTTCATCATCTTCTCGGTCTAGCATTCTGTTTGTCTCCACCTTTCTGTATATATCTATGTATGTCTCTCTCTCTCTCTTTATAAATATCTTATATATATATATATATATATACAGTATATACAACTTATCACTCTTTTCTGTCTCGAATGCCGTTTCCAGTCTCACTCTTATACTATCTACATCGGCTTTCTTCCTCTGCTTCTGTCTTTGCTTTTCCCAGACGCTCATTAATCCTTTCGGGTGATTCCATTCGGTTTTCCTTCTCTCCCTCTTCCATTCCGTCTCCCTCTGCCTCTTCCAGCTGAATGATAAGATGGACATACACGCCGGTCGGTCTCTACGGAACTCGTCAGAGAATATGTACAGCTAAGAATCCGAGTAAGATTGATGGAAGGCCGCAGGAATTCAAGATTTGTCCCGAAGCAATTATGCAAAAATCCCTGCTTCAATTGCTGCATACGCAGACCTCTTGTTGGCTTATTCCATCCGTGTAAAAAGAATTCCCTTCACCCCTACTTATAAGAACCATGTCGCTTCATTCGCAGACTCCTGCCCTCCCATTTCTTTTTCCCTACTTTTGTCGGTTTTTTCTCTGTATGTTTCGATCTTGCCGGCTTTTCTCTCTTTTTCTCTCTCTACTTCTCTCTCTCTGTATCTCTCTGTATCTCTCTCTGTCTCTCTCTCCTCTCTCTTTTGTGTGTGTTGTGGGTGTGTGTATAGAAAGAGGGAGAATATATATCCAATCTAAATGAAGCCAATGTCCGCGCTCTTTGTTAAAATATACAGTGCGTCTGTCTGTCTGTATGTCTCTGGCCTCTATCCATTCTTTTGTTCAATGCATTGGGTCATCGATATCCGTTGCTCTTCCTCTAATTCTCTCTGATCCTCTCTTCCTCTCACCCGTCGAAATTGATGATTCTCGATTCATCGTTCTCAGTCTATTTCTCTCTACCTCCGCTGATCTGTTCCAGCCTCTCTGCGTCGTATTCCTTCTCTGCCTGCCTGCCTGCCTGCCTGCTTGCCTTCCTGCCTTCCTGCCTGCCTGCCTGCCTGCCTGCCTGCCTGCCTGTATCGCTTGGGTCTGAACTGTTGGAGAAGCCGATCTTGCAGTGTTTGTTAATGTTCTTTCTTCATCTGGTTTTTAAAGATTCCTGCTTCGTTCTTTGTTCTTTCGTGTTAGTCTACTTTGAAGTTCTTTCTCTTATCGCTTTTAATCGATGGCGAAAGTTAGCCTTTGCATCGGTCTGTTTTACACGACTAAAGGCATGCGCCGACACTTGTCATGGTACGCAGTGGTACTCCATCGGACGCTGGTCTTCCATCGCAATCCTTTATAACTGTATTCAAGTAAGCATTGTCTGCGAACAGCTCTTGTTGGTTGGCAGGATGCGGTGCAATATATTAAATAAGTTAAGGGTCGGCGGTTCGATTCGGGTGAGACAGCTTTCAGCGTCCTCTTTCTCTCAGTTTCCTCTCATGTAAGGTCAAACTGAGTTCATTTAGGACACGTTTAGTGGGAGATTACAAGGCCGACGTTAAGAAAGCACTAGACCAATACATATACATATGTGCATGCATACAGGCATACATATGGCTAGAGACAGAGATAGAGACAGGCAGACACAGACAGACAGACTGACTGACTGATAGACAGACTGTCTGTTAAGGTAACTGGGAAAGTAATACGCATTGTTCTGTTATTTCCGAATAGAAATGAATTGATTAAAGCTGAAGACAGTTATGCTATAGCCGTTAGTGTTACATACGGTATGCCATTCATAATATCGTTTATCTCACACGCTGGGTACGCTCCACAATGGTAGGATATGTGATATGGCATATAAGACTGGACAGCAAGCATATCTGCAAGATCGGTGAATCAATTGGTGAATCAGCATAATTAACTGAGTGATGCTGGTTAACTGATTGAACCGTTGATGATTCACCGCTTATTTACATAGTTAACTGCTGCTGTTGCATGCTGCTTTCTGATATGATCAGCGTTGTTATTTGTGGTTCATGTCATGTGCTATCTACATACAATAGATAATAGCATTAAGATATAATAGATAATAGCATTAAGATTAATGAAGTCTAATCCACAGGCTGATTCATTGATCGCCAAATCTAACAACTTACTGACGACAATTCATAATTATTCGACTAAAGGTATAGATCGTTATTAATTGATAAACAGTTTAACTAGTCAGTTAATTGACACATTTAACTGGCTCAGTCGATTCATGAGATTTCGAAGGGGTGATAACCTGTGACAATCATTTCTAAGCTATTCTTTCTAATCCTTTCTGTTTTCCTATCTCAAGTATCTTAAGTATGTTATCTCAAGTATGCCATCTCTCTAACTTGTTATTACATCGAATGAGGTTCTTGATTAGGCAGCAATTCATTTTGACTCATACATCGAATGAGTGATTTTCAAACGCAGACAATGCATTAACACCTCGCCATTGTGCCTACTTGGATTGTTTGATTGATGTGGAAAAAGAATTCGATGCAACTTACAACCATTCGATTGCTTCTGTTTGAAGTATCGTTAGTGTCGTAACAACGTATACGAGGTACAGTCCGAAGTTCGAGCTACCTCTCCGGGCCCTGAAGAGTCCTTGGAAGAAGAAGAGTAACTGGCTTCTTCTGACCGGGATAAACATACTCGTCAATGTCATCTTATACATCCAGTCAGCAAGATGAATACTAATTTCTTCGCAAAATTTGACTAAACGACGTTATCCGAGTGGACGGATACTTGAGCAAAGAATCCAGTCACGTCACACATTAAAGGTGCCGACGAAATCAAACAGCATCATGTACTTGTTTTCTTTCTATTACAGTTCTTCAATCAAGAGCAAGTCATGCGTGACCGAGGAACCACATAAAAATAGAAATATCCAGAACGAATTCAGTTCAACGCTTCTATTCCGATCTGAAAGTCTTTGGCGAACGGTTTCCAGCTTATATAAGACGCGGCGTTTAAACAGTGCTTCTCCACCTCGCCTCCGCCGCTTCTGCCACCTCTACTAACCAATGCATCTGGGCCTAGACGAAGAAGAAGAAGCATGCCATTCACCGCTGCATTTAATTGGTCTCAAGAATCGAAAACTGGTCTTCCTTCTTTACCCTATCACTCGTCCGGGCTCCCGTACGTACATTCGTAAGCTTGCGTAACTTAGTCACTGAGCCTGTCTCTTTATATCTCTCTGTCTTTCTCTGCCTGTCTGTCTGCCTCTCTCGCACGCGCAGGCGTCAATCACACACGCAGAGTTCAGTTCTAGCAGGTGCTCGTTTAGAAGATGGTGCGTTTTCCTACGTCGTTCTTGTGCCGGAAGTTTGATGATGCCCCAGTGCGAGACGGCCAACAGCACAAGATCCTTGCAAAGCCATTCTCCTCGCGGTATTTCATAAACTCCCAACACGTGTCGCCGAACAGTCCGTGCCCAAGAGGTGGTTGTAACGAGACGCCTACCAACCCTCGCTGGTCGGTCGGGAGCATACAGCGCCCTTAGCGTAAGCCACTCAGAGGGTTCTACCTCATAGCCTCGACCATCCGTCCAGCTAAGTGTTGCCAAGCGCCTAATGACCCGTCCAGCTACTGGACTGGTCATTTTCTGACCGCTGACGCGTGAAGCCAACCCAGCGTCCCTGCACCCACCAAAGCGGACCCACGTAAACCAACCAACTAGGGAGGCTCCGGGCTGCGGCCCGAGCAGATAAGGCCCCCGCAATTAGTCCCCAATAAAGTTGTTTGATAGCCATAAATCAGAGCCGCGCCGGAACTTAAGGCATGCCAAAATTATTGGACGCTATCGAATCACACCGAGTCCTGTAAGTTTTATGGTTAGTATTACAGTAAGAATCAGTTTTGGAGTTTGGTCCAGCATGAAGGCTGCAATTTCTGCTTTTGCCGTTGAATTAGTTGGTGATTCATCAATTCTGATGTCTCCGAAAACCGCTTAGAATTACTACAACCACAGACAAATTTGCTTAGCATTCTGACTCGTAATTGTAGTCGTAAGCTCAAGATTTCTCAGTCAAAATAAAATCGTTAGGCAGGAAGAGTTCGGTTCCAGGTCAAGTACCGGCTTAATTCAGCGACAGAGCGTTTTGTCCATACTGAATTTTCAAATGAAAGCCTAATGAATCTTAGCAAACAGTTGTGTTGTTTACTTCCACAAATGCGAATGGAGCATCATTAATGAATGATAACAACGAAATGAAGAATGTGAGGTCACTGACTTAGGCAGCGGCAGTTACATCACCTAATTAGCCTGATAATTAATTACTAAGAAAGACGATTCTGTTTCGTATTTTACGAGGTGTGGTTTTCACGAGGTCGAGCGATGAACGCGCAGTTCGATGGACGTGGTAGTCATTAAGGGGTGCGGAGAATCAGAAGCCTCGTCTGGTCAGAGGCAGGCGGGCAGCCAGAACTGGCGGACCATTTGCAGAGAGAAAGAGTGAGAGACAGACAGACAGACAAAGACAGACAGACAGAGACAGACAGAGACAGACAGAGAGACAGAGAGTGAGACAGAGACAGATAGAAATAGAGAGACAGAGACAGAAAGAGAGGCAGAAGGAAGAGAGGAGAGACAGACAGAGATAGAGATAGATAGAGAGAGACAGAGGCACACAGAGAAAGAGAAACAGTGGGAAGGAAAGAGAGAGAGAGAGAGAGAGAGTGAGATGGCCGACGCCAGAGGAAGTTTTATGGCCCTGTCCGAAATCAAGCGCCAAACACAAACAACCATCTCGCGCCCGCAGCTAATGTAGGCTGACGTCCAGTTTACACTTGTTTGTTGTGGCAGTGTTATTGTTGTTGTTATTGTTTTTGTGATTGTTGTTAATGACGTAATAGTATTGCTGTAGCTGCTGGTGTTATTGATGGTGATCATTTTCCTATTGATCATAATCACTGTTGTGGCTCCCAAAACGCTCTCATGTAATTGCGAGAAGCACTGGATTGGCTCCAGTCGAAGATATCGTAATCATGAACTCGAGATTTCTACAGCGCCCAACGAAAGCTACGTCGCGGGAACCAGCTTATTCACAAGCGCTCAGTCAAAAACAAAATCGATAGGCAAGAAGGGTTGAGTTCCAGGTCAAGATCCAAGACAGTCAGTCAGACGGCTACGGTGGGTGGTGTTTGGAATTGGATGGAATCAGACTCAAGACAATTCTCATGCGATGACATAATAGGTCTACATCAGGGAAGCAATGTGTTACTGTTTCGAGTCGACCGGGTAGACGATAACTTGTTGTTCTGCAGCCCAGGCGTGTCTCATTATCCCATGCTCCAGGCAGTTCGTAGGCGTAGTCACACCCCGCGCTTTCTCATGCATTGGCCCATCGTTTTGTAGCAACATCCTTTATCGCTCCTTTCAGGGTTCGTAAAGGCAATATAACATATTCAGATATATTTATGCATAGCCTACATACATTATAATAACTATTTTAAGTATCATACGATGACAATTATGATGAAGATGACAACGATGACGATGATGCAATCACTTATGAAGATAGTTTGCTAGTTTGGATAACAAAATGCAGGAGAACGATTTATTGGGCAATCCTGTACTTTTATGGAGCCAGACTTTTAAACAGCAATACACGTACAAGCTTTAACGCGGCGATTGATAAATGTCTAGATCTGTAAATATGTCTACATATATCCAGCCATTGTGCTTGTACTAGAACATGCGGAACCATAAGTTAAACCGTCGACCATTTTTTTGTGATCCGTAGATTTTACTAAGTGGGCCGTTAAGCGCTACCGTCGGATTGGCCAAAATCAACGGGAACGATTGGCTGTTAAGATATCGCAGTAGACAGGTATTCCCTAGGCGGCGTCTATACCTTATTTACCAATAACACAAGCAGATCATACAGATGGCAGTGATCCTTGCTATCTGTATTACCTGTAGCAGAATATAAGCTTGTTTCAGTATATGCATATATGCTACATAAACGAATAATATAATGTTATAAGCACGATAAGATCTTGTGAGGATGGTATTAGACTGTGCAATCTGTAATCTAATTGACCAGTGTAGAAGACCACATATTTTACCTATAGACGACCATATGGATGAGTCGTCAGTGAAGTTCAGTTGCTTCTAGACTTTTGAAAGAGAATTCAGGAGAAATGAGGCTGAGGTTGCCTTAGTCGCCAAATAGTCCACTCCGCAGATAATCAGAATACAGTCTGATCTGTTCACGTGACGTAACTTCAATTTCACTTGCAATAGATTATTTTAAAAGAAAACTTTTCCTTCATCGGAACTTCCCAGCTAAGCCTAAATTTAGCATACTGTGCTGTGGCAGAGATTTTTCATGATCTTATCAGTTGTTATCAGTTGTATTATCAGCTTGGCCCTGCAGAATAATTGAATCCAGTGATCAGCTTTCTAATGCGCAACAGAAATTAGAAAAATCTCTTTAGGCTGTTTACTTAATTTTTGTGATCTAGCTATTACACCAATATATTTAGGCTACCATAGTTCACTAAGTAAACGTAGCGTAAATGTAAATCTCCGAAATTTTTCAGCGCCACACAAAGGAGCGTCATGAAGACCAGCTTAATATGCACCGGAGCTATATCAAATCAAGTAATCAAAGCCAGATTATATGGTTCGTTTCGGTGCCAGGTCAGAATCCGGGGTTCAAGCCGGGAAGAGGAGTAAGAGGGTGTTAGATGTGCGGAGATTAAAGGAGGACGAGGCGGTAGGGCCTGGATGTGGGCGAATATCTCCGCAGACAGAAGGAGGAAGAAGAGAGATGGAAATAATTTCTTAGGGTTGCAGGTAGTGTGAGTTAGTGTAATCGTAATTGTAATAGTAATCGTAATCTTAAACTCGAGATTTCTATAACGCCCATCGAAAGCTACTTCGCGGGAACCAGCTTAATCGCAGGCGCTCAGTCAAAACAAATCGATAGGTAGGCAGGAAGTTCAGGTTAAGATCCAAGAGGCAGGCAGGCAGACAGTCAGACCGCTACGGTGGATGGTGTTTGGAATTGGAGCGGAAACAAAGATAAGGGGAAGAGGAAGAATCAGGATAGGATTTGTGGAAGATAAATTTTTTCAGTTTTGAGTTAACGACCTGGTCAGAGATTGCAAGGGGTGAGGTACTGGTGAGTTCTTATCATGGATCAGATAATTTTCGTAAGCTACTTTTCGTAAGAAAATATGCCAACGAAAGGACTAAGGAATTGCTATGTTCGGCTGTAGCAGATATGCATGGCGTATACTGCATGACCATAAAATACTATAGAGAGTCTGGTGTCTAATCCTAAAGTGACAATTTGTAGAAATCCTGGCCCTTAATCCTACGCCTGTTACACAAGTGTAGGTCGAGTACGATACGATCAGCCTTACTCCAGCCAGAGAAGAGTGATGTGAAGCATTCGTTTAAAAACTTTGGCTATCGCTTCAGGCTGTTTATACTCTCACAGATGTCAACACCAAATTCATGATTCAGTATCCAATTTTAGTGTTGTCCCAGCCTTTGCTGTTGTTCTTCGTCAAATGCTCTGACCCTGGCCAGGTTCCTAGTTTCTCCTTTCTGTTGCTGCATCCATAAGATATCCCGTTCTTCTTTACCTCCATTTTGCCTTCGATGAGCCGATTTCTATAGTGCCACCAAGCGGAATTTACAAGAAAAGACAATTAGACCAACTCCTGCTTAGCTAAACCTCTTAAAATACCCTAAAATAAGTAACACTCAAATGATCATTTGAATTCTCTTTGGACGAATGGGGTTTTAGTAATGTGAAATTTAAATTACATTGTGCGGTTTATTGTGAATCCATCCCAAATATCTGGTTTTAACACTGGTTTTGCAATTCGAACTACGGCACTATGAATCAAATTGGTAGGCCTATTTGTTTCTCAAGAGCCCTGAAAATTTTGATCTCCTGCTTTCGTTTTGCAATGGTTATGCCACTCCTGACCAGAAAATATCAACCATACCAGTTTTGTCTACAGCGCAACAATTCCATAAATTTAAATACGAAATGATGGATAATGATATAAGCAAACGACCTACACGACAGCAGATCAGAGACAGTGCCGCCCCAATAGACAAACAAGTTTACAGCTCTGGACCCATTTCTGTAATAATCCCAAACCAACACGACCCTGTCTAGTTTCATATAAGACTGAGCTTCTGTGAAATAACTGCAACTGTACGTATGCTTTCTAAATATGAAGTTCTTTTATAGGCCTACATTCAGACTCAGAGTATTTCAAGCAGGAGTGTCTATCTCCTCAAAGGCAAACGACGCAGCTCCACTCGTTTCGCCGCCACTGCACCTCCCCTTGGCAGCAGTGTCGACAAGTGAAGCACGTGTCAGCAGGACTCTGACACGTGCATCACTTGTCGGCACTACTCCGGAATACATCAGGGAGCTCTGTGTTCCAATCTCGAGTCAGCTGGATCGGCGATCGTTGCGCTCTGCTGCTCGTGGAGATATGCAGGTGCCCCGTTTCCGTACTTAACTCGAGCCCATCGTGCTTTTTATGCATTGGATCATCTTCTTGGAGTAGTCTCCCATTGTATATACGTACTATTTAATTTGACTCTGTTCAGCAAACGTTTTCAAACTGTCTTAAAGCGCACTTGTTAAGATCAGTTAGATAGTGATGGGTGCAGTGCTTTTGGGTCTACTTAAAATGCGCTATGTAAAGTGTCCTAATACATACGTACAAAATTTGATACTGACAAAGTGAATATGCAAGTCGACAACGAACAACATAGCGGATTCGTAGCATTAAGGAATGGACTAAATACGTCATAGTCATCTTAAACACTCGTTTTCCCTTTCGTCAAAGCCTTTGCAATTTATTTCTTGCTCGATTGATCCTAGCAACTGATTTTAATTTTCTTCGTCTTTCTTAAACCTTATATTTCGGTTACGAGCCGCATGATCAGTTATCCGTTTGATTGGTTTCCGAAGCAACTAAAAATTTAATAATATTTAGGCCCACTGTTCCAAGACCGAATCCAGAGGCAATCTGCATGGCCAAGGTTTATGGGAAGCTGGAAGTTGGCCCCAAACCGGTTTGAGTGAAGATTTCCCACAGAATTGGTGACTTAAATCATTAGACGTGTATTCTATAAGCGAAAATACAAACCAAGATAAAAGTTAGTAAGGATACTTATGAAAATATAGTTAAAAGGAAGTTAACTACAAATTGAGATTTTGTAGCATAACTACTAGTTACAACTACGTTTGAAAAAATAGTTAGCTGTGTTTTAGCTACTTAAAAAGTATATAATTCCTAGTTGTTAGCTACAATAGTTAGCTACTGTCCATCACCGCAATTATCATAATACGCGTATATCTTGTAAACGTCTGAGAAACACTGATTGCGCACTTTTGATAACTTTATTGCACTTTATATTAAATATACAGGAAGCCTTTATCGATTCTGCACTTTCAGAGACTTCCTACACTCAAGTTTGCAGTGGCAGAGTAATCCCGCTGTAGTCTGTTTGCCCAGTGGATGAGCTACTTTATGATTATAAGAAAGAAGAGGTAGTCAGTGATTTTCAGTATTTTACCTGATATTATCTTAAGTCATTTTAAAATTATGTTACGTAAGTTTGAAGCAACAGTAATAACTTTTACAGTAATAACTTTTACGCAACCTAAGTAGCCTTGCCTACTTAAGGGACTATGAAACTAAATAACTTTTGAACTAAGTAACTTTCCGTTACTTTTCATTAACTTTGACCTAAGTGGACAACTTTTAAGAAAGTCCCAATAACTTGAGTAAACATCGGCGCAATGAGTTGGCTAATCTTAAGACCAGTTGCCTTCGATGTTATGGTGATAATGTTCTCACCACTGGCAAGACTCAGCTCTCAGAATCGCCGAAATCTGAGACAATAAACTTGCGTTTGCTGAGAAGCACACATTTGAAATGAAAATCATATGACGCACAGACAGTCACACAGATGCAAAAACAGGCAGACATAGACAAGCAAAGACACACACAGACACAGATACAGACAAACACATTGCCTATACTACGTGCGAGGGCAATACGTATTGCCTACAGGTCTTCACCTATCGTTGCCATGCACTTCACACCTTATGCACCCGAATGAACCGTAGCGCACTTGCCATCCCCCGCTCTGCATTCCACGTGCTCTAGACGCAATCTATGTCCAAATGATGGCTTCCAACCAGATTGCACTTGTTGAACCCTCTGCGATAATCCGTTTACCAACCCGTATACGAATGCACACAACCCTTTAACTGGTTATCTCGTTGGTTTCAGCGCGCAAGAGCGACGCGTGTAACACTCGGACTCTGAGTCCCTCTACTGCTGATAAGTCTGTGCATTTGACCGCTGATCAATCCTTACCACTTACTGTTTTATGGAAAAGTAATTGATCCTGACGACATGTCCTGCTATTATTATGACATATAAACTGCGTTGCGATTGCACACTGGGGTCCTCCAGTACGAAGGGGGCCTCGTCTGCCCAGGGTGTTGGCAACGTGTCCTACATAACATCGCCCCACCTCACTCCACCTGCTTTTCACAGCCCCGTCTCAAACGCCTCCAACTGCAGCCTTGGAAACAGAAACAAGGCTGACATGTGACAATTGGCGGTAAATTGTATAAACGCTTTTGTTAAATAGCATTATCAAACGATTTTTTGTTGTTTCGTTGTCCTTTCTTAAGAAAGGATCGAAAGACAACCATTGATTGATACATTATATTTATAATTTTATGTAATTTCAATCACAGGATACAGAGTTATATAGCGCCTCTTAAGAGAAATTCATCATCATTGTGTCATGAAGGCATTGTGGAAGTTATTGGACTGAATTAGAAAGTTGTAACTGTAGCTGCAATTTTGAACAGAACTAAACTTTGTACAGCGCCATTCAATGGGAGTTTAATTTATGTGGCTATCGGTCGGACAAAAAAAGGGTTTTTATTTAATGTTTGAGACAATTTTATGCGATCATCATAAAAGTTGACATCAGTCTAAAGATTGTTCCTTGTGTTAAAAAATTTATCCTTTATCAATACAGATTTCAATGACTCTAAAGATAGACACATAGTAAAAAAAACTGATGGCAAATGCACAGAACTGCGCGGTTCCCTCTGTTCCTTTGCTTTTAATTGCATCTTGCTGCTGAAATTCCAAGCAATGAGATTTACTCCATGATTCAATCTCTGCATGTCGTTTAGCTTAAATGGTGCTCAGTTTCAGTGCTATTCAAACTGATGGGCCTAGATTGATGAAACAAAACAAGTTAAATCATAATGTGAAAATATTAAAATTTTATTACTTTTACAATAAATATTAATTAATTAATCAGCTGTAACTCTGAAGGGCAGTGTCTATGATAGGTGCCTCGGCCGCAGCTAGTTATTTCAACAAGTGAAACAGCTATAACAGATTGCCCTTGATTTCGCTTAAACGTTGTAAAGGACGTTGTAAATGTTGCCATTATTGGGTTAGGAGCCTAGATTCGAACCAAAGTCGTGGAGGTAAAAGCCGACTAATAAGTCGCTAGACCAGCATGCCACTATTTACACAAACACATTTCAACCGAATGGCATTTCGAAAGGAGACTGTTTCAACTGTCTTCTATGTTAGTCCAAAACGCCGTCGATAATGAAATTTAATCTAGGCCTGTATACAGGATTTCCTAGAAGCATCTGTCCGATGTCGAAAGAGACGATTTTTCCGTGAGCAGTTGACTTTCCTGGACAGATAGTAAATAACTGAACGACTCATTTGATGAAATCAGTTTGTATGTTACTCGATGCGTGCAGTGTTTGTGACCTATGGTTCAGTTTGATCTTGCAGGCAGGTGCTGCAAATGTTGTTTCGCCTCGGCGTTGAAAGGCGATAGTAACTCACAACGTTTGGGGTTTCCACGAATCCGATGCCTCTGTTATTGCCCGTTTCCCGCCTTTGCGGTCAGCGTGGTTCAAATACCCCCACCCGCTCCACTCGCCCGCCCTCCGCCTTCCCTCTCCGCCACAGTTGAAAGACGCAAACGATCGGATGCGTAAATGAATGAATGAATCGGTGAATTGACGGTTTTTATGGGCGTTTGACCTCTCGACATTTCCGGGTCAAAAGAAGAATTGGGTCAGAGTACTGGCTAATGGGTGTAGAAGTGAACTGATGAACTACTTTCGCCCTAATTAGCCCGGATTGGTCGCGTTTCGACGTAAATCTTGGGCCGTGATAGGCTGAACCACAGATCTCTTGCACTGATCGTCTGTTTATTGAGCGGGAAGAATTCAATGAGGGTGAGGCGTCTGTAAAAGGGTTCGTCCCTCCTTCGTTTGTCTTCTGGCCATCTGAGTTCGTTTAGGCTCTTTTCATCTGGTGAACTGGTTCTTTTTGTGGGGTGCAGGGCAGCGGGTCTCTACGGTGGCATCAAAGAACCCAGGTTGCTTTCAAACGCAAGGGGAAAATTTCACTTGTTCGTCACTTGTCTCTAAAGGATGACACTGACTTCTGTCAGCTTGTCAGTGAAAATGGTGGGGCGATGATAAAGAAAAAGTACAAAGACTGTCTGTCTGTTTGTCTGGCCTCTGGCTGTCTCTATCTCATTCTCCCCAAGAGCAAACTCAAGTGGGCCAAATGAGTGAGTGTAGTAGAGGTTTGTTCAAGCTGCAACACGGCAACTTCTTTTTCAAGACCTTCTTCCATGCAGTTTTTAGTCCAAGTCTGTATGGCGTCCTTCTCCATTTCTCTCTTGGCGTCCCTGGCTCTGGTTCTTGCATTCGTTTGGAGCTTATTCGTTGCATTCCGCATGGTTCTCCCATACCTGTCCTCTCTTAGAACTACCTATTCACTGCCTGCTTCGGACACAGACAGGCCTACGATTGTCGTTCTTGCCCTGATCTCCTCCTGCTAGTATCAGGGCCTGTGTGTACGATGGCGTGAAAGTCATACTCAGAGACTGAGAGGTATGATAGGGAATCGACTCGTCTGATGGCAAGGTGAGCAGGTGTCGCAGAGATGTAAACACTGTGGTATGTTTAATCCTAAGGGTGTAAAATGAATTTCTTAAGCGCCCAGGAGTTAGAACAATACAAACAATTTAGCCTTAATGGCAGCCGTTCAATCAATTCAGGACAAAGTAGGAGTCGACCAGATTCGTTTTCAAGTCTAGATTTACACGGCTGGTCAGTTAAAGGGGAACCGCAGCAGCGAACGGTTTCGAGGTAGGGCAAGAGTGGCAGAGTTCGTGGAGCACCGACTGTCGGCCGTTCTTTGACTCCGTAGAATCATCCAGGCTAGCAGCCTAGCACGTACTCATTTAACCTCGGTTTTAATAGATCTTCTAAGGCGGCGCTATAGTGGGTCGTTAGGCCGGCGATGGTCATCTGGCAGGAAGGCAACGGCGGCGGCGGCAGAGGCCCGGTCCGGCCAGTAATCAGCGCTATATATCTGATGCCACCCAAATCACACCTGCGAATACCAAGCCGCATCTGGCCCGACGAGAGCAATAAAAACTGCACCCTACAGCATCATCATCATCCACAGCCAGCTTCTGCCTGTCTGTCTCCGTCTGTCTTTGTTTCTGCGTGTCTATTTCTTGGCTACTGGCTCGCTACATCGCTGTCTATGTCCAAGTCTCCGTGTCCCTCTCTTTCTGGTTCTGTCTCTCGCTCCTAGAATATGACAAATCGCAGAAACCAATCTTACCTCTGAGTACATTTCCAAAAATCCGGACAAATTCTAAATTTAGGAAGGTTTGTTCGATGGTGCATTGAACTTGACCCATTCTTCACGATTTTGATCTGACTGAGCGCCGATGATTAATCTTGCACCCCAGACTAAGTGTTCGCAGGCACAAAAGAACCGCCATGCTGTAATACACTCCCTTCTGAGGCCTTCTGTTGTGTTAACTTGGAAAATACATTACAGTTTACACTTCCCTGTCTATGACTTGTAAAGTTGAAAAACACATCACTTTTCATGCTTTCTCAGAATGCTGTAAAATAGCCAACATTACATTTACATTTCTCTGATTATTCATTGTGTAGGAACTGGGATGCTGAAAACTACATACCCTTTAATTTCTTGTATGTTTAAGAATTTAAGTCGTACAACACATTGGAGTTTACGCTTTCCTGTTTATGAGTTGTACAGTTGGAAAACACATTCCGTTTGATACTTGTCTCACATGTTTAAAAATTGTAAAGTTGTAAAATAGCCTCAGCTACAGTTCACATTTCTCTGATAACTCATTGCTTTGTAACTGTGAAGCAAAAAATACATTTCCATTTAATGTTTCTCTGATTAATAAAAATTGCTTAAGAATTTTAAAGTTGAAAATGCATCACTTTTGACAGATTCTCACACATTTTTGGCAATGTCAGACAATAAGTGATGGGAAAATTATATGCCTTTTAACTTTTCTCCAAGGTTCATTTTGACTGCATTTCTGTCAAAGCTGGTCTTTGCCTGTGTGCAAAGAACAACTAAATTAAGTTATAGATATGTCAAACATCTGCATTTTCCAACTTTCCACTTGACAGTCTAATAAGTAGCAAACAACAATAGCTGCTTCAGGTCTTATGACTTGGGGCAAAAGTTTCTTTGAGTTTTTCAGAGGTCTTGTCAACAGTACTGGCTTATTCTGTGATATACCACAGTTTATTGTTGGTTACATTTTAATTCATAATGCAGTCACTTATTGGTTAGATTTCGTTAAGAGTTAAAGCAGCTCAGAAGTCAATTGTCTTAAGCAACAGGATCTTGCTTTCAATGACATCTTTCAGCCATTTTTCTTCAAACCGTATCTGCCCAGGCCTACAAAACAAAAGTTTTAAAGTACTGTAACTTAAAAGTAAATAGAAAAGTATTAAAGTAAACTTAAAAGTAAATAGAAAGGTTTTTATCATCAACTAAATTCAAAATCATTGCCTTGCTTCTATACATTTAATCTTCAACACATCTTTAACTACACAATGATTTGTATTGAATTATAAACTTGCATCTGACAGAATAAACATAAATATTTAATTCCATGTCTTCATCGGATAATAACATAGCTCACCCACTTCTGCACTGGCATATTTTATTTGCCATTTTACATGTGTCATCCGTAATGTGTTACCAGTAACACTCAAACTGTGCAGTTTTTTAAACTTTTACGTTTGCTGTTTACTATCACAGTAGGTGTCTGCATCACTGCATGTCTTGTATATGCTGTAGTAGCAATTGTTTCTCCTAGAGCTATTTCCATAAATATGTTTAAACCGATTAACAATAATAATTACCTCATTAACACAAAGCTATGCAGTATATTTTACATTTAGATCAGATGGACCTTCTGTACAACCATATGTAATCCTTTCAAAACTTATGAAAATAGCAAACAAAAAATCAAAACAGAATGTCTCAAACATTGTTCCTTTCTAATTATGATCATGATCAATTACTCTTCCCAGTATTTACAAATATGTAACCAAATCTACTCTAATCGATACTTGTAAAAAACTGTTTTTTATTTCTTTTTTTAACTTCACAATTTTTAATGTTATTTAATTTTTAAAATGTTTTTATAAATAGTTTTTTTTTTAAAATTTATTGTTAAATTTGTTTGTGAATAAAATCTGCATTAAAATGAAGAGGATTGGTGAAGTTGAGAAGTATAGTATGCATTTTATATTGTGTAGCTCCTCCTATGGGTGACTGCAATTATCAGAAATAAGACGCCATAAGAGCAAGTCCATTAATTTTGCTTTGTTGCACTTCTCAGTCAGCAACCAACATTCCTTAGCAAGTTTTTAAAAAAATCATGTTTATTAGCATTTACATTTCTTGGCTCAATGTTTTTTACATCGATGTTTTCTGACACAGCATAATATTAACATATCTGCAAAATTGAAGGCATTTGCTCAATGTGCTTATTGTTACCTTTATTTTAAGTCAAATTTGAAAAACAATTACATTACTTCAATTTTGCAATCCATTTTAATTGGCCCTGCATTTCTACATCATTTACTGCAACAGTTTGAACATGAAACCAAAACTACAGAGTGCAAACATTGATCAGAACATCAAGGCTGTGTCACTAAAATGACATAAATTATGGAGTCCATTTTTGGGTGTCAGTAAAGTGTCACCTGAACTCTGCTTCCAAACAATTAAGGACAGACATCTCAGCAACATAATCATTCTTACCCTCACCTGTACTCTGCTTCCAAACAATTAAGGACAGACATCTCAGCAACATAATCATTCTTACCAAGTTTCAAGTCAATCAATTCAGGTGTTTTAGATTTAAACAAAGTAAAATCCATTACCTATGCTATTCCTTAAGCCACTTGGCCGTTAACACTAACTTGCACTACTGTGCAGCTGGTGATACCACTCACCTGTGTACCAATCGGTTTCCCTCAATGACATAGTAAACACTGATGGGAAAATCCTAGGACAGAATCAAATAATAAAAAATTGTAATTAATTTAAAAATACAAATAATAATAACCAAACAATATACAAGTAACGTACTGTATAATGAAGCATCATGCAAAGGAAGCATTCATACTAGATGATGTTAAAGATGACGTTAGAGAAAATGGTTATAACAGGCATTCCACACAGTTATTTCAATTCTAAGGGTTGACACAATTTTCCAAATCAACTGCAGTTAACAATTCTCACCATTTACCCATATGTGACCAAAAACCTCTATTGGATTTTTGCTCTGTAGATCAACTTTCAGCCAAGGGTGAAAACGGACTTCAGGATCAAAATCCAAGCTGCTAGCAATGTTTGCCCGGAGGCAAATGATCATAGTGGATGATATAATAACTCTAACGTTAAGCATAAAACCTTTGGAGTGATCTTAGACACTTCAATTGTAAAGTAGACAGATGCTGTAGCTCGAGGGATGGGATGACGCCGAGTTGGAATGCTCCAACGAACTCTGTATCGGTAACGAGTATCAAACTCAAGCTCATCAGTGCTAATCAAATCAATGCAGTAGAGCCAAGAGTCCTCATAAAACCAGGTCTGCAAGCAGTAAGAATGAAAACAAAAGCATACACTCAATCAACAAATCTGAAACCATAAAATCTCTCAAGCATAACACTGACCACACTTCTAATCTACAAACCCATAAAAGTTGCATATCAAAACTAGCATTACTGGAATATAGCTATAATGCATGAAAAAGGCAAACATTCTAAACAAAAAAGCATGCTAAAAACCCAAGAAAAAATGCTTTACATGTTATGATTAGATGTATAAATTGGGCCTTATGTATATGACAACATAAATGTGCAACATTTAAGCAATGCCCCATATGAATGTCTCAAAAGGGCTGCATACAGATGCAACTTCAGCTGAATAGAAAATGAATGCTGAGCAGATTCACAAACATCCATATGCACATAAAGTGGAAAATGGTTCGGTTACCATGTCGTGACTTAAGATAGTAAACTGTTTAACCAACAAGCAACCAATCAAACAATAAGTGAAACAACATGAAAACTGACAATACAGTGAAACATGTCAGTTGATGACATGAGATACCTTAATGAATTCATGTATCTTCTCCTCTCCTTTCTCTGGACTAAACTCCTGGATTGTCAGCCACTCAATGTTTGGAACTTCAGAAGACAATTCAATATCATCTTTCTCGACTTTCTTGGTTTTCTGAGGAGCATTTTCTCTTCTGTAATTGGCCAAATCTGTTTCACTGCATTTTGTCTGCAAAACGTTGAGTGCTTTTTCTATTGCAGCATCAACGAGTGTATGTGCCAACAGCGCATATTCATCAAGTTTTTCCTTATCCATTTGAAATCTGCAGACATTCAGGAGTTGAACAATATTCAAAAGCTCCAAGTGCATAGGATTCCATACTTTAATTAATACAAAAGTATCCTAATTGCAAAGTTTACTAGCCAAACTTCAACTGTTTTTAACAGAACTCCTAAACTAAATTATTTAAAATTTCTGGTTATAACCTTTGAAAACCTTATTCTTAAAAATTCCTAAATGCAAAATTTCTAGGATTCTTGAAGTGCAAAATTTCTAACCATTCCAAAGTTCCCCTTATATGAGGTGCTATGCAAAGATTAGGCTTATGTAACATCATCATAATCATCTTTGACATGCTGTAGCTGTTTCCACAAAATACTGCCAGCCATTGCTATTTTGGGCACGTCTCTGACACAGGGAAGTGCATCAGGTTCCAGATGCATATCCCTGGGCGTCATATATTATGTAATTTAATATTTCGCTGAAGAGTCTTCCAAGAATATGTCTAGCAAGCGTAAATGCACATGATATCATGTAACATGTCATAGTTAAAATTCTTGTTAAATGTACCTAACATTAAACCTCATTAGATAAACTTACTAAAATTCATACGTATAAGCTTAAAAATTTTCACTACATTAAAATTTTTAAATATTAAAATTTAAATATCAAACTCTCAAAATGTTTTGAATGCAAATTACGCTTATTATCGCCCATAGCAACCAATAAGAAACGCCATTCCACTTAGAGTAATCGTAATCGTAACCTCGAAAATTTCTAGAGCCCTACTTTCAAGCAAAGCGCAGGGCACCATCTTATTCACGAGAGCTTCGTCAAGTCAGAGCGGTTGTCCAAAGATACCATGTGAAGAACAAAGTCCGGTTGCCAAGAGCAGAGATAACCAAAACTTTATTTCACATAAACATCAATTTAATAAGACGTGCTATATTCTTATGGCAAAATTGTTCACTTTACGGTCCCATTAATTAACAAAACTATATGAAATTACTTTTACCTCTTCTGTTTAAGCGCGCTCAACGCTGCTATGCCAACCTCCAATTTTTACCCAAAGAAATTCTGATTGTAAGGTTTATTTTATAGCGCCTTTACTAAAATTCCCAGATAGACAATTTTAAGGAAAGACACTAATCGTACGCAGAACTAGTCCGATTGAAAGCAAGACGAATCCTGTAGGCCAGGGAAATCATACCAGAAGGAATTACGTAGGAAGCTGAATTTTACAACTGAGGTTCATGTTTCAATCATGGTCGATTCGTGTAAGCATAAAGCGATTAATTTACACATACTTTACATACCTGGACCTTTAACCTAAGCATCCTCAATCGATTGCAGGCTCTATTTGATTTATCGAAAAATGTAGACTCGTGCATAATTTCTAAGCAGTTTTTCTTTCTCTTTCGCCAGATGATGCACGAAAAGCGTGACTGAGGCCTTCAGAATAATAGTGGACTAAGTCCATATTTCTTAAAGTGGGGAAGAATGATGTTGAAAATCGAGCAACGAATGACAAATCAGATTTATATATTACTATCAATATTTCGATTGATATATCAGTAATAGATTATTTATCAGGATATCAGTTTTAAAACATAAGATTTGGTGAAATATGATATAACCTGCCTCAATTTAAGATAATGTGAGAAAAAGTATTAATTTTGGACTTGGTCAACTGTTTTCCATTGAGAGACTATTAATTACCGTCACATCGTCTGTGTTACTGAGTGATTCTTTAAGGTAATGTTATTACCAGCATAGTAGGCCTAACAAAATATAAAAACCACATAACAATAATTAGGCCTATATTATGTATAACAATGCATTGACTGGCTGTGTCTACGACTAAAATGACTAGTAACATGGAAATAAACTGATGTGTTTGTTGACCCTATTAAGCTGTTCCAGATAATTTCAAATCCACATGTTAATAGTTTTCGCGGCTGTCAGTAAAATAATGACAAACCATTTCAAGAAATCTCCGACCTTTAAAGAAATCTTCCCTTTTCCATTCAATCCGCCGCCTTTCGGTTTCTCTCAACCTTACACAACTCACCGTGACTGCTCCTCTGTCCCCTTCTTTCTCTGGTCTTGTGGCAATCGGATTTTTTTCTTCACAGGATTTCTTTGGACAACCCCTTTGTCTTGACGCAGTGTTAATTAATAGGCTGGCGCCCTGCGCTTAGCTTTTAAATAGCTCTTTTGATATTCTCAATGTTATGATTATGAATTCATTGTGCACGACATTTCTCTAATGCATGATTCAAGCGAGTGATGTCGAGGCACTCAGAAAAGCTTTTGCACACTACCAACTTCTGACGATCAATTTAAGGTAATGTTATTACTAGCATTCATTAAGTAGTTTTCTGCGACGCAACTTATAAGATAGGCTATAGGGCCTATATTCTGTCGGTCAGAATCTCCAATCTTCCAGTATGTGTTAAACAACATATTTTTAGTCATGTCTTTGCTGCCAGGTGAAAAAACTTCTGTACATTTGAGCCTGTGTTTATGTTCTTTCAACAATTTAACTGGCACGCCCTTATAACTGTTTCAGTCTTGTTTTTGTATATGTTTTCGCCATTATTTCTCTTCCTTTTCCTAATTACAGTTTTTCACATGGATTCATTTCGTTTTCTTTTACGTGAAGCATCAATCGAGATGTACTCTTCTTCAGTCATGTCATTACTGACAGCTGCATTCTGACCGGTTTCCTCTAAACCCCTTCTGAATAACAGTGAAGCAAGTCCAGTCCTTGCAAAATGGAAGCAAGAATGTAACTTATATCAAAGTTATTGAAGCTACACGATGAACAATGGACCAAGTCAAAAAACCTCTCTGCTTCACTGACGTGTATTAGACATAGGCCTATTCATCGAGCCCAATTTAAGGCATAAGCACTGGACGTAACTCGGATTGTGTGATTGTCACCCTTCCGTGTAATCGAAAAAATTCCTTGAAATGCCGTGAAGTGTCGTGATTTGGGTATTTTATAATGTTTTAACTTTTATTTGTTTTCATGAGTTTTAATCACACTCTTCGATATTCCAAACACAAAAATCTTACTAACTTGTGATGTTTCTATTTTTGACAAACAAATCCGATGATTGTGCTGTCCTTGCTCCTGCATAGAATGAGCTGAAGGGCGCGCGCAGTCTGTAAAGTCAGCGAGTCGTAAACTTGTTTTATTAATGCAATTTAGCCTAGATGTAGGCATAAATATGTAAATGTACACGGTCTTATATATAGCCCGTATTGCCACGACCCTGCTCATTTGTCAATGAATTTATCGGGTGAGATCATTCACCAGCCCTTCCCGTTTGAATGGACCCAACGCCATTTAAAGTTCCCGTGTACGGACCGTGCTAGCCCGAGATTCAGATCTCTTAAATAAGCAACGATCGGGTTGCGAACCGGTATCCTGACGCGCAAAGGCGCCTTGACGTATAGGGCCACGCTTTACGAGTGTAGCTAACTATGCCAGCACCAGCAGTTATAATAAATCTGTAAATCATTGATTCATTGTGGCATCGTCACCGATGATTGACGCGATTATGTCAAAAAATTTCAAAACTGCAAAACATATTTCAAAACGTATTTCAAAACATATTTCAAAACATATTTCAAAACATATTTCAAAACTGCAAAACATATTTCCGATGTGTGGAAGCGCTTCGTTGGACTTGTAAAATCACTGTTTGTTGATCACACGCGGATCAATGCAACAACAGACAGACATTTAAACTAGGCCTCGTCGGAACAGCACAACTTAAAGCGCAAACTAACTGAGGTGAATCAAACGCAAAAAGTCAAACAACAGGCAACTGTTGCGGTTGTGTGACACAACACAAAATTGTCACAAATGTGCGTCGTTTAAACTTTCCGTGAATTTTTTGGGTTTTTTGTTTTTTGTCGAGTGTTTTGAAAAAACGGCCGTGGAATTCACTTTTCCCGTGTATTAGGCTGGGTTCTAGGCGTAACTCAGAGCAACACCGGACCAGCTGCGGATGCTGGAGGTCGTCCAGTGTTTCCCTAGACACCGATGCGACGTTGGCGACATGATTTCGGGACGTAAGGCCTAATCTGCATCCTGGCCAAATCTATTAACATAATATTAACGAAGAAAACCCACTCCCTGGTGTAGGCCTACAGCTACAAGAATCTGACATTCTTTAAGGATTTGCTAAAGTGTTGCGTTGTTATATGCTTTTAATTGGTTTCACAAGCAGGTGGCGTGCAAGATATTCTGAACGATCATGTGTGACCAAAAGATGCAAACGATGTCGGGGTGTCTTCTAACGAGCCGTACAGTGTCGACTAGCAAAATATTTGCCTGGGATTTTTAGATCCATTCAAGCTAATAACGATTGTGCATACTTGTGTTGCTAATGGTAAGCCTAAGGCTGCAAAATGAACTTCAAACACAAAGATAGAAGACTTTTAATTAACGTGACAATTTTGGTAATTCTTCATAGCCTGGAATGCTTTTGCTGTGTATTCGTCAGCAATCACAGCATTGCTGTTCACTGAAATAATTAATATATAAAATGATTACATTTTACTTTAGCCTTTAAAATTAATTGAAATACATTTTGTGTGCCTGTTGCAGACCAGACTCACTTTATTGGCTTACTGTAACGAAGACGTAATTGAAAATCAATTACCCAGGAAGTTGTAGAAGTAGTTGGGTGGTCTTAGTGGTGGGGTGGTGTGATGGTGGGGTTAGTCGTAGTGGTGATGGGTGGTTGTGGTGATGGGTGGTCATGGTGATGGGTGGTCGTAGTGGTGGTGATGGGTAATGAAGATGGGTATTGATGATGGGTGGTCGTTGTGGTTTAGTGGTGGTGGGTTGGTGGGATGGGTGGTCATGGTGATGGGTGGTCGTAGTGGTGGTGATGGGTAGTGATGATGGGTGATCGTTGTTGCAGTGTGTGGGGAGTGGTGATGGGTGGTGGTGGTGGTGGTGGGTGATGGCTGTGGCGACAACGATGACAATAATGCAGGTAATTTTAAAAACCATTTCAATATTATTTCAGACAAAACAATACAGTCCATGCAGGATATACAGCACATAAGATCTAATTTCTTTCCAAAAACCGCACCTATTTTGTTTATCGTCAATATGTTCCGACACAGTATGTCTGCAATCAGAATTTTTAAAAATGCACCGGTAGCTAAGAGAAGCAGTCACTGGCTAGAATTTTTAAAAACTTTCACCAAAGTCGATTCAGTCACCTCGTGTATTCGAAGACGAGGACCTGGCCTTCGTGCAGCCCGACGTAGAGCCGTCCTTGGTCTTCATCGACAGCCAAACTCCGAGGCCACTTCAGTCCATCCGAGTCCGACAGGACTGTCTCTGCTCCTGCTCCGAGTTCCGGGACTCTCAGCCGCAAGATGCGACTGTTATTCAGATCCACAACGAGTGCGCTTGTTGCGTCGCCCCGGATGCATTCGAGGACGATATGACTAGGAAGATCCACGCAGCCACTTCCGCTGCCCCTCTTCCCACCGTAACGACTCATCACTCGTCCGTCAGCACCATTCAGAAGACTCACAGAATTGAGGCGGTCCTTAGTCCAACCATGACACACCAGGACCTTACCCTCCACCTCGTCTTCCTCCATTTCTCCTCTTGCTGCTCGTACTTCTCCTTTGCCAAGAGGCAGCTCAACAGCATGCCATGGATTCGTCGCGAGTGTCCTACCCAGTCTGATCGCCCGCAGTTCCGCTCCATCAGGCCTGAACTGCTTGACGATGGCTTCGTCCAGGAAAGTGACACATATCGTTCCGCTCTGCTGACAGACGGAAATCCCAAACGGTCGACTGTCCAGCAGCCAGCGTCCGAGAAGCTGCCCCGAGCTGCTAATCCTGAATATGGACCGATCGTTTGATCCGCTGACGTACAGGGCCTTCCGGCTCCGGCAGGCAGCTATGTCGACCGGATCTCGAAGTCCAGCTACGTCGTGGCGCCTGCGCGGACATCGGAAGTCGTCTGTTCTGAAGTCATAGACATCGACAACGGACGAGAAGTTGCGCACGACGAAGAGCTCGGCCGAAAGCACGGCCACTCCACACAGGATTCTGCCTGTGCCAGGCAATGCCCCGACGAGAACGAGGCTTTCGGAACGTGTGCTTGGAAGTGACGACTGCAGCGAACAGGAGGCGTCATCAGGGAATCCCCTCAAGGCCGACGGCACGCCGTGGTCGGCGTAAAATCTACTCTTCAGATCGTTACAAATCGAGGAATGCTGAACGCCAAGTTTCTGGAAAGTTTCGGCGGTTGACATGACGGTGAAGTCTTCTTGATAAAGTCTTTAACACTAAATAAAGTCTAATGAAAAGAAACTCGGCCGAAATTCCTATCGAATTCTAATGGTTTCGCGTCAACAAGTTTCTGGAAAGTTTCGGCGCTTTACATGACTGTAGTCTTCTTGATAAAATCTATAATTTAAATAAAGTGTAATGAGAAGAACTCTGTCGAATTCCGATTGAATTCCATTGGTTTCGCGTCAACTGATCCTCTGAAGTAGGGTCGCGAGTAACCGTTTACGACGGTTCTTCTTAGCGACGCAGAACATTTCCTGGGTCAAGACAACCTTTCAGGCATCACCTGTTAACACGAATCGCAAACGTTAACTCGAGATTTCTGGCAACTGCACACTAATGCGTAATTTGAACATCGTAATTTAACATGATTGGGACTAAGTCGTGGGAACCAGCTTATGCACGGGCGCTCAGTCAAAATAAACTCGATAGGCAGGAAGGGCCAGATTCGGTTTCAGGCCAAGGTCCAAGGCTCTCAGACAGGTACGGTGTATGGTGTTTAGATTTGGAGTGGCAAGATAGACAAGTGGAATAAGAGGAATTAGGATAGAATTTGTGTGAGGGGCGTTTCAATTTTGAGTGAAAGACCTGCGCAGAGATTGCAAGGGGCGAGGTGAAGTGTTTGTGAGTTCGTAGGACGAGTCCGTTGTAAGACGCCACACGAAACTCTAGTCGAAACTCTGAATATAGTGAAGCTAGTACTTAATCTTGGGACTCAGATCGATCACAACTGAGGTTTACGTCCTAATTTATGCAGAGACGTGTGCACACATTTTCGCGTAGGCCCCATATTTATACACACCCGTCTTCGTTTAAACTCTCACACAATAAAACCCACACACTCGGCCGTGACGTGGCGACATATTAGGTATACAGACGGGCTTGATTAGGTCGTCCATGTCATACAAATAAGCAGTCCTGATAACGCCACGTTAAACATAGGTCTTAGGTAGGAGGCCGACACACGGTTATTGTTGTCACAGCGTGACAAAGGCACACAACCCGCTACCAGTCCATTGTTAAGCTGGTAATTAGTTCAGTCTGTTTGCGGTTTGGCACGACCTCCCTCTTGAATTTTTCAAACTGTCTGTTCCTCTGTCCCTTCTGTCGTTCACCCACCATCATCTGTCTCAAGCTATTCTCTGTTGCTGCGCAGGCTTTCCATCAAAACTAAGTTTCTGTCAACCTAAACGCAGCTCACAGTAATAGCTGCTCTCTCCCCTTCTCTCTCTGGTATAATGAAAACCGTACTTTATTCGTCATATACAACCCCTCTGATGTGACGCAGCGCTCGTGAAAAAGCCGGTTCCTTGCTTTAACGTAGCGCGTTAGAAATGTCCGAGATTACGATTCTGTTTGGGTTATAAGAATTCCACACATTGTTACTACCCTCGCTTTTAGCCCTACGCATCAACACGGTCACAGATCGCCTCCTCATTCACACCAGCTTTTCATGCCAGTGCAACAAAGCGCCCGGAAACGTAGAACAGCCACTTACCCTTGCTCGTTGCTGCCTCTATCACAATACACAACCAGAGAAAGATCCGTAGTGACCTGTACTGACACTGATCTTACCCGACGCCCTGTCTTCGCCTACCTAGTTATTCGCCCGGCCTTCACTCGTGTCCACGGAGATGGCTAGCATACGCATGCGTGCCAGCCTTTGGGCCGATGGTTTATGACGCGGTTCAACCGTTCAAGTAACTGAAGTCAAAGACCGACTAAGACAGAAAACAATGACAACTGTGACTCACTTCAACTTCTGACCCACTGATTGACTTCCTCTGATAGCCAGAAAATATAAACCATGCCTCTGTAAGTATGACTGCGTCTTTTGCTTGCATGCACTGTAAGCATGTAAATATCTCCGCCGTCTGTCCTTGTTCGTCAGTATGCCTGTGGCTGTCGGTATGGCTGCGTCTCTGTCTATCTTTGTCAGTCTGAGTTTGTCCGAGTCTGCGCTTGCCAATTATTGTGTTTGTATCTATCCGTTCTTGTCACTGTATGTCTGTCTGTATTTCCGCCACCGTATGCCAGTCACGCGAGTCACTGACGAGTGTCGTGGATATCGGCAACGGGTACCGGCCACTTATACCTGACGTCGCCAGTATATTGTTATCTTATCATCGTTGCGATAACCTATCTATGTCGAATATTTGTATTAAGCATACTACCCAGTATACTTAAGATCTGCAAATTCATGCATAGATGCACTGCAGAATAACCATTGCAATCACCTGCAAATTCCCACTGACCCTCATCTAGAGAGGAATTCTGTTGTTGCCTATGTATAATGTACGTTTATATATGTATATATATACATATGTTCAATTAAATCTGTTGATATATGCAGTGCTTTCAAAAGGGTACTTAACGGCACTATATTAAGTATCTTGATACTTACATACATGCTTCTTCATATAAGCTTAAACAACTATATTATATTGTGTACATAAATTTGTAGGTGTAGGCAATATATACATTGTTTTGCTTTTATTCATATACGGTATATATAACATATATACACACATAAATAAATCTTGATACGATATATACATATGACGTGTATATGTATATATCGGTGGCTCAAGATAAACAGAAAGACACAAAGTAAGGGGAGGGGAAAAGGACATGTCCTTTGAACTACATTCACTGAAACAACTGAGAATGAACAAATGCTGAACAATAATTTTGAGGGGAGGGCACATGGAAATGATTATGCCTACATTAAACCAACTCGAGAAACACGAGTTCGATGACCCCTACCAGCAGAAAAAGAAGGAAGATATCAGGGCTGCATGAATCAAATGTCAGAGAATTAGATCAACTGCTAACCAGTTAATGGAAAATTAGTTCCCTCTGATTTCTAAACATGTTTCAAACAGGAATGGTTAGGAAGCCGCCTTAGAATACCCACAGAAAACAAAACAGCTTAATAAGGGTTTTGCCTAAAATGATTTCCATCTCTTAACTTCATTGTTTCTTGCAACTGGTCTATCAGAATTAGTAAAACGATTATTTAAACACCGACAGCAAACATAAAAAAGAACAGGTTTGTAAACTAACATCAGTGCCTCTGCTGTATTCAAAAGAGATGACTTACGTGGTCACCAGAACAGAAAATTCATGAAGGGACGTAACTTCCTGCAGGAATTTTAAAATGACAGAAGGAAAACTCTTAGATTCTTGACTAATGGAAAATATAAATGAAACTCCTTACATGCCAAAATTTTTTAAAACTGTCCGAGTTTTATAGACAACACATCCAAGTCAGAATAAACTGTTGGGTTTCAATATTCCTGATTAAGCTGGAATAGAGGCACCAGATTGTAAATGGCATGAGTCTGAAGAAAATCAGAATCCTGAAATGCCAAATAATCATATGAAGAACAAGCAAAATTTAAGGGATTGTGTGCAAAACTTCTCAGAACATTTTGAAAGGAATCAGAAATATGTCAGAATAAATGTGCTACTGGGAGAATTCACCTAGTATGCAGGTATGATAAAGTAAGCAAATTGCATATTTATGCCCTCCAATTGAAGCATTCAAAAATGTGGACCTGAACCAAAAAATGTTTTGGCAGAAGCACAAACATAAAAGCAATCAAAACATTAACAACTTCCGCAGAAGAATTTGAGCATAAATACGACAGAATATTCCCAAACTAGTAGCTAGATGGCTGGGCAACTTAAAATTATTTCATCAATGTTTCTTTTCCTGATTGGCTGCCATTAGGAAGTGACATGATAAAGACCACGTCTAACGTTACAGGAACAAGGATGGTAAATGACAAACACCAACATCCCTAACGCACAGGAAATTCAGGAAAACAAACAACATGACGAGGACACAGAAAAATTCACAGTAAAACTGGACTCACATGAATCAGTTACATAAAACTAATTTTTGAAGACAAGACAGTCTGTATATTCGGCAACGTTCTGACACATCAGATAGAGGCAGTTGTTTGCCAAGTGATAGAAAATGTCTGATGTAGCCATCTTGTAAACAACAGAAAAACCAGTTCACAATAGACTTGAGACAGAACACATGCTTAGCATGTTAAAAAAATAACACGTGTGGGTTCATCTTTTCCTCATTTTTTCCGATATGAATCCAAACAACAAGATGCAAATTAAACTCGTCGCCTTCTTACAAAGTGTTCAAACACAAGGTTAGAAATCTAATTGTGCTTTTCCTTTCATCCACTTGTACCTGAAGTAACTCAAAAGTCTTAGTATATCTTATTCATCCTTTGAATCTAAATTGAATTCCCACGCTGTGATCAGCATGTCAGCTCAAGTGAATGACCCAAACAATCAAAGGTCTTTACTTTCAAAGCCATTATAAGACCACAGGTCTTTACCACAGTCATGGTAGTACAATCAACAACATCCTTGCTGTTTGCCAGAAGTCTAAAAAGTCACTGTATTACAAACTAAAATTCTCAAGCTACTCATTATGAAAAGATGCACAAATCTACAGCCAAATTCATTACTTCGATCCAGGCAGGAACATGTTTCTGCAAGCCTTGATCCATGCACCACAAACGTTGGCCATAGCTCAACTCTCCACGACTTCTTAAAGTGACCTTAACCTCGTGTTCTGCGAATATGCATTTGTAACTTGTTGACAGTTTTCAGGAATGCAACGTTCTCATGAAGGGATCACTTGGCAGAGTCATCAGACATGCACACCCATGAGCGGAGTTAATTTCATTGGACCTAACGAGCTCCAGCACTCAAGTTCTGACCTCTCTGATATACGAAGTCAAAGATCAAACTCTGACTGCATCCAGTCAAACTCCAGTAGAACACTACAGACTACAATTTTCTACAAGGTTTATATGATATACCAGGTATGCACATACAGTATACCATGTGTATATATACATGTATATAAAGATATATAAAGTATATTCAAATGGTATAAATGTACAGTGCACAAATATATGCATATTTGTGTATTACATGTGTATAAAAATATAATGTATCCTATAAATAATACTATACAGATGTGTTTACATACTGGTAGGCTTGTAAACATATGTTTACATACTGCCATATGTAATTTTAAAAATATATTGTATACTGTATGTGAATATATATATATATATAATATATATATATATATAAACCAAGTATACATAATATATATATCCACACCTAAAGCATATATACACAGACAGGTATAATAGATACACATAAATGTATATAACTATATATACACACAGTATATATTGTAAATTAAATTCATATAAACATGTAATGTTTTTAAATTAACTAACATGCCAAGGCAGATTTACAGTTGCATGTGAGTACAATTCATAGCATACAACACCACAGGCATGTCTAAAAAAAGAAAATACACGAACATGTCATGTATGCAAACAGGGTTGCATAAAAAAAATTTCAAATCCATTTTACTAATGTTTATGTGAATCAGGGTGTCAGAGTCTCTGTTCCTCTGCTTTAAAGGCATTCCTTGAGTCCACGTTCTGTCTTTAGGTCTCATCGCATCGTTCTCAGACTTCACCTTCATCCTCTTTTCACAAATTAAACTTGAGGCTGGACAGCTTCAATTTCAAGATTATGTACTGAGTCGCGGCTTCTTGGCAGGTGGAAGGGCAGTGTCTGGGTCTTCCGTGTTGTCATCCTCTTCCGAATCCTCATCTGGATAGTCCACGAGTCCAACAATACCAGGCTGAAGAAATGAAACACGGTCAGGTTAGGTAATTCAATGTCATTAAGGTTAACCACAAAGGTAAAGGTACTTTTACCACCTACCCTGTTCAGCAATGTTCTCTTAATTCACAGTCTTTGGTTGTAACATCTTTTCACTACTTAATGCACCAGCAAAAGCTGATCCACATAGATCTACCAACCCAAATGCCGTTTACAGGTGTATTAAAATCAGAAATCAATTCTTGGTGAGAGCATTTTCAAATGATTTTTGATAATGGTTGCTGAAAAGTTGTTAGGTTGCATCAGACATCAAAAACTCAGACAAAATGCCATCCAAATCATGGCAACTTACCATAAATTAAATGCTTTGATAGCAAATGAAGTCTGCATACAATGTACCTTGATTCACACTGAAAACTCCACTCTATCAATTGCAATCTGCAGAGTTTCAGACTTCAACATTCTGACCTACCCTCTTGGTACTGACTGGGGGATTATTCTCCTGAGATGGTGGGGAAGTTGGCCTTCCAGGTGAGGAGCTGGGACTGTTGGTCGGGCTAGATGCTGGTGTGGTGGGATTTGGCGATAGCCCTCCTCCTGTAAGGCTGGAGTGTATGTTAATGCTGATTGCCGACTTGCTGAAGGCTTTTGCTGGTGGCGACTTTCGTCCAAAATTTGCTGGCTGGGCTGAAAACACACGAAACAGATAAGCAATTAAATTAAGTGTAAGCTGCTGCCAAATGCATTTTCAAAATTTCCCAGTAAGAGGTTGTTCATTAAGAACATCTGCAAAAGGGGAGGAAGGGGTCACCCAGATGCGGACAAGGGGAGGGGTAATGCCCAACATATGCATCTATATTCGGTACAGTTATTTCAGTACAACACGTGCCTTAAATACCAACTTCAATCAGGATCTAATAATTAATGTTTATTTGCTGGATGGGGCAGTATCAAAGTACCCTACCCTGTAGCACAGTTAGCCCTGTAAAATCAACAGGGTAGCTTAATCTAGGCCTTAGTATGCCACTGGGGTGTGGACATCTGCAAAGAAGGATAGGGGAAGGTAATGCCAAATGCAGACAAGTGTGAGAAGTCCAAAACAGGTCATTTTTGCGGACGTGCTTTGTGGACGACTCCTAACAGCTTGTAAGTACATTTTAAGTACAATGCGGCCCTCTGCACTGGCACACCTGGCTAGATAACCCAGCATGTCACTTACTTGAGCCAACATACAAGAAATCCTTTCATAGCATCGATTAAATAATCTTCAACAGTTCAAGTGCAGTGCTGAAAGAGTCACAAGCACACAAAAGAAAGCTATGAGATCAAGGGCTACAAACCTCCAGGTTTATTGTTCCCAAGTAATTTGTTTAATGGTTCATATTCGACGTCTAATTTTGTCTTAAACAGGTCGACCTTTGAACTGAGATCAGAATCATCGAAGTCATCATCCTGGTCAAACCACATCTCTTCCTCTTCTTCGAGACTTCGAGCGTCTCTCCGGAACCTACTGCGAATTGGAGTGTAACTACAAGCATACAATACTACGTATCAACATACTTGTACAGCACCTTCTGATAATGTACATTTACTAATATACTATACAGATGTCATAATAACTTTATTTGATTATAATACTTCATATATCATAGCCACAATATCTACAGGAGCAGATGGGCAACATTTAGAACTGTCAGAAATTAGAACTAATAAAATTTTGGAATTATTTTTAATATCATAAAATTACAAATGTGTCTCTCACAGTGTTAGTTATCGCTATATACCTTGAAGGAAACCAGAACCCAGGCCATCATGTGGGCAATCAAGAAGAGCCTTAAGTTTAGACCTGAATGACAAGAAAGGACTGAAGTACACACAGAATCAAGTAGTGACTTGCAAAGCTTTGGACCAGCCACCGAGAACACTCAAAAGCCCAACAATGTCCTGGTGAGAGACACAACAAGTGTCCACTGATCGAGTGCAATATTTGTTGGTAACAGGGGCGAGCAATGAGTCGAGATAGGACAGTGGATTTAAAAGTAATAACTTGTGAACTCAAATGCAAAAGAGACAGGAAGCAAGAAAAGTAGAGAGAAACAGTGATGGAGAGATGCAGAAGGTAGAAAGCCAATTAGTTACAGAACACACAGAATTGGAAGTGAATTCCAGCCAACAGTTTTCATTTAAGACTGGTTACTCACGTTTCTATGGCTCCTGTCCGATTAATTAGACGATCCTGATGCTGTTCATGACGCTGCTTCAATACTTTAAACGTCTGCACATAACTGACATCCTCAAAGAACTTGTAGTGGCGCTCAACAAAGTACGTTATCAATGACTTGATGTCCTCCTGACACAAGGAAATCACAGTTTTAGACAAAAGTTGCTAAACTTAACCTAGGTGCTCAGTCTCATTTAACATACCACACCATTACTGACACATTAATTAAATCACTATGCCTTAAATAACAGGAAGGCTGCTATAAAGAGATCATCATAATTTGCATTAGAAAACAGATGTTTTCACAACATTATAAAAATTACCCAGGTGGTAATACACATATTTACAAGAAAAACATCTGGAAACACATGGCCTTATGCTTGTTTACATATTCTTACCGTAACACTAATCTTATGACACACATAAATGCAGTTAGCCATTCACCTAACCAAGTGTTCAGATATCAGCAGACAACTACATATTACGACACAAGAAGACTGCTATAAAGAGATCATAGTCAAGATGATAGTCCAGTCAAACAACTGGCAAGGAAAGAACATGGAACACTCAAATATTACAAATTTTATAAAAGCATAACTAATAATGGCAAATAATATAGAGACTATTAGCTTACTTTCAAAATAAATAGATCATTACTTTATTTTCAACGTGATTGGTCACTGCATTCACAAACCCCAGTAGCAGTATGCCACTTCTGCAGATACGCCATCTGTGACATGTCATAAACTACCAGGACAGGGTATAGACCAACAGGAACTAAGGGGTGAAAGCAAGCAGATAGGAAGGGTATCAACAGTGACAGAGTTCAATCCACAGTAGCAAAACAAGCAAAAAGAATTTCCTTACCGTTTTAATGTACTCGAATAGTTCGATGACAGCAGAGTTGAACAGATTATATCGTTTGCCATTTCGTGCAAAAGCCTCGGCCAACGGCTTGAACAAGTCCATCTTGATGATGTGCTTGTGATAGATTTCATCCTTTAGGCCAACAGTTCGTCTAAGCAACCTCAGTGCACCTATGGCAACAAACAGTTAGTGGAGTTAAACAGGCACCATTGCGAATAGCAAATTATGCCAATCTCAGCTTAATTTATCTCAGTATCTAAACTAAGAGTTGCGCCAAAGCACTGACAGTGGAAGCTTGTGCACAAGCATTACATGTATGTTCTATTACAACTACATGAAGAAGTCCTACTCAATTTATACATGCATCGGCACTTTCCATTTTGAACATAACCAAGTTTAGTCACAAAACAAAACAGATATGACAAGGATTTAAGCTTTTAAAATCACATTTACTGAGACTCAATTGAAACTTCAATCCGGATTTAAGTTGAATCTCAAACTTCATTGGTTATGAGTGAAAAACTATATCTGTCACAGTCACAAGATCAATGTCTAAGCCTAAGCGAAAGGACTTCCAATCAACTGTTGGTAACTCACTGAGGTTCAGAAACGCATGTCGTGACTTGAGAAGAACAAGCACTCGAGACAATAAGTTCTTGTTAATGATGTACTGTTTGATGTGGTATGTGTGATGTTCCACGCAGAATGTCAGCAATTCTATGATGAGTGACAGCAACTGTGCGATCTGGTAGTCATCTACAACCAAGACAGGAAACAGCCAATGAAATAAATACTCAAGAAAATAGCCAAGTTAAAACTATAACAAGCCTACACTAAAACATTCACTAACAAAAAGGCTAAGTATTGCAACCATATACAGTAGAACGCAATTATGACAAGACCCAAATGTAGGAAAATGGTGTGGAATTAAAAAAAGCTTGCGAAATTTATATGATAAGGTAATGGCTGTTAACAGAAAGATACTAGGTAGCTTCTACTACTTTGTTTAAGATGGATAAAAGAAATAACTGTAACATTATTCAAGTAGTTCATACTTTTCAGGATGTTGTTAAAAGACATTAAAATAAAAATAATAAACAAGTTAGCCCTTCACTGACCTTTGCTTGGCTTATCGTCAACAGTGTTGGCACAGAGTGGCGCTGTGAGTACGTGCATACAACGCGGATAAAAAAATCCAAGGAATTCTGACTTCTCGGCTTTTTGCTACATGCCAAAATTAAACTGGGTGTAAAATGCCTTCTTATTTTCAAACTTTTTCTATATGATATCGTATGCTACTTTTCTCATTTTCCTCTACACCAGTATATTTGCTTTATTTAACTTTAAATTTAAAACTGGACACACACATTAAGGAAATGAATAGAAAAACTCAAACAGTCATAGTCTCTTTGAATACAAAACCAATCAACATCACTCAACACTGGAATACACATGCAAATTACACCATTTCAACTAACCAAGTTTCATCACAAAGAGAGGAAATGGCAAAATGGAAAACAAGACAAATATATACTTCAAACAATATATAAGAAAACTGATTCTGACTCAGGTAGCGAAGTTTAAGTTCATAATAACACATCATTAACGACAACTTGAGATTTTTGTTTCACAACAACTATAACCGAAACTCAGACAATAACGATAATGAAATAAAATCTAAAACTCAACGGTCAAAATTACAACTAGAACTACAATACAGACTCGTTTACTAGCAAATTGTTTGCATATGAAGCTGCTTAATATGCAGCTGTGCCATGCTGCCCAATGCTACCTATTTAACATGTGAGATGCCTACACATGAGGAACAAGAACTTGCGCTGTAGTGCTACACATTTGCTCACCAACTCATTATAAGTCTGCAGAAAACAGCACTAGAAGTCTGTTGTTAAGCAGGTCATATATGATGCTGGGATCCATGTTTGTCACTGTGTTGCACCTTAATCTGCATAATCTGCATTATACTCTTTCCAAGGTCTAAAATTAACCCATGGTCCACTAACACACAGTCACAGTGGATTCGGACGAAGTCACTGAGAAAACAAGCAAGGAATACTTCTATATGCTCATCATTTTTCCTTATTCATCATTGAAGTCATGCATCGTAAGTACGGTTTGGTAGTTCCAGTGATGTATATATGGTCTTTGTATATGGTTCTTTCATCTACAGTGTGCCCCTTCCGGCCTTTATTTTCTAGGAAGCCTTAATTTCAGCATCTGTCTCATAATTAGATTTAACTGCTGTGACTAGCATAAGTTAAATTTAGAGGTATCCTAGAAAAAGTTGTTTTTCGGAATATTTCAAATACAACTGAAACCCATAATAACGCAGTCTTTAGGAGCTATATCAAGAACCGCTTTATAATGAGGTTGTGTTACAACAAGTTTATTTCAATAGCTTAACTAATTTGGAATCCATATCCCCAACCATGTTATATCAGAATTCGTGTTATAATGACATGCTATAACAAGTCTCCAGTGTATAAAATCATGAAAATATTAGTAAATGGAATGTTCAGAAATCCAATGTCATGCAGAAACCAGAACACAGGGTGAAACTGGAAAAACTGTGATGACTTTGCATAGTAAGAGAAATACTACTCATAACAGCAGCAAGTCATCTGAAACTGGGCAAGAAAAGTGATATGCCACTTGGCTTTGTGGCCCAATGTTTGACACACAGACCCATCCAAACATCATAAGGCACCACATGTTTGGGATTCACTTTATGCACAGCACAAATGGGCATCTATATTTTAAGTTTTGCTTGGTACAAATGATTCCACATTATTGGTAGACTTACGGATAAAAATCTGCACTTTCAATTCATAATACATCAATATACTTATTTCCCAATTTGCTATAAATCTATTGTTTGTATTTAAAACATCATTCTGGCATATTAACTGTTTTAATAAACTAACTATATTATCATATATTTGAAATAATGCTTGCAAAATATTACAAATAACTGACAGTCAGAGGTTTTAATTCTTATTAACTATAAATAAAACTAACACTCAAGAAAAAACAATATCCAGTTATAACTAAAACTTGATGTAAAAAATATAACCAAAACATCACTAGACTCAGGATATTGGAAAGAATAAAATAATTTGGGACAAGTAAAAAAAAATGGAAGAAAACTACCAGTTTATATCGTACTGAACTGGAGTAAAAATCTAGTAGCATAATTTATTGGTAAATAATCTGTTAAGCTCTCATAACTGAAGAGTACACGTGTAACTCTACATACCACTTTACCAACCATGTTCTCTGGGTCAATCAGCAGACGAATAATACCCATCAGCTGCAGTGCTCCACCCATCTCTACAAGAAAACAATTGAGTGCATCTGGTCTGACTCATTAATAGCCAACAACACAACATGAAGCAGACTCCCACCCATACTCCAAAGTGAAACATAGCAGAGGTGGTCATTTACATATTGAAGGCCCTTCAACCGACAAGTGATGAGCCACACAATCCTGAAAACTGGGCCAGCACATCACACTGCTAGGCTGTTGCTTCATGGCTGATGCAATTACCATCTTACACTGTCAGAAACATCTCCATGTAAATCACTTGCCCCAAATCTTTGCACTGTGTTAGCTGAGTAGGCTTCAACTTGCAGTCAAAGGATTAGAGTAACCCTGCTTTCAGATAAACACCCAAGTCCCAATACAGTTTACACACACAGATGCCAGTGTTTTATGTCTAATGAAAACTCATCAGTCAAACCATTATGATTTGCTCTACAGCATACAACACAAACAGGGGCTCAACCCTAACCCTAACAGCACAAAAATCTTCTAAAGACACCACATTGTTCTCTTTACACTAAGTGATCACTATCAAGACATTTCAGTAATCTTCTTTACATCATTATCGTCACCATAACTAGATGCACAAGCATCCGGTAATTATGACATAGTTAAATTTAAATTTTAAAGGCAGAATAAAAGAGTATATCCAATTTTTCCAAAGTATAAGTCAAGGTTTTTACATGAACTTCTAGTGATGTCATATGGCACATTTGGACACATTTATTAGATGAAAATCCTAAACAGATTTGCAAATTTCAAACACTTTCAACTGCACATTAAATTCTGTTTACTAATATAAAAAATACATGTTTAACATTTATGCTTTATTTGAATATTGATTTTGTAGCATTAGCAGGCAAGGTTTAATCTGAAGTGTAACCACAGTATGTGATAAAAATGCCTCCACAATGGCTTTCTATCATTGGATATGCTATCTGTGGATGCCTTTAGCTGGTTGAACTTACTTATAGAACCAAGCAATTACTATTAAATTTCAACACACAACAAATTTTGGAAATTTTCAATTCTAAAAGTGCAAAAAATAATTTTATTTCAACAAAGTTATTTTTGAGCAATTATTTGCTAATGATGGCCATATATTTACAGCTGTTGTCAGCATAATGTGCTAATATGTGTTCTGGTGCACCCGATATGCCAATGCAAACTATGCACTGACTTCACAAAAATATTGTCATATTTAGGTCATGGAGTCTTATACTAAGAAGCGACTTATAGTTCAGAATATACAGTAATTATAACTGTGACAACTTCACAGCACTAACATCAAATTCACTGTTCTCTCAAGCACCATAATAAGAGGTTAATTCTCATTAATCAATAATTCATGACTTACCTGGGTCTGCATCTGAAATCATTTGTTCTATTACCAAATTAATAAGCAGATCATCCTAAAGAAGAAACAGAATATTCATCAGTCTAAAGATGATATGCACATCAAGAAAACTGATCTAATGGTTTATGCTAGATTCTGTATATTCTCCAAAATGTATCAGCAAACAGCTGATTCAAATTTAATCATAGGTTAACTTGTGATCGGTCAACAGAGGTACGAGGCAGCCAACAGCAAAGCTTGAAAAGTAATGTAATATAAATGTGACAATTTGTATAGCAGCAAGCTACTTCTTGAGTTCTTTACACTTATCTGCTGACTGCAGAAACAATTCCTCCAGATGACACAACAGACCAAGGCCAAAAAATCAACAAATCAGTCAGAAAATGTCAGAAATTTATACTCGTGGAATTACAACAACTGGTATGCGGTAATCTCACATTCATTACATCATGAACTGAAGCTGTGCAAATGCACTGACACTGGCAACTACATCAGAATGCCATTACAGCAACTATGCATCAGAACAAATTTTGATACAGCACAGTCAGGGACATGCATCTAAAATTAAATCAGCTTTAGAACTTAATGCCATCAATATGTAACCTTGTTATTTTAACGGTACATGATATGGTTGCCAAAAGGTAGAGTTATAAAGTTGCCTCTAGTGTATTTAATAAATGAAACATCTATCTGCAAGGCACAATCACAAACTGCCAGTCTTGTTAAGTGTCCAGAAATGCAAAGGTTAAAGTGTTTCCAAAATGTATTTAAGCTATAAATAACAAAAACCACCTCAAACAAAAACTTGTTGTAAATGAGGAAGTAGTGAAAATTATCCAAAACATAACATTAACAGCAATGCTTCTTACATCATCCTGTTTCTGTCCCTCATGAAGAATAAAATCTCGAACCATGGACGGATTGAACTCAACAACATATGAAAATATATCAACAGCTGTTGACTTCATGACTGGATCATCCAGGCCCTGAATCAATTTGACACAAAGTCAGTGGTCAGAAATTAATCACAACATTGATGTCACGACACATGTTTCTAGAATCAACAGCAGTTCAAAGTAGTCAGTATATACAAAATCACACCAACGACTACAGATACATTTCCTATTTATTAGAAGACATTTAAGCTGAATTGCAATTAACAATTTAAGACTTGGTGGCTGGTTGCAGACACATCTACCTTTCACCTCTGTGTCTAGCAGGCTTGGGTCAATCGTAATTGTAATTCAATTGCACTTAATTAACTGTAATTCATCTGTGAAACCATCAATTACATATAACTGAATTAATGTAATTGTAATTATCCTCAAGTAACTGATTTTTGTCAATTATGGAAAACCAACCTCTGATAATCTTCTTAGATATTTCCTTAAAAGATACCTTACTTACTGATTTACTTATTTAATAGCCATCATACTTTCTGACAAGGTATCTTGGTGATATGTAGCCAAAACCATATATAGTACTTCCGTTTCGAGAAGTGGGCTAAAGATTTTTTGAACGTTCACTGAAGTTAACTTCAGTTAGATATTTTAAAAGTTGTTTTGAATTATTAAATAAGAGTAAAATCATGACAGAGGTTATTTCTGCATATTTTGATCAGAAGTCGCCTGTCTAACTGTAAGACTAATTTCTCCACATCACATGTGCTGTACTTGACCCTCACTTCAAGCTTCAGTGGTAGCACAACCAAGCTGGAGTAAATCAAGGACACTGTGATAACATAAATGCAGAATTATGCCAGAATGAGCCAGTTTCTTGATGTCAATCATTGTCAGTTGCTGCAGTTGGAGCGTCCACCAATATCGAGGAACCAGTGAAGAAAAGATAAAGCTCTTATGTCTTATGGACTGGTGCTATGCAGCCAGAGCAAGATGACTTTGAGACAAGAATAACACACAACACATAAGGACGTTGGACTAAGAGAGTAAATAGTTGGCTTGAGAAAGTCTCATGCAGCTGATTTTACACATGCAGCTTGAGCAGCAATAAAAAGCCTTCTGACTCTGGCATCTTTGGCTCCAGTTGAGAGACTTTTCAGGACAGCAGGCAATCTTTTAGGCCCGAGAAAACGAGGTTCAAAGCAGATAAGTTTGAGAGTCTAACTTTTATTAAACACAAAAAGCACTTACAGTGACATTGAGTGACATCAGTAAAATTATGAGACTTGCAGCCTGTCTCTTTGTATTTGACAAAATAAATGCATAAGCGATGACTGGTAGTAAAACACAATACTTAATTTATGAACCCATGATGTAACTGAGAAGTAACTGTAATTGTAATTTCATTGACCCAAACTGCAAAAAAAGATGTAATTGTAACTGACTAAATACAAAAGTAATTGTAATTTAATTGAATTTTTTATGATGTAATTGACCCAAGCCTGGTATCTAGGATTTGAATCTCAGAGCAGCAAGTGGAATTCAGCAATGCATTGTTGAGCCATGCTTCCAGTCAGGAAATTGTCCTGCTACTAGACTGCCATCATCATGTTTGTGAGGGCCAATACTGCAATAAATTATCAATCTTACTCTAACTAATTCTCAAAAATCAACTTTACTATTTTACCACATGAAACTGAGAACTGAGAACTAAAATCATAACTAAACCACAGGTCAGTGAAATCAGACCTCCAAACAAAGCAATAAGATAACTCATCATTCAGTTATTGCATGCTTCCACAAAGCATGTTTCAGGAGTTGAAGGATATTTAGCTTGAACCTATCTTAAAGATAAAAATGGTTTGACAGCAAACTGGGACTTTTTATGATGTATAAGAATTCAAACACCATAAGTGCAAGGCAAACACATAAGCAATCTGCCCGTGTTACTGCTTATACATGTATCCCATAATGAACAAGCACCAGTTGTCAGAGTGGGTAAACTACGAATGTCATTTAATGCAAATGGGATACTCACCATGATGACTTCCAGCATGTTCAAAAGACCCAGGTCAGATAAAACCTGTCAAACCATTAAAAATTACAGTACAAACAGGTGACATTGAAATAATTACATACAGTAAGCTTCAAGTACAGAAATACTACAGGATAAGATTGCACAAAAACTTGTGAGAGACAACAACAAAACCATCAGGTACTACCTAACTTAACAAGCCAGCTTCACTCCAGCAACTCACAGTACACTTTGAAAAGACTGTGATTTCTGCTATATCAAGAAAATGGATGCAATGTACATAGGTAAAAGTAGCCTTTGCCATTTTTTGTTGTTTATAAAAAAATCTTGCATTTTATGAAACAGCAAAAGAACCTGATTAAAAACAACAAATTTCAGCCTCCTTCCACTTTTTATTCAAAGCTGCAACAAGGAAAATGATATCTTATCTCCATCAATAACAGGATAAATGCTGGAAAAAACTTCACCTTTTCCCATGTTGTAGACAAGACAATTTGAAAAAATGGCATGCTATAAAGTTGGCTTTTTAGGATGAAGTGACATGGTACGACTCATCCTCATAACATAAAAGGTAACATTATAAGAGGTCACAGTGTTCAAGTTTTTCAGTGACATTACGTTGTACGGGACAATGGATTAGACAAACAAGTTTTTAAGTCAAACATAAGAATACAAAATTGGTCTACACTTCTTACAAATAGGGCCGGAGAAAATCAACATCCAGGCCTGCAGAGCATTAGATCCGATAGAACAAACTGCCATTATTTTAGCTAACAACACTTGGTTCAAAAGTTGACAAACAACAAATTCTTTACTACTATTTATTTTTTTTAGTAATAAGCAAGGGCTAAGCTTAAACAACATTAGATTTAACTAAATTAGAAGAAAGACAAAGATCGCATTAGATTAGTTACAAAAAATAAATCTGGCTGTGTTAGATGATTAGATTACACATTGTCACAGACAGACCTTAAAGAAAGCTTCTTTGTTTTGCTGTGCCAGGGTCTGAGAGAATGTACAGAACTCTTTAAGAAACAGTAGTAGATCTCGCCGTTTGTCATCATCTGTTTCGTCATCTGCCAGCTGACGGAAAAGCAATTTCAGGAATTCACTGTCCTCCTACACACAAAAACATCAACATCACAAAAATACAATAAAAATCAGAAACAAAGTTAGTCTTCACTACCAGGACAGGACGGAAATATGACTCTAAAACTCCATTGCATGTACTAGATTACAGATTCATTTTTTTATTTTCAAGTCCTAATAAAAATCATCAAAACTAACTTGAACCTTTGAAACAATTTCCATATTCTTCAAATAACTAAATAAATGACTACTAGTCTCAAAGCTGTTCACTTCTGACAAAAAACAAAACTTCTGTTCTATACAGCAGAAAACTGAAACTATCGAGTCAATTTAAAAGTTACTAATCAAATACAGCAATTTCACCATATAAAACATAAACAAGAATAGGCTAATTTAATGGTCTCTGCGGAACAAAAGACATCCACCTAAGATAAATTTAATAATGTTAAAAAAATACAGTGTAAGGTCAACTGTGACATCTGTCAGAGACCCCAGTTTCAGTGTCTTTCTGAAGTTCTTAACGGCACTATATAAATATCCAGATATATAAATCACATACATATTTATATAAATGATACATTAAACTAAGCTCATAATTTCAACAAAGAAATTACGATAATGAACAATGCACAATCAGTGGTACCCCAGCCTAATTAGCACATGAACCACTTATCAGAAATAAAAATATTACAAAGGCAGCAGCTTTAAAAATTAGATGCCTACAGTTGGTGAATGATAAGTTCAGACAAAACAAACAACCAGAAAACTTCAACATAAATTGCTATGTAATAATACTAAACAAATCAGTCAAACATATATAAATATTAAATATAGAAATAAATATTAATAATCACAAAATGTTAAGACCATTAAAAAGTTCAACTATAATGGGGCTAGCCATGTAATAATTTCAAACAAATCAGCAAAAATATAGAAAATATAAAATATAGAAATAAATAATATATATATATAAATAAATAAAAATAATATAAAAATATAGAAATAAATATTAATAATTGCAAAATGTTAAGACCATTCAAAAGTTCATCTGTAACTGGGCTACAACAACACAGCTGTTTCCCTTGAAAGTGCAAGTGGCAGAGAGAGGTAGTTTCAAAATATATGCCAACACCAATTAAGAGAAGAACAAAGACCACAACTTGAGAGGAAGTCCACTGACATGAAACAATGCAAAAGCTTATTAACTAGGAAGCAATCAAATAAAAATACAATCACAATACAATCAAATACATTCACACATTTACCCAGCACCCCCTCAAGGAAATGTCTCATAAGTGGAAGACAACAATTTACGCCAGCTATTGCTGCAAGAAAATAAAAATCAGCAGAACTAACTTGAATCATGGTAACAATTTCCATTTTGTTAAAATAAATAAATGAAGTCAGCGTCGATAGCAGATTCTCCTCGAATACTGAAGGTGCCGGCAAAATCATGTCCTGTATGTACTGCACTCGATAAGTCTGATGAATCTTCTGAACTAACTCCGTATTGTTTAGTGGGATGACCTCCTTGAGCTTTGTCTGCGTTCGCAGGAATTCTCTGTGCCTGACCGGCTGCTGAGAGGCCGGGTCGTACTCAAGGACGCCCACTACATCAAATATCATGTCATCAGTGAACATGATTTCAAACAGTGCCGTCTTGTTCAGCAGAAACAAGCTTTTGAAAATGTTATAGAGATGGTGAAGTCCCTCAAGGTTATCCAGATCTTCACACATGTGAAAGAGATCAATCAGTTTCTTTATATATCCCTCGTTCTCGATCAAGATCGTCAGCTTTTCACGTTTGATTGGCGTCAGAAGAGAAGCGTTAAAGAGCTCTGATATCTCCTCCAGACGGCTCAGCTCGCAGGGCGGAAGGCTGACTCCAGCTGTTGTGTCGTGCATATCCTCAAAATGATCATCCTCCATTTCTTCAGCCTCAGGCTCAAGTACATCTTGGGTGATCTCCACGGATGGATCTTTACCTTGCACCTAAACAAAAATAAAGCATACATTAATGTATAGTCAGTCTTAGAGACATGAGACAACAGACATTTTATCTAACTTGAATTCTGCTCTTGTTTCAAGCGGAACTACACATCAACAACAAACTACTCTGTGATCATAAAAAAGGTCACGACAAATTACTGTAACCATTAAAAACTATAATAATTCTGATAATAAATGACTAAAATACAGGTCACCTCAGAAGCTATACTCTAAACATGTATTAAAAATAAAAAAAATTCAATATTTAATATTAATTTCTCTCTATGAAACTAATTGGAACAATTTTCTTATGCAGTTCTAGTTGTTTCAGTATGCCTGACAACATAGTTTGCCAATCGACTAAACGTAACTAAGTGCAGTCTTAGAAGCTTTGACTGCCACTTAACATGAAAGTTTCCACCTTCTCTAAATATTTATTAAGCAGAAAATTCAAATAATCAGTTAGCCCCATTTGAAAAGAAACTGGATAAACTCAACTAAGTCACACAACTATTCAAACTAGTCACATGTAGCATACAAAGGAAAAGCCAAAGAAATGGAAAGTGAAAAAAGCCTAAGTAACTTCAACTTTCCTTAACAACAGAAAGTTAAAATACCATATGACCCATACAGTTCAAATTTTTCTAATAAAACTGTTTACAACTGCTCCAATGTAATTACAGAATTTGTAAATTCCAGAATTTAGCCTTAATATTAATTTGAATACAATTTTGACAGATACGCAATCCAAAACTGAAATAAATAAAAGCAAATAAATAAATAAAATAACACTACTGCTTGGAAAAATTTAATACAAAGTACCATGGGTTAAATGATCGCAAGATGAACGTTACCTGGCAAATCTTCTCCCAAATTTCATCACAACCAGATTTATCTTGAAAGCTCAAAGCATAGTCAAAGCTGTCAGGTTCTGACCAAACAATCAAAGTTTCCTTGCAAACAGAAATAACCAAATTAACCAATTAAGTAGAAACAGATTCTGTTAAATTTCTAACATTAATATTACTCATCAACTGATCGACCCTTGGTTGACAGCTCAGCACAATATTTGGAGAACTTTCACAATAACAGTTCTGTGCTTTGTGGAGCATTTGAAGACAGCAGAAGCCAGACAGACATTGATAAATCAGATCAGCTCAGTAATAAAAGTCAATAATGACTCAAGAATACAGGATTGCCACTGTACCAGAAGTTATGGCCACCTTGTCAGTGGCAGCTGTACTGTTGCCCCTAATTTACATCTCAGTGGAAATGCAGATGTAGATGAAAAATTTTCAGCAGTAATTTAAATTGTGTACTGTCAGTTTTGACACAAAACAAAGACAGAAATATAATATTTTCATAAAATTAAATATAATAAATTATGATTTCATAAAATAATTAAAACATGACATACAAACCTGCTGTTTTTGATATGCTGTATATGGCTGTATCTTAGACTCTAACATAAGCGTATCTAAACAGAGAATAACATTTCATGTTTAGCACCAATTAAGATCAACTGTAGCCGTTTTGATAAAATTTAACTCAAAGCAAATTTGCTAATACTGTTAAAAATATTTCATTAGATATGTCTGACTTATTTAATTGATTTCTTTGCCATGACTTCTAGATCCTGATGTTTTTATCACCCAGTTTCATTAAAAATTTTCCTAACTTCCTGTGAAGCATGTTAGTTGTTAGCCTAACTTGTTCAGCAGTAATCATTTATAACACAATTATATTTGAACTGGAAAAAATTTATTTGGAAAATGTTCCATCTTTTGAGAATTTAATGGTGCAGTTTTTTCTATTAGGAAACTTTAACATTAATCAAAACTGATATCTAGGAAATACAAGATCATAAAATTTCTGTTTCATAGGATTCTTACTCATGCAACAATGGTCAGGGAAGCAGCAGCTGATGATGATAAGGGTACTGGCAGCCAGGGTAAGGCTGTCATTTAATTAAACATCACAGCTGTGCAGAAAATTATAAAATTCTGCAGCATCCAAAATTTTCCGTTTTAAGTTGGTCATCATTCAAATAAAATTCACACATCAACTCAATTTAACTTTACAATTTGTTTAAATTTACCCTTGAATGTCACACTCCACCATTTTTATATTCCATTAATGAAGTTGAGTTGATAATTTTTTCACAAATTGGAAATACATAAAAAACTTCTGAATAATTATAAATAAACATGAAACTAGACAATTTATATTCAGAACTAAAATGAAATACACTATACTTAAGGCTATAATAACATATTTCTGCATCTATCACACAAATTTTAAATAAGACTGTCTTACATTCATGTTCTTTCCGAACAACAAGAGAGATTCCTTTGAGCTTGTTGACGAACATGGCCGTCACATGAGCAATTCCCTGATCATCCCAGGCACGGTTTTCATTTAGAATGTAAAGCTTCACCCGTGGATTTTTGTTGAAATTGCTTAGGTCTGGTTCCCCGCTTGCTGCCAATGACTCTAAAACAGTCACAATGAAACAAAAAACCAAGAAATTAGGATTTTATATGTGACTGTGGCCAACAAAAGAAACCACAAGCAGCAAACTGACTTACAAACATTTTCGAAATCCAGACACCTTACGTGTTCATCATTCAGCTTCACCTAACCTGAACTGCCTTAGAAACTAAGGTTATACAGAAAACAAAAAAATCTAACTAACTACTGAATTCACAATCGTAAGAAACTTTTAAGAATTGTTGCATCTGCTTCTTAAATAGTTGCAAATTAGGTATTGAACATATACTCATAGGGGGCGAGTTCCACAATGAGGGACCTGCACATTTAATTGCAAACAGCCTTGTGTTTGTACGGGCAAAGGTGCTACAGTAATTACCTTGGGATATGGTAAAATAGGAGTGGCAGTCAGTACAATTCTTAAAGTAGATATTAAAGACTGAAGATAGTAATTTACGCTTGTACCTGTACATGAAGCTGGATTTTTGGAATTTATTTATAGAGTCAAATTTCAAGATGTTACAGTTTAAAAAGCAGTGTTCAGTGTTCATACCATGCAAATTCTTAGCAACAATTCTAATTGTCATCACTGTAAAACAGATAAACCTTTTAGTCGAGAATGGTAGTTAGAAGCCCAAACAAGATTACAATAAATACGTGTAGATCAAAGAGTAATATAACTTCAATAGAACATTTTGGGGCAGAGCATAAAAAACAAGAAACATTATTCCGACGCTTTTGGCAATTGTACGTGATATACTAAATATATGGTCCTTCCATGTTAGGTGACTGTCAATATGGACACCAAGAAATTTGCATGAGTTCACTTGTAAAATCTGTTGCTTATCGATATAGATGTTTATATTAATATTATGTACTGGTTTCTTATGCGAACAAAATAGGATGAAGTTGGTTTTGCTTAAATTCAAGGATAATCTATAGGACCAAAACTAGTCAGCAACCAATATAAGTTCATTATTAATAGACTCAATCAAAACATTAAGTGATTTATGAGATGAAAAAACATTTGTGTCGTCCGCGAATAGTATAAAATGAAGTAATTTCGATGAATTAGGGAGGTCGTTTATATATAACAAGAACAGTAATGGGCCAATAACTGAACCACGTGGAACTCTGCAATGAACTAAATTAATCTGGGAAAGTCTACCATTACATAATACCTTGTCTGCTATCAAGACAGCTTCTGAACCAGCAGAGTGGAAGTCCAAATACCCCATAAAATTCAAGCTTATTTAATAATATCAAGTGATTCACCGTATCAAAAGCTTTAGCCTTCAGGACATCATTATAAATTTCAGCACTTTTGATTTAAAAAAATTATGCATTTTGTCAAGACAATGTAAAGTGTCAATTGTTGGGAAATAGTATTTAAATCCATGTCCTTAATAACAGCATTTTGCTTTATGTAACATGTGGATGAATAGTTTGTACAGAATGAGCCTGAAATGCAGATGCAATCATTGGATGCAAAATCCACAATTCTGTCTATTCAAGATCTTTGTGTAAAAGACATTTTTTGGCTTTCTAGTTTGCAACAAGCAGACCCTTTTCTCTCCAAGGCTCACATGTGTCTGAGCATACGCCTTCTATAACTATGTACACGCAGCATATTCATATTCGCATTTGTATTAGCTCTGAAAGGACTGAGAATTCATTTTCAGCCAAAAAGTGAAAATCACTATTCCGCACACCTCTGTCCAAAATATTTCTTTGTTTATAGTGCTAAAATTTCTCAAAATTCAGTCATACTTTGTAGACAACCTAATTCGACAGCAGTGTTTTTTAAATCAAGAACAGGGATAAGATCAGTAACGAGTTCTTTCCAGAAAATAGGCTGTGCAGGACGAAACTTCAAAACGACATCGTTGGGCTAAGCCTCGCCCATGATAAAAAAAGCAATACAAGACTTTGTTTTTATAAAAAGCAAAAACACAAATATGACCCATAATAGTCTTTTGATTTATAAATCGGATAATATCTGAAAGATTATTTAAATCAAATTCAGGCGCTTATACAGCCTTCAACGATTAATTGTACGTGTTTTTAAGCCACAAAGGACAGCCACGATGGCCGATCAAGAAAGCCTCAAACAGTTACAACAGTAATCAGGTATTCAAAAACATTCCAATTACAAACCTTTATCCATTTCTTTATTTACAATATTTGTCCTTTAATTCTAACAATTTCTAAACTTAGACGGAAAATTGTAAATTTTGAGTGTGTAATGAATTATTGCGCTACCGCCATGTTGAAATAACAACAACAAGACGGGATCTTTCTTTTCGCAACCAATCGGGATCATTCATGCTACTTCCGGGAAACAACATACGTAGACTTTCTGCAGGCCGTTCTGACTTATCTTCAAGAGTAACGAAAACTCTTTCGGGTAATCGTAACAAGGATGTTTCCGTAAGCTGCCTCCTTCTGATTCCCAAAGAATGTATTCTCTTAAATTCGACCAAATTTTAGTTGTATTTGCCAATTTGGTCAATCGATGAGTTTGTCATAAATAGCTTATCAATGCCTTAATAAGCAGGCTAGGTGAAAAGTTCACAATTTAAAGTTGTTGGGTTTACAGTGGTGTGCAAAAGTCTGGAACCACCTACGAATTTTGACATTTTTTCAACTTTATGACCTTTTACTGTAATTTTTTCATTACCCCACTAAATTTTTTGTGTTTTTCGTTATAAGGGATATATTTGGCTATTATAATCAACTTTTTGACCTAGTCTGGCCTTAATCTTCTAATTTTTTTGTTGAAGTTACCATGTTAATCGCTTAGCGTGTAAATCTCCTAATTTGTACACGTGTACGTACATCCCTAGGCAATAGTGTAAAATAATTAGTACGTACATGTATGCTTTAAAACAGGTCACGTGTGGTCTGTATTCCTTCGTAATCATTTAGGTGGCCTTGGAAAATGCCGTTTTGTGTGACCGTGGTGAATTAGTATTTGGTGGGCCACCCTTTATTCTTGATCACCTGTCTGCACCGTTTCGGCATCGAGTGCACAAGTTTGACGAGGTGATCATGCGTGACAACGCGATTCCAGGCAGTAATGAGCGATTCAATAAGCTCACGCTTTGAAGTTGGGCGCTTCTTTGAAATTTCCAATGCCACCTTGTGCCACAGATTCTCGATGGGATTGAGGTCTGGAGATTGCGCAGGCCAGTCAAGTGACTCAATCTTGTGCTGACGCTTCCAGTTCATCACCAGTTTGGCTCGGTGGCAAGGTGCGTTGTCATCTTGGAACAGGAACCGGCCTGGAAAGAGCTGCTCCGCTGATGGCAACATGCACTTTTGCAGTATTGTGATGTACTTCGCCCCGTTCACCATTCCATCGACGATGTGCAAGCGTCCCACACCACTGGCAGCCATGCAGCCTCAGACCATGATCTTCAGAGGATGCTTTACAGTGACATTGAGGCACTCAGGCTTGAACTCCTCTCCAGGAAATCTCCTCACGTAGGTGTGGGCCTGATTGCCAAACAAGCAGAAGGTACTTTCATCGCTGTAAAGCACCTTCTCCCACTTGTCACTTGTCCAGCTTGAGTGTTTCCGCGCCCACTCGATCCGTTTCTTCCTTTGTACGTCACTCATCAGTGGCTTGTTGCGTGCCTTGCAGCCCCGAAGTCCAAATACTTTCAGGCACCGACGACGAACAGTTGATGAACTTGCACTGACGTGAGACGTGTCTGACCACTCACGCAGTAGCTGAGGCGAAGTCAACTTGCGGTTGGTCAATGACAAGCGTCGAAGAGCACGGTCCTGGCGTGATGTTGATACACGTGGACGCCCGGACCGAGGCTTGTCTACCACCGAACCCGTCGTGTTCTTCTTCTGCAGGATTTTTACAACGGCGCTGTGACTGCAGCCGACTTTGCTGGCAATCTGGCGGCATGAAAAGCCTTACTCCCTCAACACTGTCACACGAACACGATCCTCCAACACCAAGCCCCGCTTCTTCGTCATGGTCGATGCAGAAAGTGTAAGAAATCCAAAAGAGCGCGCCTATTTTATAGCTGCTGTCTTACCTAGACACCCTGTACTGTTATTGGCTGGTGAAAACTGCCTCCTGATTGGTCAGAAATAACGCGCGCTGATTGGAACATCTTGATCCAGTTTCACGCAGGATTTGTGAAATTTACAAAAGTTGTACTAAGTATGTTTCAGAACTTATACTTTTGTCAAAAACAGAAATAATTGGTATTAAAAAGATGATTATAATAGCCAAATATATCCCTTATAACGAAAAACACAAAAAAATAGTGGGGTAATGAAAAAATTACAGTAAAAATTTAAAGTTGTTGGGTGCACACCACTTAGTTCTACTTCTCGATTTTTGCAAGACCAAACAGCTTGGAATGCAGCTTCCAGTCTCGACGACAATCGCTTTAAGGCAATGATTAACTCAGATTTTATCCCGAGTTGACATTGGCTAACGGATATTTTGCCTTTTATACCGTAATCGTAAACTCGAGATTTCTACAGCGCCTAGCGAAAGTTTGGAGCAGAAAGAGACACAGGCCTCAGGGAAGAGGAAGAATCAGGGTAGGATTTCTGGAGGAGGAGTGTAATAGCCTAGTGTAAACGCAAATGTAAATCTCTGAAATTGCTCGGCGCTACATAAAAGCTGAGTCAGGGGACCAACTATTCACCGGCACTATATCAAATAAAGTCCGCTCGTATTACCCAAAGATCACCCACCGTTTGTTTAGTTTTGGTGCTAGGTCAGTAACTGGAAGGGAGGTCGAGACAGCATTGCGGTACGGCGGAAATCGTTGGTTATAGTGATCATGAGAATGATGAGATGCTGTAGCATATGACCCATCATACAAACTCACCTATAATCGTAGTCGTAATCTCGAGATTTCTACAGCGTCCAACGAAAGCTAAGTCGCGGGAACCAGCTTATTCACAGGCGCTCAGTCAAAACAAAATCGATAGGCAAAAGGTTTCGGTTCCAGGTCAAGATCCAGGAGTCAGGCAGTCAGACAGTCGGACGGCTACGGTGGATGGTGTTTGAAATTGAAGCGAGAAGAGAGATAAGAGGAAGAGGAAGAATCTGCAGGATAAGAATTTTGGAAAAGAAGTGTTTTCAGTCTTGAGTGAAAGACCTGCGCAGAAACTGAAATAGGTGAAGTGTTGGTGAGTTCGTATGATTGACCAGACAACTGTCGCAATTCTGGCGGGAGTTTATTCCAAAGGGGTGGGGCAGCTATGGCTATGGAGCGATTTCCAAATTTTAAGGATGAGGTGACGAGAGGGCGAAGAAGTGTTAGGACAGATGAGGAGCGGGTTGAACGGAGTGGTTGGATAGTAAATAATTGACGAAGATAGGAGGGTTGGGAAGATTGGAGTGTGATGTAGGTGAGTGCTAAGACTTTGTACTCTATTCGTTCTGGTATTTTAAGCCATTGCAGTGATTTGAGAGCAGGGGTAATGTTATGGTGTTTGGGAGTTTTGGTGACAGCACGAGCGAGAGCATTCTGGATAGCTTGAAGGCGCTTTATCTGGGTTCTGTCAATATTGAGGAAAAGTGATACTATACTCCACCGCTTGCAATTTCTGCATTGACCTTTCACTCAAAACAGAAAACACTCCTCCACCACAGATCCTATCCTGACTCCTCGTCCTCTTCTTATCTCTCTTTCCGCTCCAATCCCAAAGATCACGCACCGTAGCCGCCACGCTGTCTCTCTGCTTCACTTTTGGATCTTGATCTGGAACCGAACCCTTTTGCCTATTGATTTGGTTTTGACTAAGCGCCTGCGAATTAGCTGGTCCCTATGACGTAGCTTTCGTTGGGCGCTGTAGAAATCTCTAGGTTACGATTATGCATAGGCAGGATATGATAGCTTTAAAAGTTCGGTTTTCAGTCGAGTGAAAATAAAGTTGTTGGACCGAAATTTTAGAATTCTCTTCCTGCATCTGTGCGTTATGCCCAGTCTCTTACGTCATTTTGTTCTCGACTAAAGACTTGTCTTTTTCAGTATAATAGGCTTTTCGGCGGTAGGCTGCCTCTTTGTCTTAGTGAACTGAGCTTCTGGATGTAGACCAGAATGCTGCTTAAATTGATGCGCAGTAATCAATGTAAAAATGCTCTTACTGGTAAAAATATCTCGTATTATCCATTTTTCTAAATAGGCATCATCGTCAGCTTAAATGTCACGCCCTTTCATATAAAACAACGGCTCAGAATAACAAGTATGCCATCGATCTGCTCGCTCCTGTTCCACGCTATCGCAAAGTAGGCCTATAAGCTTACTCCGAGCGTGTTCGGGAGTAGGTCTATACGCGAGATATGTAAAATATTGGTCATCGCCTCATTAGGCGTAGGATGGGCCAAAGATTTTGAGAAGGGAATCCCTACTTAAAATCTTTGGGCTGGGCTTCTGGACTGCTGCACCAGTACAGATCCTGCAATCCTCACCCTTTAGCCAGGTACGCCACCCTAACCGTGGCGATCTAAATTTCGTGCGCGTTCGCACAGACATCGTACAGCGCAAAGCTTTGAAATGAACCTTTAATCAACGATCTTAGGCTGTGCACGAAGAGCTTTGCTTTTAACAGCATACGTTAAGAAGGCAGTACTGTGCTGTGAATATATATGCCTGTAAATCGATAAGTTAGTAAGTTATTGCACACTGTACCAAAGATGTTCCCTTATTAACCTAGTTAGCTACATCGGTAAGGGCGTAAGCCAAGGAGCCTCTGTGCGTGAGGATCCCAGGTTCGAGTCCCGGTCGTGGGTTATTTCAGAGATTTAAATCTCCGGCTAGTACGGTCCGTGCACGGGGACCTTAAATGGCGTGGCCCCCATTCAAACGGGCAGGGGTGGTGAAGGATCTCACCCGATAAATTCATTGCGAAATGAGCAGGGTCGAGGCCATACGGTCGCCATATAAAACCTATACGTTTATATTTTTAACATCTTCGCTTGGGCCGTTTCTAGCTTACTTGTTAAATGGTCTGAGTTCTCTTTGGTGGAATGCAGGTACAGTGGAACGCGCGGAGCAACTTTTTGACGCTAATGATCTTAGTACTTAATAACAGGAAAACAGTTTCGCTGTTTTCGTTTCGACGTTTGCCATATTTAGCAGAACCAAAGGTCACTGTACGTGAAAATTGTGTTGAACTAGTTTCATGATACGAGGACTTTGATTTGGTCCTGGACCAACGAATGCGACAAATCATGGGTCATTATCAGGTACGAAATATCCAGAAAGTAAGCTTTTAGCGAAGTGCATGTTGAATCTTCGGATGTGTGTGTCGAGCATTCACCTAGGATCGAATCGGCAAAAAGGTAAACTAAGTTTTACAACCAGGGCCGGCCTTAGCCTCAATGACGCCCCAGGCAAAGTATACATTTTGGTGCCCCGACCCCACCTAATTACAAGGATTTTTTGGTTTTTATCCAAAACATAGTAAATCTGAGGACCGATACCTGACTTATTACTTCACAACTTTTACAAAACAATAAAATCTGCTCAAGATACACCTGTTTCTAAATTGTTTGTTAAAGTAATCCTAGAAATCATTTTGAATAGTTTCGATCGATAATGGAAAGTGATAAATTTAACATAATTTTTCTAGGAATAAGCGTTTTACCATCCCTTCTGCTTTTTGATACTACCATCTGTTTGCAATTCACGAGATTGTGCACCCGATAATTTTTTACACTTCATGGGTTTCGGCATTATTTCTTATTATTTTACTTTTATTAACATTATCGTAAGACCAAAACTATAAATCTCTATAGTTATCGATATTATGATCTTAAATTAAGATTTTTGCAAATTAAGAGTACTCTGTTTGAAACTAAAGATTAAACTGCATTTGAAAAAGAATCAACTTTGTCATTACAACCTCTGCAAAAACAAAATAGAAAAGATACGAATAACTAGTGTATTTCCTGCAGTCAGTCGCGAGTTTTACTCTGGTGGACATGTTTCTCTTCGTTTTTCTCGTGTCACACAGTTTTGTTTCATCAGTGCGTAGAAGATGGCTATAAACGATAACTTGAAGCATGCAGTGTACGCACATGGCCAACTGCTAAGCCTGCTATCTGTGTACAATGGCGCACCCGTGACATATTGACTCATTAATTTACCAGATGGACAGCCCGAGGCTGCAGAGCTGGGCGCCAACTGAGACCAGCCCCGACATACATGGAATCTTGCTGCTCTGACATAGGATTCATCTCCAGCAATTGCCCAGTCTCATGGCCTTAACTGGGCATCTAACGCCAGCAATGGCAGAGTGCAACACCGGCCACCTGTCTTTATTTGTCTCGAGATTCGCGAGACATGCTGTACAAACATGGTAGATGGTTACTGTGTAGGGACCTCGAGCAAGTCCTTCACTCACAACTTTATTAGTGATTAAGTAGCCCTATATCATGGCCAGATTGCAATTAATAAAATTTTCAAATTCAAATGAAAGATCATTGAAAGAATTATTGAATAGCATATAAACATAAAACAACTTTTGGGGGAAAATGGCACCCCTAAATTGTGGTGCTCCAGGCAACTGCCTGCTCTGCCTATACCTAATGCCGGCCCTGTTTACAATGACCAAAACAACGCAAGTCCATTATGTGACTGGATATTATTGTACCGTGTCAAGAAGCATACAGTTTGGTTATCCCCGCCTTGCCACATCCAAAAATTGTTAGTGATAACAGAATTAAGGTAATAAAATGACAAAAACTAAAATAATGCTTACTTGAAGTCACATTAAGGATGACATATAATAAGAAAGTTTAAGAAAGGGGAACCATCTGTCACATTAACAGCTCTTTCCTTTGTCTAGCATGACTAAAATAGTGAAACTTGATGTTGAGTTTGAATAGCTTTAGTTTAAAGTTGATAAACTTTAAGACCAAGTAAAAATACTGGACACTTATGTGTCTGGTATTAACTGTTTTTTCCCAAACATAAGGCACAATTTACAGCCTGTCCGGTTCAAAGACCAGAAACCAGACAACCCTATAATTAGCCCATATCAGGTGGTTGCCAGCCAGCATGCATCTTGGTATAACAGACATCTGATGCCACACTGAAGACCATAAATCAAAGCTGCCGAATCAGACATAACAGATGATAACATACCTGAGTAAACATGTAATAAACCTACTAAGGTCCAAAGACTGACTCAAGGAAAAAGTTGTATTATTGTATTATTATTGTACTAGTAATAAAAATTTATCATGCTCCAAGATGAACCATTCATACTGAAATTCTGAGTATGTAAACATTGAACTTTGTTTACACAGCATATTTTATGGTTCTGTCTGTTTTAGGTTGACCTTTTGTCTAAGCAAGACTTGTGATAACATTTGGCTGTGGCATAATGGGAGATGATAAGAGCATCAATAATAATATTATCAGAAGTTCATTCCCAAACCCCGAAGTTCCTCAGGTCGACCTTTACAGTTTTGTCATCCGAGATTGGGAAGGGATTTTGGACACAGTAGCTCTGGTATGAAAAGTTTCATTTAAAAGTTGTCTGCTTCATTAGTGCAAGTTAATCCTAAGATTTTGAATTTCAAAAGCGTAATCGTTGCTAGTCATAACTTTCTAGGGACAGACTTAGATGAGCATAAGCTTATGCATGATATAAGGCCAGAACTTCATGCCCTGGGTCTAATATTTTCAGGATTCCAAATATTATGCCAGTTTACTAAGCACTCATTTTTAGAGGTTTCTTGTGTATGTAAATCTATTGTGGTGGATTGGAGTTGAACCGGAGATTGTGACCTGGATGCAGGGTCTTAGACTTGCAGACAGGTGGAACTGCAGACCTATCATTCAGATTTGTCTTGCCTGTGGCAACTACAGACACAATCCAACTCCAGTCAAAAGTCCTGTGGAGTGGTTTTTTGCACTGGGTAAGAAGCACCAGTGGAGCTGCAAAAGCAACGAATGCCAGGATCTTCCCCAGCATCTGTAAAAGCTGTGCGTGTTGTTTTGTGAGAGTCTGCTTTGGTGGCTTTTCTTTTGTGTAAGGTTGAATGAGAGTCATTGTTAATTATGACCAAGGAAGGAATATAGCAAGTTGTAAATAGAACCATTGAAAGTAGGAACTTGAGTGTGTTGTTAATTATTTGCAAATTAATTTGCTACAGTTGTGTTGTCTTGAGGATCCTTCTGAGGCAACACATTTTCTTACGAATGAACTTGTTCTGAATTAGCTCTAATGATGTTTCAGCTAGTGATGAGCGCCTGTGAGGGTTACATAGGAAATGTTCAGTTAAATACATACATAAAATAGTACATGCAGTATTAATAATGCTAATATTTATAGGTTGACACTTCAGATGGACACCAGTTAACCTTTCAGCAAGTAATTGGCACCGTAAAGCGGATAGAAAATGATATGACAAGATGTGGAGTACACTGTGGAGACGTTGTTGCAGTTTGGTCCTCCAACAGTATCGATATGATTCTGGTTTCTCTGGCGGCCTGGAAGCTTGGAGCTGTTGTGGCAATGATTGGTTCTTCACTAACAGCAGGTAACAGGCTTTTTGGTATTATGAATAAGGCAGAGTAATGTAAGGTAATGTTAGTTATTGCTTACAGCTTTTCTATCAAGCACAATTCTTAGAAGTATGGTTTGTTGGCCAAAGGATCTTTTGACTTAAGTGCAAATACAACTAACCAAAACCAACAACTGCTTCTCCTCTGTCGGTTACCTGGTTGGACTAAATCATTACTTTCACGTGATTTGAATCCGTAACATAGGCTTAAAATGTGGAAATGTTATAATTCACCAAGGTGTTTTGAGTAAATTAACATGAATCACGAAGACACTTTTGAGTAAATTGACATCACGCTTACAGAAAGGATTGGAATTTGAATTTGCAGTGGTTTTAAAGCAGATTAAATGAGGAATCTCCTCCTTCTCCTTCACAGTGCACAGTGGCCCGTCCTTCTGTCTGGCAGGCAGGCAGGAAGGCAGAATTACTATTATTATTATTATTAATTATTAATTATTGTTATTTTGCATTTATTACTTCTGCAAGGTCAGTAAATCTGAATCTGAGGCAAGAAGCAATTGTGAGTGAAGGACTCACTCAAGGTCCCTACCTGCAATTAAACAGTTTAATTTAATTAAACAGTTTAAGTTTAAAAAATTTAATTACACAGCAAAACCACCTCAGGGGAGGCTCGAAAACATACTCTCCGCATTACAAGCTGAGCGCTTTATCGAATCAGCTACCATTTAAAACCCATGCTACACTAGAGACTCATTATAACACCTTTCATTGTAACTTGGTCCCAGGCGTGTATTCCAAAGTTACTTTAGATACAGAAAATAGCCTAATTAAAAGGTGGTTCTTAATATGGCTTGCAAAGACAGCATTGTAACAATTTCTGGTGTATGTTATTTTACTGTGTGCACTTTAAACAGCTGCAAATGCAAACTTGGGCAATAAGGAATAATTAAATTACCTCATACAGTTTCAAGTGGTTTTTGTATTGTCCTTGTTTTTGCAGAGGAAGGGAAAAGACACATTGAAACAGCAAGGTCTGCTTTCCTTTTTGTGAATCCAAACAACAGACAAAAAGTTTCAGGAGTGTTTAATCCATCACAAATTCGGGTATGAAAATGGACTTCATAGGTTGACCTCCCTTAGTTTTGTTATTTGTTTCAGTATCGTGACCTCCATTGGCCGGGTTGCTTCATTTGATATCTTCACCTCCCATGGTTGTGTTAACTACCTTGCTGCATAGAGTAAGCTGCTTTGGTTAGTGGCTTTGCTAGTAATTCATGGGTTAAAATCAATGACTATTATCACATATGAAACACAAATTGTATGTTAGAGAAAAAAATGTTAACAACAACTAACCTATGCTGCTGTGCTGAGCATCTATGCTGTGCAGAGTATCGGCACGCCAGTTCAGCGATATGTCTTCCTTCTTGCTTCCCATTTCTCTTTTTTGCTCTTGATCACCTTTCCTTCAAGAGCCCCTCTTCCCTCCCCAATCTCCACCCATTATCCATCTCCCCAAACTCACCTCCTCTGCCACTCCTGCTCCCTGTCCTACATTTCTAAGATCCCCTATATTGCTTTTCTTCTTGCTCTCCCTCAACCTTACCCTCCCTCTTTCCCTCCCTCTACCCTCCCATCATCAATATTTCCTTTGTCATTCTTCCCTTCTCATGCCTCTCCCTCTCCCCAGTCTCCTCTTTCCTCCCATCCCTGCCTCTTCCTTCCTCTCTCATTCCTTTCCTACATTTTTAAAAATCTTTTGATAAATCCCTTTCTCCCTTTTGCTCTCCCTGCTCTCTGCCTTCTTCCACCACCCTTCACTTTCCATTCTGTCCTCCCAATCCCCACTTCCTCTGCCTCTCTCTCTCTCCACTCTCCCCTTCCTCCTCCTCCATCCTCCACTCTGTCCTGACCTCACCTCTTCTACTTCCACTTCCTCTCTTATATTTAATTTTTAAAATTCTGTGTTGCTTCCCCATTACCTAGGGGCAATCAAAACAATTACCAAAAATGTTTGTATATTTTTCGATCTATGTAGATTTCATATGATAGACCTGGTATTTAACTGGGACTGCAGAGATACAAGTCAATGTCAATCTGCTCAGCAACTGTGCCACCTATATTGTCTATGTCTCTGGCCAAGTTTAGCAGGGTCAGTATGTACTGGTGACCCTGATGGCTGCATTTGTTGGGCCCCATTGTACCCACAGCTGGCCACCAGTGGCTCAATGAGTTCTCATTTTAAGCTAAGCTGTGGGAGATACTGTCTTTAGCTGGTCTGTTGATTAAACACAAATCAGTATCAGAATAGGAGTGTGCAACAGTCTAATCGGCAGCGTGGGGAACTGTCAAGTGGGTCAGAGGTTCAAATCCTTACCAATGCAGAAATAAGTTTCACAGTTTCTGTTCTGATGGTGCCCCCTAGTGAAATCGACTGTAAAATGAGTACACTAATCATACACTGTGTGGGAAGATCAGACGCACTTACCCTCAGGCGCTGAGGCCAAGAAAGCGAAGTCGCTGACACTTCATACCCAGGGCTGCCTCTCAGGGTTAGCTTAGGGGACTGCTGTTCAATTTCATGATAAAGCAGTGTCTTTCGTGTGGATCTACAAGTGACCTTTTGTTAATTTATAACTATTAAAAATAATAAGAATAAATATATTATACAATATTTATTGAAATTTGTTAAATGATGTTTTTTGACAAACTTGAAACACATTACATCTTAGCACATCATGAAATAAAAGCTTAGGCCTACTGCTGATCAATAATCTACTTAGTGTCATGTTCATTTGCAAGCAGAACCACTGGCATGAAACGGACGGACTTATGCACTTAAGGCTATTATTGCTTAGATTCACGTTTGTGCGGTTTGCTTTAGTTGTCTGCAAGATCAGTATATATTATTAGGATGATTTTTTGTATTTTGTTGACTCTGACAGATGCTGTTTACACTTGGTCGTGGTGACTTTATGTCCTTAACTTTGCCAAGTCGTCATGTTCCAACTGCTAGTCGTCGCAGCATTGAATTAGACGATACATGCCTGATTTTGTTTTCAAGTGGAACCACTGGTTTTCCAAAGGCCGTTGAACTGACTCACTCCAACATGGTGCATGCTCTTGAGTTATCAAGGTCAGGCAAACCGATTCATTCTTGACTGAAGTAAATTTAAAGATTACACTTGTGTGCATACTTCTGTAGAAATTCCTTATGTGCGTGGTTTGGTTGACAAAAAGGACTTTACCGCTAAAAATCCAACAGCGGGGCACCTCTGTCTATCAACCCCTTAGATTTTGTTGGTGTTCATTTACTGACCATGAAGGGAGTGAAGGCCAAACACCAGATGGCCTTGTATTGCATGAATAGTCATTCAAGTAATAAACAGGCTTGCATAGCTTAACTTGTATAGCTTAACTGCACTGCACATTGTTCTCATAAGCATATGTGCTTATCAGTCGATTTGCACTGTTCACACCAAACAATTACATTGCACCAAGTAAGCATATCTCAAGAGCAACTTTGAAAAATGTGCTACATGATTTTAAGTGTTGTGTTTGTAATGTTTAGGTTGCAAATAGCCATACCACTGAGCGCACACAGACTGATTTGGGCAGAACCAAATAGCTGTTTTATCTGTTCAGTGGAATATGAATAGTATGCTGAATATGAATACCAAATATGCATAGTTGAAGTGAAGGCAGAAGTGAGACAAGTGAAGTAGCCTAGATGCATTTTTGGAGCAGGTCTCATTGAAAGACAACTTCTGCATTCAGGAAAATTAGTCCAGCTGTACTGAATAGGTTTTCACTAGTTTTACTTGTTGGTGGAATTGCTAGCAATTAAACTTGGACAAAATTTGGATCTTCATTTTTGGGTGTGCTTGGCCATTCTTCATGATGCCAAAGGGTCTGCAGTTCCTGATGTGAATGGCTGTGCTGAAAATCATTAACTTCTCTTTCCTGGTCTTGTTCATGAAAATCATTAACTTCACTTTCTTATTATTGAATCATTAACTTTCACCTTCTTATTGTTGAAGAATATGCTGTTATATTGTTTTGGAGAAAGCAGTTATTTGTGTTGACAAATACTGTGCTTTTTGACAGTGGCCGATACACAGGAAGAAGATTGCCAGCTGGTTTGATTTTCCTGCCACTGACACATTTTTATGGTCTTGCTGCAGTTCTGAAAATGTTGAACGACGGCACAAAGACCTTGGTCATGCCTAGATTTGACCTAGAGGAATTCATCAGGTTAACGTCAGAGAATAAGGTGTGTTTGAATTACCTCTGCCTGTAGCTTTCTTTATAATGCCCTTCATTGTTATTGATACATTATGACAAGGTATGGTTCCACTTACCATTCACCAGCTTCAGTTCCAGGTGTAGTTTTATGAATGAGAGGATAACCTTCAAGTGCTGGGTAAATATATGTGCAATTTTTTTGTAATTTTGTAGCTGCTAACGATGGCTTTGGTTCCTCCTGTGGCAGTCATGATGACAAGGCATCCAGAGCTTTTCCAAAAATATGACTTGTCTGGAGTCATGCTGATATTTTGTTCAGGTGCCTCTTTGTCCCAGGAAACAGCAAAGGCACTTATGGAGCTCTTGCCTGGAACTCTGTTAGCCATTGGACAAGGTGTGTTCATTTGTATTTGTGTACCTGTATACGTTACATTTATGTTTTAATAGGTAAAGTAAGCTAATTGTTCAGTTCTGTTAATTTTCTCTCAAATTTTTTATGGCCTCTGTGCATATTTGTGTTTTCATGTGCAACTGTTTAGTAAGAGTGTACACATTTGAGAGAAAATAACTTTCCACATTTTCCAACTTTAAGTACTGATACACAAACTGTCTTTTCACAGTCTGCAGAAAAATACAGCCATCACATGTCATCTTCAAAATACGAGCTTTCAAGATGTTTTGGAGACTTTAAAGCTGGTGAAAACCAGTTTGCTCTTCTTACCCTGCCATTTTGATGTGACATTTTGTACAGCTTCCATGATTTTCATCAGGAGGTATTAAATTGACAACATTTTGAAAGAGCTATTTAAAGGCACACTAGTCCAAATATTCTATGCATCATTAAGGGACAAATACCTGTAATCGTTTTTGCCTTGAAAATGTTGGTTTTTTGTTTGCATCATCATACATCTGTGAACAGATATTTTCATGCATGAATGAAAATTCACAAATCTGTGTATAGGACTCTGCTGACTGATGCAAATTGGATTCTGTAGCATGGACTTCAAGTTTATTGACACCAGACTTTGAAGCAATTGTAAAGAACTGTTTCCACATTTGCTAAATGCTGTCTTCTAGTATAGATACAGGAATCAGCCTGGGCTTGTAGGAACTGTTGGTGAAGTGAAATTAATTGTGAAGTGAAGTGGTTTGTAATAAATTTCAAATGATAGTGTAGTTTGAACCATTGATTCAGGGATGAAGTGCTTAATCTACACAATTTGTCCATTGATGAAGAAGATCAGTATTTCTTAGAGCTTAAGCAGTCAATCTAGGATATGTTATAACTACTTTTTGAGATGCTGCAAAAGCTGATTGGCTTTATATTTAACACCCAGTTGTACGTGCTTTGCTACATATGTACAGACTATGACGGGCTTTGAGATAATGGGGTTTTGCTAATTTACAGTATTTTCAAACTATTTCCTTTAGGTTATGGCCTTACAGAGGCCACTGGAACAATTACACGAACTAATGAGGTAACACCGCCACGATCAGTGGGTGTAGTTATGCCTTTCCTAGAACTGAAGGTAGGCATTTTGGGATTACTAGGTTTCTTACTCTTAGTTTGCTGAAATTTAGAAATTTTTTTAATTTGTGTAAGAATTTCTACTTCCTATTGATTGAATATGGTGCTATAGAAATGAGTTCAGTGTTCTGGACGTGTAATGGAGAGTCGGAGGTTGAGTCAACTTCCTACTGCCTTTGACAGGCAGATGCTTAAAAGGTGCTTTGTATATGTCCAGATTATTGTGTGCACCATTTACATGTGCATGCATCATGTCAGCAGATTTTTAAAAATCTATTATCCACACACAACTTTTGCAGAACCCAGCTCCACCAAGGCTTCAGTTTTGCATAACCTTTGCAAGCCATGTCAATGTTCATGTAATAATGAAGCTGCTTTTTACAGAAGTTATGCTTTAAAGCCGAACTAAATTTGTGAATGTAATTTATAGTCATGCTTGTTATAAAGCAGTTTCTCTGACTGCATAAATACATGCTTTTTATGCTTTTATTTTACAAACGTAAGTATGTGTGCACAAAATTCATAAAATAACAGAGAGAGAGAACAGTCTTGGCAATATGTCCTCTAATTTTTCTGGTGTGCATGCAGTGGCATACCACATGGGCAGTAATATTTTGGAGCTGTGCTGTGGTCAAGACTGTACATCTGTTAGGATTAAACTAAAAGTCCATAAAATATCATTGTTTTAAAAGAAAATGACTAAGGACAAGTTAAACATGTATTAGGTTGTTTCTTGTTTGTCTCTGTGCAATTATCAACGAGAGTACATGTGCACGATCTAGGTTGATTGTTTCACCACAATTAAAAACGGCCTTCGTTCTTATCCAACAGTCCAGGTGGTCATCCTGAAGTCGATTACACACTTTTTTCTTTGTCACATTGATAAGGCTGAATCTGTGCTCACACTCCACACTAGATGGCAGGAAGGTGGCTCAAAGCACAAACATCAGTGAGCTATGCTAATTCACAGCGTCTTTTCTTCGTAATGTAAGACATTACATCATCAGATGTCTTGAAAATTCGTGCCTTTTTCGATCCCAATAGCTCTGACAGTGAGCTAAATTTGACTGTGAAATAACAGTAAAGCTCATAAATTGTGTGTGCTAGCCTCGAAAGTTGTGCATGTGTGCACGTGCACTGCTTGGAAGGTACTTTGTCTTTTGGTCCTTGGAATTTTATTTGAGAAATGAAGTTCATGAACATTCTTTGCATAACATCACAATGCTTTTATAGTTGATCTGAAAGAAGTGATATTTACCTGTTTTTGTCTTGGTTGAACAGATAGTTGACCTGAATTCTGGGAAGGCTTGTGGACCTCTGGAGGAAGGAGAAATTGCTGTTCGTGGTCCAACTATTATGAAAGGATATCTGGGAAATCCCAAAGCCACTGCAGAGATGATTGATTCACAGGGTTGGCTACACACAGGTATGATGCATTTTAATGCACTTGAGACACTGTAGATTCAATGTAGAATTTACTGGCTTCATTTCTATTGGCAGGAATTTGGAAGTTTCTTGCCAGTCTTGGATGGTTTTGTGCACAAAAAACCTGATGGTTTATGATTGTTTTGATGAAGCATTTATGTGGTTAATAAATTTTGGTTGAAAATCCTAAGATTTGCAGGTTGACTTGTTCCCAAAATAAAAAATTTCAATTTCGGTAATAGTTATTTTGCTGCCAAGTGGTTTATCTTATTCGATTCTTATGACTTCTACAGCGCTGTTACCACATTCTGCAGGGCGTTAGTCGACGGTCATCTACACTGGTTGCTTTGTGACGTTAATGCTTAGTTGTCTGATTTTATTACAATAAAATAATTACAACAACAAATATAAATAAAGAAATATAAATTGCTTACAGTATATGTCATACATACTGATATGTATCAGCATTTGTGCATGATTGTATAAGTAGGCTATGTGTGTAGTTGCTTAGAAAACCAGTGTATATATTGTTCTTTGTAGGAGATATTGGATACTATGATGAGAACCAGTTTCTTTTCATTGTTGATCGAATCAAAGAAATGATCAAGCATAGAGGACAGCAGGTGACAATCATTTCGTTTTAACACTGTGCTACAGCTAACCAAATGTTACAGTTTACAAACAAATGCTCTAGGAATGCTTTGCAATTTAACAATATGATAAAATTTATGTTATTTTATCGAATTAACAATTGCTGCAATGTCTCTTTAATGTGTCATGAGATGTAAGGAATAAATATATACACTTTGATTTACGGAGCAAGGCCAAGCCATTCAGCCCACTTGGCATCATTTAGGTCAGTAACAGAATGACAGTTTCTAGGAAAGTGTAAGTAGAAGCATCACAAACTATTATTCTTTTGTTATTATTTGACACTGTTTTATAGGTGGCTCCAGCAGAGCTGGAGGATGTGCTTCTTTCTCATCCAGACATCGTAGATGCAGCAGTCACTGGAATTCCAGATGAGATGATGGGTGAACTGCCACTGGCCTTCACTGTACGCAAGGCAAAGAGTCGTGCAACAGAGACAGAAATTCAGAAATATGTGGCAGGTTGTCTTTAACATTGTTTAGTGTGTTGCTGTTTGTGCATCATATATATGTATATATTTGTAGAATATATTTACAGTACATGCATAGTATACATATGTATTGTAATGATATCAAATGTATGAATATTTCATGTATGGGCATTGACCTGCATACAGTATTATTTTGATTACTATTTGACATGAAATGTTTAATGCATTAACTAACGTTTAACTTCAAAGGCCCTTTAACAACAAAAAAGATACATTTTTAAATTTCTGTTGCTCAGATCTGGGTTGTGTTCTGTAAGGTGACATGTAGTACATGTAGTTCATTTATTATGCATCCCTATCAACATTGATTCTGAAAGGCAAGGTCATGGGGTTGAAGGATGTTTTGGCTGGTGTGCAAAAACATATGTTATGACTGAGCAACTTTTTCTTATGGGTCACATGGCTTCATAAGAGAGTGATTTCGTGTTATGCATGAGGATTTTGCTATCTGCCGTTGTACCATGATTCTCTAACACCAGTGTAGACAAAATTTTTGAATGGAATTTAAGTAAGTAAGTAATGCATTTGCTAACCCTTTGTATGAATTTACTTGATGTTGAACTAACCCATTTTAGCAGTTGTTCACTAAGACGTTTTACTCTACTTTTACGATCTTTGGCATCATAATTAGTAAGGAATATTTATTCAGACTATTTGCTACCACCTCTTTCCACCTATTCACATCTTACTCTGGACATCATTTCTTCTATGATGCTAATCTTATTTAATCTATTGACTTGCATTTCTATCATAATGCATCTGGTGATGGTCTCTTCAAGTGAAACCACAGTCAAATATCACATTCCACTGGAAAAGTCCAGTCAAAATTCAATCTATAAGTTATCCTTGTCTTTCTGCCAAACCATCTTGGCCTGGTTTCTCATTAATTGATAATATTAGTCGTGGATTTATAATTGTAACTTTTATCTCATTAGTTATTCATTCCTGGAACCGAACCCTTTTGCCTATCGATTTTGTTTTGACTGAGCGCCTGTGAATAAGCTGGTTCCCATGACTTAGATTTCGTTGGGCGCTGTAGAAATCTCAAGGTTACGATTACAGTTTGTCAAATTTGCCTCGTCTAGTTTACCAGTGTACTAATTATTACTAATACTGTGTTTTGACAGAGCGAGTGGCTCCTTATAAGCAGCTGACAGGTGGAGTTAGGTTCGTGTCATCCATTCCAAAGTCTCCGACTGGAAAAATACTCCGACGTCTGCTTAAAGACAGTGTGACAAAGTCAAAACTCTGAGTTGTAATCAAAGGCATCAGTACATTAAGTGCTTCTGGCCAGTATTTGCAACTAGAAATGTATAATAATGATGACTGTAATAACTGTAAGATATGGAGAAAAAAAAGACATGTAAAAGAACATGCCAAAACTGAAAACTGATATTGTGATAAAAATTGAAATTGATGTTGCTGTAGTCCTACACTGTGAACCCATTATTGCGCGCTCCAGTATAGCACGAATCCAGTTATGACATGGTCTCGGTCATGGCTCTAAACTTTTTGTATGAGAAATGTTAATTTCTACCTCAGCATTCACTTGTTCTTGCCATAATTACTGCAGTTAATTTGATTTGATAACAATAAAACAATACAGTTATGCAGTAGCGAAAAAATTACATATGACAAGTATATTCCAAAAGATGTGGAAGAAGTACATTCCAAAAGATGTGAATGATGAACACTGACCCACACCACAAAAAGCTAAGGAAAGGTACCGACTAAAAATACAACAGAAAATACTGAACCAATCAAAAATAAAGAAAAAGTGAGAGTACTATTACAGTGAAAATACTATGAACCAATGAGAAACGTGGAAGAATTACGAAACAATGCAGCTGTCCCATATCTTTTATTGAAATGAATGCTGAACAGAATTAATTTCTGATTTCTGCATACATGTAAATGCGGCCACACCAAACATGCTATAACGTGAGATGATTATGAATTTCACTGATGTTAGCGATGAGTGACTCTTCCACGCAAAGTTTTGCCTGATGGACACTGATACACGACTGCTATCGACTCTGTGACCTCAAACCATCAAGTAGACAGACGCTTTCCCATCTAGTGAGTATGCAAAATTTTTATAATATGGTATTCAATATAAAGTGGTCGTGGATATGGACCCAAGTTCCACGTGATAACGAGTTTACGTTGTATTTATTTATATTGTGTTTATTTATATTTACCAATACCGATCCAGCTTTACCTTGAATAAGTGAAGAGTCATTTCATCTGGTAAATGTGACAACAGATGGACGGATAGACGGACAAGCAAGGAGACGGCTAAACAGTCGTTCCTTTCTTGTGACCAAGTTGCTGGTCGTTTCTCCCTCTGTCTCTCTGTCTGTCTGTCTCTCTCTCTCTCTCTGCCACTGCGTCTCCTTGTGTTGCTTGCGTGTACGTTATAGCCGTGTCGTTGTATGCTTGCGGGTCTGCGTCGGAATCTGCGCTGAATTGCAAATTGTGGCCGAAGTGGCCATCGCAGAAGCCGCCGAGGGTTGGGGTATGTTCCCCTTTTCTTCTGATGTCTCTGTCGACATTATATGGCGACGCTAATTGCATTAGACAGCCATTCGGGCGCTGATCTGAAGGGCTCGGCCCCCGGTGATGGCCGCTTCTGCGTTTTCTTTCAAAGCACATCTCGTCCGAGCCCCTGGCCAATAGGCGGCCGCACGCTGCCGACGACAAACTATGCCAAATTGAATTATCCCACATCGATACACCGCCGCCGCTGCTGCTGCTGCCTCCGCCTGACGGACGGTTGCAAGATGAGCAATATACGTACTGCTACTGAGGTTGCAAGTAGCAACACCGCTGGGGCCTGTATGTTTCTGTTAGGCCTCTGCTTGTGTGCAGACACATTGCTGTAAGGTATATACTGTGGGCTGAATAGAGCACATGAAATGGTGCGATGCTTGGTTAACCATGCGGATATGCAGGATGAAGAAACGTGCGGATAAAAATCTTGCCCTAAGTCAGTTGACCGTGGTGACCTTGCAGTAGCCCTAGTTGTTTCAAAATAATTGTACTCGATATTTAGATGACCTCGGTTAAAACATCTGTAGTCTGATTAAAATGTTCTGCTGCTCTTGCAAATGTAGCCTACCAATGAGTGCTTTGAAAATCTGATTAAACGTAAAATGTAAATGTACACGGTTTTCCATAGCGACCGTATGGCCTTAGATAAATTAATTTTGCAATGAATTTATCGGATGAGATATAATTGCTGCAGTTTATGACCAGAGTTACCACACTACCATGGCTAAATAAGTAACATGCCTTATTTTGGTATTTGTCCCACTTATTACACCCTTACAACATTTTATGTAGTATATATATATATATCATTTATGTAGCGCTGTTATATCCGACGCGCTTACATGCTTTGATAACCAAAAAATTGTGAATACAGTGGAATTCTGAACAGATAGATAAAGGGGTTATACAATTAGCCTACAGGTTCAGTGTGTGAATAGCATGGGTGGCAGAAAGTTTAAAAACCCACCTAAAACGTATCCCTGTAAATCATTTAGAGCTCTTAGGCTAATTACTTTGCCCCAAATCCCTTTGGTCATCATCTCAGTAGGTTTATAGTCGGGGTTCAGGCCCACCTGTGGGCTATAACCTTGTCCCATAGATAGATGGACGAATGGACGGTTTGATTGATCAATTTGTTTGTTTGAAAGTGACATCTCGTGAAAGCTAAATGTCGTGAGCCGAGAATTGAACCGGCTTGCTCATGTGGATATCCGTAAACGCGTCAACCATAGGTCCTAGTTGGTCTATACCAGCCCCAGTGTATGTACGTACTAATGCAACTGTTTTTATTTATTTAGCGCCAACTTTTGAAAATCTAAACTAACCTAAATGTAAGTAGCCTAACATCATTGGCGAAATAAATATGATCTGGAGTTTTTGAATCACCTGCCAATTTTTATCGCTCTTGTAACACCAACATGGCCTGAAATGTTCTAAGAGTCAACGACACTGGAACTCTTTCGACGTGTACCAAACAAAATGTGTTCTCATTAACACTGCAAAGAGTTTCGACAACTTGAAGGCCATATAAAATTATAACTTGAAAATGCAAATAATGACTAGAGTAAAACTGGCCGATGCCATAAAGAATTATTTTATATTTATAAAGTCTCGGACTAAACGAACACTACATTCCTCTCGCGTTTCGTTCCACGCTTTTAAAGTCTTGTTTGTAAACAGCACAAAGTTGTCACGTCCTCGCCTCGTATGGCCCGTGAAACGAAGCGCAATGGAAGTAAACGAAACCGAAACTAGTCCTGAGAGGAAAATATTCACGTTTGATATTGAAGCATCGAATTGGAGAGACCAGGATGAGAATTGTTCATGCGTAGAGCGCTGAGGCTGCGATTGTACCAATCATCTTCATGTATTGTATCCTACACGAAGTTCCGATAAAAAGAAAGAACAGTAGGCTAAACAAATTAGTAGAACTCGGTTAATTTTGCTATTGCTATGATATTTTTAATCAGCAAGTCAGCGTATTCATTGCGTCTCCTCCTTTTCTTTTATCTTTTATTCTTGTGAGCTGTAGAACTATGCCGAAGACGAGAACTGTTGAAAAGCGACTGGCAGGTGACGCATGCGCATTGGCGCTAATGTCATACCGGACCAGTGGCATAAGAAATACTGATATTGACATGCGTGGTGGCTGGGTTGTTGAACATTGCCTGGGTGCACAGATTCGAAACTCGTGTGCCCTATTATTTATGAAGCAGCAGGGGATGCTGTGTCCAATAAAAGTCAAATCAGAGTTCAGAGTAGGCTACTGTCGCGTTGTCGAACTCGTTCCTGGCCGGAATTTGAACCTGGATCCTTTATAAATTGCACATTAACTTTAATTTGTAGCGCATACATATACAATATTTATTGTACTATGCCCAATGTAGCTTAAGAAGCTGCGATTGTACCAATCATATTCATGTACTGTATCCTACAGGAAGTTCTGACAGCAAGAAAGAACAGTAGGCTAAACATGTCCAAGGTAACTTACGAAGAGGTAGATAGTTTTGGTGTAATTAATTAATTATTCAGTGATTATAATCAACTAATTATTTTGTTATTATTTTGATGTAAGCAAACCTTTTCTTGAAATAACCATCGGAGGAATGATTCGATATTAATAAAGCAAAATTTACATATAATTAACATATGTGCCTGTCTGAGCATATGGGTGTGTGTGTATGTGTGTGTGTGTGTGTGTGCATATGCTTATGTTCGCTTATTGTTCAAGGACATACCAGACTGAGATTGTAGTCCATAGCCATTGGAATGCGTGACACTTGTTGCGAGTGCGGCGTCATTCCTGGCGTCATTGCTGTCGTCATGTTTGGCGGCTGCGCTGATGTCATTCCCCCGATCGACCCCATTCCGGAGAATTGGGCAACGGAGGAACAGTTGGGGATCATCTGAGGGTAGCAACCCATCGGGTTCATTGAATTCGGTACGGGGTAGTGTGGGTAGCCGCGGTGGTTGGACGATGGGTAGAGGTTGCGCATCATGCCATTGCACGTGGGTAGGACGGCAGGCGACAGGGACTTCACGAGCTGCTTCTCCTGCTTGCGGTACTTAGCTCGGCGGTTCTGGAACCAGACCTGGAAAAGCAGAAAGATTGGCAGAGGTGAAAATCTGGAGGCATTTATCGAATCCTTCTTGCAATTAAAGCGCTTGGAAGTCTCAACATTTCATAAACTGCTTAACGAACAGGGCGCGTTTCGCTGCTGTACACTTGACACATTCTGAAAGCAACGTGGAAAAGTGAGGGTTGTCGTTAGCCAATTCGGAGTATGGCAACGGAGGGTGGGAAAGTTTACCCTAATAACTGAGTCGCGTATATAAATATCAGCCTCGGTTAAATCCTATGGCGTAAGTGCCTGAATCTGGCCAGAGCCAGACAGCAGTGAAAGGATGGGGACTTCAAACTCACCCAAACATATTTATTATGCTATGCCCAAGGTAACCTGATGGAACAGAAGCAAAGAAATGTCAAAATGACGTAGTCTTACATCTGACTGTACTATGCAATATCCCAAAACGAATTGATAGGTGAATGGATGAATAATGGATAGATGGGTGAGTGCGGGGGTTGAAGGATGGATCGATGTATGGAGTAATCAATGAAGGACGGATCGATGGATGGATCGATCAGTGGATGGATCGATGGATGGAGCGATCAATGGATGGATCGATGGATGGAGCGATCAGTGGATGGAGCGATCAGTGGATGGAGCGATCAGTGGATGGAGCGATCAGTGGATGGATCGCTGGATGGAGTGACCAATGGATGGAGCGATCAGTGGATGGAGCGATCAGTGGATGGATCGATGGATGGAGCGATCAATGGATGGATCGATGGATGAAGCGATCAGTGGATGGGTCGATGGATGGAGTGATCAATGGATGGAGCGATCAGTGGATGGAGCGATCAGTGGATGGAGCGATCAGTGGATGGATCGATGGATGGAGTGACCAATGGATGGAGCGATCAGTGGATGGAGCGATCAGTGGATGGATCGATGGATGGAGTGATCAGTGGATGGATCGATGGATGGAACGATCAGTTGGATTAATGAATAGATGGATAATTGGACTGATGCATGAATTCTTTTATATAAGCTGCGTGAAGCTGGATTGAAGTTTCATGTAGTCGTAATTGTATCGTAATCGTAAACTCGATAGTTTTACAACGCCCAACGAAATCTAGGTTGCGGAAAACAGTTTATTCAGAGGCGAGAATTCGATCGGCAGAAAGGATCAGATTCAGTTCTAGATCAAGATGCATAGGTCAGGCATCCATGCATGCAGGCAGGCAGGCAGGCAGGCAGGCAGGCAGGCAGGCAGGCAGGCAGGCAGGCAGGCAGGCAGGCAGGCAGGCAGGCAGGCAGGCAGGCAGGCAGGCAGGCAGGCAGGCAGGCAGGCAGGCAGCCAGGCAGCCAGGCAGGCAGGCAGGCAGGCAGGCGGGTACGGTGGAACAGCCAATCAGTCATACTGAATAACTGCTAAACCAGTTAATTTTTTCCTTCACTCATTTACTTTAAGCCTACCTAGATTTGGGCTTCAATCTGAGTCAATTTCTGCTATTCCTCGAACAAATTCTTTGCTTAAAATAAAATAATCTACAAAAAGAAACGGTTAAACAGCGCAGCCGGTGACCACTCGACAAGCAAAGGTGGTGGAGAAGAAAGCGAGCGAGTGGGAAGGCGGGCGCGGGTGGGCGGCCCGTGTAACATTAACAATGACTGGACATTGGCGGTCAAGGGTCGGCTGGACAGAATAGCCAGAGTGCATGGACACTGACCGATTATGAAACGCCTTCATGAGTGGTAGGTTGGTCGGCATGTGCTGTCCGGGTCGTCGATGGACGCCGGATGGTATTCGCCGACCAAATTTTGTGGACGACAGAGAAAAACAAAGAACAGGTAATAATGCGACACATGTCACGGGGGTGTGGATTACCCTCGGGGGTCGCCCGACAGCGGTCAAGTTGCGCACCCGTGCGAGTCAGAGTGGACGGCGTCACGCAGGGAACCAGTCTGGCGGAGCAACTGTTCCTCTCTTCCATCCATCCATCCATCCATCCATCCATCCATCCATCCATCCATCCATCCATCCATCCATCCATCCATCCATCCATCCATCCATCCATCCATCCATCCATCTATCCATCCATCCACCCACCCATCCATCCATCCACCCATCCATCCATCCACCCACCCACCCATCCATCCATCCATCCATCCATCCATTCATGTTTACTAGTATAGCACATACTTATATTAAGAGCGTGCAGTTTTTAAATATATGTGTATATGTAATCGTAAGTTAGCGATGGAGACGTAAGGTGTTAACTTGTGTCTAATTGCTTATTAGTAGTAGATGGTCAACTCATATTTATTTTAGTTTAGCCATCAGACAGATATGACATACATAAGTTATAAGTGCTAATTAAGTCGCTTAATGAGTTGTTTTAATAATAAGAAAACAAATGTGAAAATATTTGTGAAATACATGATCTACATTAAGCTAGCCGTCTAAAGAAGCAAGGCAAAGGCTGCAAGTCGTGCCGAAATATGAACAGAGATGGCATAGGCCCTACATAATATGTGTAATTGTGTGCAAGCACGTATTAATGCTTATGTAAAGGCATGTATGTGTATAAGGAATATGCGTAGTTGCGACATGAGCTCCTTGGCATTTCTTTGCTTCTATTCCGTCAACGGTTGAAACTCATTCCCATCAATGCTAGCTTCGTGTAGTCGGTTGGAAGAGCCTCTTAAAAGTATCCCTGAAAGAGCGCTGTGAGAATATAAAATTACGATTACGATCATATTTCTAATATAGGCCTAATTTTACCTTTATCAAGGCTATAGGAGCTCATTTGCAAAGTAGCTCTAAAGAGCTTTTCAGATGTCTGCTTGCTTGTTTGATGCTAGTAGTAAATAATTATAATCATTTATTCGCTCGGCACAAAGTATTCAATCAATTAAATCATTCTGTTATTTGTGTACAACGGGTAAAAAATTAAAAGCGGGATGCATGACTCACCAAATTTGCGTCTGTATCTTGGGGTTACATTTTTATGTAACGCCAGAATGATCCTTATTTCATTCACCTGGCGAAGTATGAAGTAAAAGGTCAAGGGAAGATGGACGGAAGAGAGGCTGATGGGGAGATGAGTGAACCGACCGACAGCGGCTTAAGGCTTTTCTTGTCCGGCTCTTTCGCTTAAAGGTCGTTGCATAAGGTTAGAAGAAACTGTTTCATGATCTATAGAACAGTCTGGGGTACGAACACACTCATTTGAAATCTAGAGCCCATTATCGTTTGACGGGCTTTCCTTCATCCAGTACTGATGCTATTCCATATCTGCAAGGATCCTTTCCTTCGAGTAAGTTGCCCGTCTTCATCCGGATATTATTTTACCAGACGACAGAGCACGAAAGTCTCTCCCTCTTTCAGTCTCCATCTCAGTCTCCGTCTCTCTCTTTCTGTCTGTCTTGTCTGTGGCTGATCACGCCACTCCTGGACGCTGCCTTCGTTCGTCGTTCGAGGGTCTTGATTGAGTTATTAACGACCGAACATCATCGCGATGACCAACGACGCACGAATACTCTCCCACCCAAAGCCCACCCAACCATGCATGTCCACCAATATACACACTCCCTCAACTACCCACCCACATCCCAAACCACCCAACCAAATTCCTAACCACCCAGCCACATCTCCACACAAAATACCCTCCAACATATACCCTTATCACAACAGAAGCAGCAGCAGCAGCAACAACAACAACAGGAGCCTCAAGCAAAACATCAATAATAACAACAGTAACAACAACAATAATAACAAAAAAGGCACCTTAAAAACTAGAGACTTAATTGCAATAGCAAGCGTGCCATCAATCCAAAACCAAATTTGTTTTGCACATATTCATTACAGAATGTATATTTAAACATACATATCCATAAATATCGATGAAATTTTCAAAATTTTCAATAACAGTTTGAGTTGGGGTGAACCATCACTTGTTAGATGTACATTTTTACATGTCTATGTAATTGGCCTACATTTTATATGAATGAATGAATGGATGAATGAATGAAAATGCCCTTGTATCAGTTTATGCACAGATGGCACTTCTGAGGCGGTGGATGCGTCGTCGTCGTCGGTAGAGGGCGCGAATGCCCGGATGTGAAACGAGGACGACGGATGACGCTAGAGCCTCTCCCACAATCGCTCGGCTCTAGACTTTATGCAGAAGTCTCGAGAGACTTGGTCGGCGCATGCGTCCTGGCGAAGGCGCGAATAGGGGTGGGGTTTGGGCGAACGCATGGTCTGATTCAATTACGAAGCGTCGAGTTACGGAACGCGAGTCAATTTGTCGTGTATTAATCACGGCCAATTAGGAAAGGCATGCACGCCGACGACAGTCACCAGACGGCGCTGCTCCTCTGGACCGTTCCCATCGGGCCTTGCGTCACCGCGGCGCCGACGTCAGAGACGACCACACCTGCTCGGTTGGCGATGGAAGCCTACACAGACCTCCTGAGACGTTTGCGACATGCATATGCATTAAGCAGAACATATACAATAATTTACATGTAATATGTAGATATGTTATTTATTATTTATGCCGATCGGTTGTCAAAGACGAGGTCCAGTGATGATACTGGTGGCTGAAATTCTTTATTCAGCACGATGAAAGATCAAATATTATATTTAGACATCTCAGGGCAACCTGCATAGTGCATAGTGTCATGTCGACATGTTGTTGTGCCGCGATATATATATATATATATATATATATATATATATATATATATATATATATATATATATATATATATATATATATATATATATATACACACATATATATATACACACACATATATATATATATACACACACATATATATAATTATATATATATATATACACACACATATATATAATTATATATATATATATTAACTTTGTCGGTTTTCTTCGCTGATGCCATTATATTCAGACCATTCTCTTATTGATCATCTTTCTCTTCCTCATCGTCGCTTATAATCGTCATCATAATCATCGTCAGCGATAATCGAGACACGACTTGACTATGGAGATAAAACTGGAGGTGCAGTTGCATGGCCAATGGAATTCCATGTGCATCAGCCATTCACCTGTATGACATTTTGAATTCCTTGTCTTAGCTAACAGGTTACAAGGCATGCGCTGAAACCTAAGAACTTCTATGGCGCCCGTTTCTAATAAAGAGTTATGGACCTCCGAATTCACTGAGAACTGAAACTGCCTCTGGGGTAGGACTCCTCTGACTGAGTGGACTGGACATGATGACGGCTGCAGCCAAAACAGGAGACTGCTTTAATGGCACTGCATATTAAAAGCCATCACATTAACCTTCCTTCTTCCCTCGTTCCTGCTCCCTTTCTCGTCCACCATTGACCTTTTCCTACGCATAACTCTCTTAGCAGCTTATGTAGCTCCCTTCCACCAGGCATTCCGTCCTTTTATATATATATTTTCAGATTCCTCACACACACATATATATATATGTATGTGTGTATATATGATAATCGGAATTAGCGGTGGTTTCGGAGTAAGTGAGTGGCCTTTGGAGGCGCGAGTATGGCTGCGATGGAAGATTGAATTAGTCGTCGTTGGCTGACGAAGGCACTTTTCTCCAAATGTGTTTACACGTTGTTGCAACATATTCATTAGCAAGTCAGCTGCAGCTGCAGCAGCCTTCTCCAGCTCCTTGTTCCTACTCCAACACAGTGGCGGATTTAGCTATAATCATGGGGGCGGTTGGACCCATGCGTCTCTCTTAGTTATATGCCGGTGCCCCTCAGACCAGACCCATGCATGCTGGACTGCCAGAATGTGGCGCCCCTCTGGAAATGCTCTTGCAATCCTGGAGCCACCACTGCTCCAGCATCTTAGTCCACCTACCGCTCTTCCCTCTCGTCCGTCCCTCTCTTTCCCACCCTATCTCCGAACCCCTTCTCTGCCCTTCTACATTTCATCCTAAAATTATCATCGCTAGCTCTTCCTAATTCATATTTTTTAAAGCAATTCTTCCCATCTTCGGCGTGTCTCATTTATTGCGGAAGGGGCAATTACATCTCTTTCCCTATTCCTACTTCAGCCCTTCTCATCTGCTGGAGTCAAAGACGGATTTGGGGATCCGGCCATGCCCCGTTTGATTCAGGGTATACCACTGAGTTGGCCGTCAGACTGGTTTTGGGTGAGGGTTGCCCACAGAATTTGTGAAATATAAGAATGACAACATTAATACTTTGAAAAGAAATAAAGTTAAAAACTGGAAAACCAAAGAGAAAAGTTCACGAAAATGTATGAAAATGAAAAAGTACACGAGAAATGAGAGTGGATGAAGGGTAAACCGGCCATGCTGCCATCTGATTCCTTGGGAGCACGCCTTTCAGTAGCCTCCTGCAAACTGGTGTCAGTGAGATTTGCCCACAGAAATAGTAAATTTCAAAATGGCTATGATAATACTCTCAAAGCAAACAAAAGAGGAAAATGAAAATCGAAGCAAAATAGGAATCCGAAGCGAAAATTTTGCGAAATAGGGACAAGAAATAGGAAAAGTAAGAAACGAATAAAGGGTAGAGACAGCGAAAAATCGAGGAAAGGTCCTCAGAATTTTAGAAGACTTGAGAGGATAGTCTTCGGTTTCCGAAAGTCAAACAACTAAGCAAGGTAATCAGGAAGTCTCGATGATTAAAAAAGGTCGACAAAAATTGTACACCTAAGAGGATGTCAACCATTGAAACCTAAACCCATGTTTATCAACTTTTGCATGGATCAACCAGTAGGACAAATCAAAGGAAAAGAGAGCGAAAACGAAAAAAGTAATAATAATACTTATAATATTAATTATTATTATAAAACGGCAGTGAAAACTGCTGGGACGAGTCCTCATTCCTCCGAAATCAATCATTTTATACTCCTAATTTAATATTTTTTAGTTCCTGGGGGATCATTTCTACCTCGGATAAAATATAAATAATAATAAGACGATTCATATAGCGCAGTAGCTGGCCGAGATCGAAAAATGGCTCTATACATGAGTTTAAAAAATCAGTGACATTACATGATACAACACATCGATCATTTTAAAATTTGCCCTTCTTCGTCAGCTTCTGGATCGACCGTGTAGTGACTGGAGTGACAATGTGCCCGCAATTGTATACCGCGGACCCGAAATCTGAAAATATTATCCAAATAATGGGGTGGTCCAAACCTTGAGAATCTACTACCCGCATCACTGAGGAAGACGCTGAGGCCAATTTTTCTTATAGAACTTGAGGCCAACGAATGTCTTCTCCTGTACAAATATGGCACATATATACGACAGCCTGAGACCATTAAATCTTAAGATTTGGCCACTCCAACACTTAATCCACAACAGTCAATACGAATTGCACGGTCCTATAGTTAGAATCTAGTTTCCCGTTCGCTACGCTTGGCTGGATTCGCGATGAAATTACGGTCGAAATGCGCGGAATCTTTGAACCATTCGTTTCCAGCCCAGTAGATTCATGCACTAGGCGCACGCAGTCTTCTATAGACTTTGAGAGTAAATTCGAGATTTATGTTGCTGACTTGCAGCGCTATAGAAGCCAAACGATTTGATTTTCCAAGGCATAAATATGTTCTTCAACATGGATAAAACATAGGAATAAATTAAATAAGAAAACTAGAAAAGTTGAGTGAAATAAACAAATGAAATGTTAAATAATGCTTAAATAAAACGCCGGCTAAACCTTGCTCTTCTTCGATAGAATATAGGCCAGATCACACTATATAGTACTAGATACTGTACTATAATAATACTGTATAATACTAGATAAATACAGAACGAAGGAGAGATGAGAAGAAAGATAAGGAGAGAGAGAGAGAGAGAGAGAGAGAGAGAGAGAGAGAGAGAGAGAGAGAGAGAGAGAGAGAGGCGCAGATAAAGAGAAAGATACTTGATATGAAAGGGAAGTATTGCAACGCTTTTGTGAGGTACCTAAAAGGCGCAATGATAAGTGTCTTGATATATACATACATACATATAAAGAAGAAAATGTAGAAATTTAGGAGTAAATGCTATGGAAGAGACAGAGACAAATACAGAGACAGCAGATGGAAGAGACCTTACAGACAGAATGTCATCGCGAAAGGCGATGCTGCAGAGAAAGGCAAAGTAGCCAGATAGCTCCATCCCTCCATCTCTCCATCCCTCTTTCCCTTTCTGCGTCTCCAGTAGACGTAGTAGTAGCCAGAACGAACGGGCGATGGAATACCATAGCACGGCCTAAAGCAGCAGCAGCAGCAGCAGCAGCAGCAGCAGCAGCAGCAGCAGCAGCAGCAGCAGCAGCAGCGGAAGCCGAAGCGACGGCGCTGAGAGGTCATTTGGTCAGTGGATTGGTCGCGGAAATTGTCCTGATTGTCGTTCTTACGGTGATTGGACCACCCGCTGCAGTGACCAACGACTGACCATCAGCACAATAGACGCCATAATAGCCCCAGCATCTGTCACTCTACTCACCATCAGATCCCCTCCTCACCCGCAGACATACGTCAATATACTCTATACATGTATGCTTTTCATACTGATCATACTATGTGTACATATGCATCTATATATGTATGTGTGCATGTGTATATGTATGTATATATGTATGTATGTATGTATGTATGTATGTATGTGTATATATGCATGTATGTATGTGTGTATGTATGTATGTGTATATATGTATGTATGTATGTGTATATATGTATGTATGTATGTATGTGTGTATGTATGTATGACATACATACACATACATACATACACACATACATACATACATACATACATACATTATATATATGTGTATGTATGTATGTATGTATGTGTATATATGTATGTATGTATGTGCGTATGTATGTATGTGTGTATGCATGTATGTATTTATGTATGTATGTGTATATATGTATGTATGTGTGTATGTATGTATGTATGTGTATGCATGTATGTATGTGTATGCATGTATGTATGTGTATATATATATATATGTATGTATGTGTGTGTATGTATGTGTGTATGTATGACATACATACACATACATACATGCACACATACATACATACATACACACATACATTGTATGTATGTGTGTATGTATGTATATATGTATGTAGGACCTATGAATAGATAAGAAGAGCATCGATGAAGTTAACCTGTATGCGAGCCTCGTTGAGTTTGGTAATCCTGGCCAGTTCATCCCGCACGTAGATATCTGGATAGTGGCTTTTCGAGAAGGCCGACTCCAGTTCCTGCAGCTGTTCCTGTGTGAAGGTCGTTCGGTGGCGCCGCCTAGCGGGCGTTGGGCAACTGGCCGCAGGGTTGTGGCTGCCGGCCCCACCGCCCCCACCGAGCCCTCCTCCGACGGACGGCCCAGCCAGCAACCCACCCGAGCTGTTGCCACCGACTCCTCCGTGGCCAACCGTCGACGACGCTGAAGCGCTGCTTTCAGCCTTTATCTTCTTAAATGCTCCTGCTTTAAAGAAAAATTACCATTAACTACAAATTAATAACATAAAAATCAATAAAATAACAATGAATAGGTTTATTAGCAAGCTAATTTTTCATCGTTTGAAGCATCAATTTTAGCTCGTTTTAGAAGTTTAAAATTATAGCAAAAACAAATAATAATAATAATAATATAATAATAATAATAATAATAATAATAATAATAATAACAACAACAATGATGATGATGATGATGATGATGATGATAATAATGATAATAATAGTAATAACAATAATGGTCTCATTTCTAATTTATGAAAATATCGCCCTAAATAGAATTAGGTTTCTTGAAAATTTTAGTTTTTCTTCAGCAAGTATGGAATAACACAATTCATATCACAGAATGTCAGTTATGCTAACTGGCTACATTTTCTACCTCATAGATTTGTCATGCATAGGCCTACCACATTTTGCATGATAATTATCAATCAAACTATGCCATTGTGTGTGGATTCAAGTAATCTTGATTTCACATTTTCATTTCTTTTGTCAGTGAAATCTGAACAAGGTCTATGAAAGGGGAAGGGGAAGCATTTGGCCTAAGCCTCATAGAAAGAAGAGGCATCTGATTTTGAAAAGAGGTTGTATGTATTAAGTAATAAAATTTATTTATCTTTTTTGTAATATGATTCACAACTGCGATTTTGGCGGCTTATGATGTGCATGCTTCGTATTTTCTCGTATTTTCAGTGGCCCGGGCCTATCTGAATTTCTGAACGACCCTGAATCTGAATGTTGACTGTAAGAAAAATGGTGGGCGGAGCAGCAGTTACAAGCCACGCCCCGTGGTTAATCGTTTCTCAGAGCCAGAGAAGCCACGCCTACTAATTAAAAATTCTATATGATATGAGTCTGTGGGCTACAGAGATCGACCTTACCATATTGCTAATAGGGAAAAGTATGTTACTAGCTAACTGCTTATGAAATCTAAGAAAATAACTAGTCAATATACAGGCCTATAGGCAGGTCCGGCGCCAGGGCGTTGAGCACCCTTGCGAACCTTCCACCAGGCGCCCCTTCCCCTTCCTTGACAACCACGATTGTTTGGCTTATTGTTTGGACCATCGCTGGGCCAGTTCCACAATTCAAACCCCGCTGTGGGTCCAGTCAACATGGCTGTCTGGGTTAACTTACGAAAAACGGAAGATTTACAGCAGAATTTATCTAATAAAATATGTTGCATTGCTGCTTTTTAATTTCAACTATTGTCTATATGCGTTCAACTTGCAGTCTTATAGGGATCACATTCAATTTTAATAGTTTAGAATTTTTAATTTAGTTTCCGTGCTTTCAGTTTAGCAAAAAAACTTTGAAACAAGTTCTTTCAAGTGAGCGTTTCGACCATTGTCCAATCGATATGAATAATAATTAATCCACCGAGACTTTCCCTGAAGCAACATGGAGTTTGTTTTTTTGTTTTTTGAGGTATGAATTATCAACTTCAGTTTGGAATAGATTTGCTCACCACTGGCTACAGAAACATAGCCAAGAAAATTCTGAGTGCAATAAAAGTGTTGAGGACATTGTCAGCTTACTGTTCCACATAAAATTCAATACATCTCATTGAGGTGCAAACATCGAAGTCGTCTTGCAATGGCCTGCAGTTAAAAATGCACAGATGAAGCGTTTCAGTATCTATGAAATCTTCATCTTGCAAAGCTTAGTCCAGTTTCAAACACTGTTTCAGAATAATTATTTGCATTGATGTTGCATTTTGCAGCTGTGAACATCGTATAGGAAGCCAAACACCGAACTAAATTGTTGTACACAGCGCGAATCTTTCTTCAACCGTTTTTATTACTGTGTGAAGTTAACTGAATTTCTCTGGTCTCCTGAATAAGTTAATCGTCTCCTTCATATGTGAAATGCTTCCTTTAACGACTAATACGGACTGGATCTGTTTCAAAAGGTGCTGGTATCTCTAACTCCTCATCAAGTTCATCTGCATCTACCGTTGTTTATTAACCTCTGTGTAACTCCATGCATGGCTCAGTTCAGCCAGTCATCCGCGGAATTTCAGCTACAATGTTAGTCCAATGCTTTCGTATTGTTTTTGCTCATTCATTTCTGCAGGAAAGGTTGACTTTATCATGGGCGTCTTTTTTGCCGCCCCTCGAAACGCGCCGCTCTATGGGGGGGGGGGGGGGGCGCCTAGTTAGCTCGCCAGCCCTGCCTATATATAGGTCAGAATAGCACTATACTGCTATAGCACCATATTGTTGATAACAGGTCATGACCTATCTTACATTGGACTATATATATAGTTAACTGGTGCCTTGAGCATTATTATAGTGGCGCTATAGAAGTCTTCGGATTATTATTCATATGATGTGTGGAGAATTATATAAAATATATAGCCTATATATAGGCGTATGTATGTCTGTAAAACCCATTACAAGTCCAAAATTTTGACTACAGTCGAATGTCATTCTAGATACGTATTTCCGTATAGCTTAGTGATTGGCCATGGTATTCAAATTTGAATTATTGCTATAGGACCGCTGACGTCTACCGTACCTTGAAAAAAGAATTTAGCTCGAAGTCAACCTCCAGGGAGTTAGTTTTAACCTCTCGCCAACCCCAGCGGTGAAGTTTAGTTCTATTACTTAATTACACTATACATGTAGATATAGTTTAAAACCCCCGGCCAGTAACCCCCAAATTCATATATATGCAGTATATATGTAGACCTCTATGTGAATTTGGGAGTTATTGGCCAGGGGTTTTAAACTAGGTACGATTTTTCTGAGGTTTTTTGTCCATGAAGTTATTGCCCGGGAGTTTTGCCTATAGGAGGTTATTGGCCAGGGGCTTATTGGCCGGGGGTTATTGCTCACAGAGTTATTGGTCTGATACCTTTAACAGTGTACACGCACAAATTACGCTTCAGAAGTCCAATTTTCATTAGAATTTTTTTAAAGATAAAATCGTTGGTGGCCAAGGCTCCAAGTTAAACCCCTCTGCAGCGAACTTGTAAACACTCAAGGCAAAAACTCAACCACTCTAGTTTTGATATATAGAGTAGAGTTCACACTAATGACAGTTTTAACCAATGCATGGCCACATTTGCGCATAAATTATTGGCCTCCCCTTCAGAGGTAAAATTCGAGCACAGAACATTTTCAAATAATATATGCATCTTCAGACGTTTATATGCACAAATTACCCTTTACACATAATCGCCTTTAGAAGTTTTGAGTCCAAATTCTATCAAAAAATTCAGGCCAGGGAAATGGCTTTACATTCGCCTGATAACAAACAATCGTTTATGCACAAATTACGATTTACATTCCAAATTTTCAGTAGAAATTTGTAAAACAATTGTATGCTAAAAAATTGCTGCATAGCTGAGGACCCCACTGAAGAGCGAAATTAACTATAGTAGGTAAAAAATCACACAGTTTGGACCTAGAGTCGGTTTGCGTGGAACTGAACCATCGGTCATTTACGCACAAAGCAGACCGTGTATCCCCTGCCACTGACAAGTCAAATAATCATCTGAATTTTGTGAAATATGCTCTAAACTCGTGTTTCATCCTCCAAGGGGCTTCGCGCTCTTCAGTTTATATTGTTATTTCAAATATTATAAATTCTGGCAAAGAGCTAAAACTGCGCAATCCAACTGTCAGACATAGTAGGTTAAATACGTTTAGTATATTAGTATATATAATCACTGTTTTAGCAAAATCTTACGGTTGCCGTGGCAACTGACGTGGCTTCAGTGGCATTCCAAGGCTTGTCCTCTATGTAGTGGATCGCCCAGTGATCAAAATTTCTGCTTGCATGGCCTATAGCGCTATAAGAAGTTCTCGATCGATCGTTGTCGCAATCATAATCACGAATTTTTTATAGCGCCGCTTCTAGTAAAACTTATCAGAGGCTCTTCTACCCTGACAACCAAGGCCACAAACAGAACGGTTTTCAGATGAACTAAGTGAATCGATGTTAACTATGGTTCATTTCATGCCATGTGCACCAGCATACTCTAATATATTTAAACATAATTAGGCCTATACAATAAATTCTATAATGGGCCTATATTGTTTATATGTAACTCGCATACATATCTATATATAAAACAATACATGACTGACTGCAGTGGTGGACACGTAGGTCTGTTTGCGAATTGCACGATGCTGAACAGCACCGCATGCATGCAAACCTAGTGAGTCTGTGATATAATAAAATATTAATATATTTTATGGTGCAAAGTGCCACGGCAAACAAGTATTTTTCACTTACATTACATTTTCGCTTTTCATTTACTGTTCTCAGCGACAAAGTCATAAGATGCAGTATACTGACATGCTTCTGAGATGCAAAGGCCTCTATGACCGTGTAGGCCCCTAGCCTATAGGCCTACGCATGGTCGCCTATGTAGGCCTAATATCAAATTGGTTCACATTGGCAATGCTCAACAGAACATCGGTCTAACGGAACTTTAGCCCTAATATAAACAGAAGCACAATGAACTTAATTAACATAAGAACTTAATTGACACGTGCGACTCTTAATGACATTAATTTACTTGATCCATCTAAATCGACGCGCATAAATTATTGAACATATGTAAACTGTGTCGAATAGCCTACGGATGTTACTTTTCTTGTTTGCATAGCCAAGGCAGACGCGTTAAACTAAATTAAATTAAATTTAAACACTTTGAAAATTTCTTGGGCCAAGAGGAAGGCGTTGTCATTGATCAGAACTCGTTTCTCTAAACTCAGGTTCTTTTAGGAGGGTGCAAAAATGTTCTCCATCGACCTGAACATGTGGATGGATGATCTGACTCATCGACTAAATCGATCTTTGCTTTCAATTCGAAATTCGTCTGCTGTTCACGGGTCTATCTCAGGTATACACGTTTTTGGTATCGTTAGCTCATTTATTGGCAATTCTGAGTTGTTGATACTGACACTATAGGAGATTTCGTCCTACTGCATTTTAAAACTTAATTACATAGACCTACAGAAACTTAGAAGCTTGGAAGTTTAGAAGTTTGGGATCAAATTCCAAAGTCTAAATCTACTATAGAGAAACTTCGGACGACAGCGTCCATTCTCCTTCCATCCGTCGTTAACTCTTGACCCCTGAATATCGAGCACCCATCGCTAAGAGTGATATCATCCTTTCATAAAAATTCGATCGTCTGGATGTGCTGGGGGTATTTCGAGGCGTCACGAAATAGCATTGCGACTCGCTTCGGGCAACTCAAAACCACGGACAGAACTCGATCCCTTCAGCTCGTACCCGATATTTTCAGCTTTCGATTCCCCGCCACGAATTTGTCGCAACTAATTTTCTGTCGACCAAATACTGAGCTCAGTCGATTGGTCCAGAACTATAGTTTTCGTGCTGCGCTGGCAGCTAGCTGGGCCAAACCCAAAGAAGTCACTTTAGCTTATTTCTTGGATGTAGAGCATTTATCGTAGACATCGAAGGCAGGGCAACCATACGCTTCGCATTATGTAGCATGCGCAGACGAACGGTAAATTGATGACTGATTTGATTTGTCATAAACCTTCTTTTCTTACCTGCCGTCACTTCGGATGCCAGTCGCTTGTGCAGCTGCAAATTATTCTGCAGAGTCGCTGAGTCCATTGGTCGGACTGCGTCGTATATACGTGCTATAAATGATAAATTGAAACGACTTAATGAAATTTGTCCAGATTTTCCCGCTATATTTATATCGTGGCCGCGGCGTCCGCAATCGGGCCACGCCCATCGAGCCAATCGCATGGCTTTGCGCTGCGACAATCATTCGTGATTGACATGGGGCTCGTCAATTCCATGCACAGTGGCCACGCCTACCGATGGGCTGACGGTGAGAAGATGGCGAAGGCAAAAAGGCAGGCGCCCTAAGGGCGGCCGTTATAATAAGACAGGCCGACGAATATTATTAATCGGCTTTGATCTGCAATGCTTGCTAGTATTTGGGATGTAAGAGTTTTTGCCTCGGGCCACCCGCAGCGAGGAGATGAGTCCAGGAGACAGTCAGATGCCGACGGCTGCTGCTGCTGCTGATTAGAATTCCATTCCTGGAATAAAGTAGGCCACAACTTCTTACCGACCGTCGTAACTTGCTTCAAGAGGGACAGCAAACCCAAAAATAAAAACGTCATTACACTACAGTCTAATCTGATCTAGTCTCTTATTTTGTAGCCTCATAACTTTAAGCAACAATATGTCTCGCCAAAACCTTGGACTTTTCAGGGAAATAGTAAACTTTGCTGACAGGCATTTTACTGTTGTCTCCCGTTAGTTGAAACCATAAATCTAATCCTGGTAAAAACATTATTAGTTCAGTGGGAATTAAAGTAGGTTTATTGCACGTCGATCATATCCTCCAACTTAGGTCATGCCCCAACCGGACAAGTACTTTGAGCTTCTGGTTGATTTGAAAGCTTCTTTAAATGAGCTAAACAATTGTTCAAATACGTACAGATTTAGACGACAGTTCAACTGAGGCTCAGAACGAAAGGCACAGATCAACGAACCATTGAAAGCTTCAACGATATATTGCCAATTAATGGCAGGGTGGCTGTGTCCAGGGTTCGAAACCAGGTTCGTCAGGTGAAACCGGCAAGTTGTTATCAAACTATACTCTACATGTAACCTGTGAGAAGAGGTGGTCCGGTTATTAGATTGCTGCTGTGGTCCACGTGCTTAAGCCAAAAGATCTGTTACTCCTCCCTGTGAGGTTTAATAGTAATCCATCCTTGTAATGAACAATTAGCTTACTTTACCTACTATAGGCCTAGTAAGGTATAGCTTCTTATAGCTTCTTATAGCTTCTTATAAGGATTGCTTCTTATAGCCTACATAATGCGCTAAGACTCGAATCGGTAATGCATCGGTGCGTTATTTACCAGTGCGCCATCAATCGGCCGAGAAGTATTGCAACTGGAGGTCGTCAAAAACCTGGAGACGTCAGAGGGCCAGGACGTCAAAAACCTGGAGACGTCAGAGGGCCAGGACGTCAAAAACCTGGAGACGTCAGAGGGCCAGGGCAGGATGTCCCTACTTGGCTAAGCTACAAGAAAGTAGCAGAAAACAGGGAAGAAGGCAACGGGAGACAAGGAAGAAGCAAAGGAAGTTGGGAAGGAGGCAATCGGTGATAGGGAGGCGGTACTCAAAGACACGCATTAAGTGGAATAGCCGGACATGTGGCCACCTTGCGGCCATTGCCGAAATAGAGCGACAGAGGGCGTTCTTTTTATTATAGGCCTACATAGACTGCAGCGACTACAGGCTGACTGGCAGAGCATCTTTGTATCTGATGTTCTGCCTCCGTGCGTATGGCAACGGGCGTCGCTTGTCATCTTTCTTCACGGTCGCAGAAGGCTCCTTATTAGACGGACGGTGACGAGCTCTCCACGCAACCGAACCACCTGCTCTACTATTTCCCACCCAATTGCAAGTAGACCCTTGCATGTCTCACTGCCCGTCCGTCCGTCCGTCCGTCTGTGAGGTAGGCTCTTTCTGCATATCTGGCTCCTGTTGCATTTGGCTGTCCGTCTGACATCGTATATGTGTGTATATATGTGTAGCTTGTCCTTTCCATCTGACTTTCTGTCATACATTCATACACATACATACATGCATATACATACCTACACATGCACATCCATACATGCATACATACAATAATACACACATACATACATACAGACATACTTTCATACATGCATGCATACATACATGCATGCATACATACATGCATGCATACATATATACATACATACATACATACTTACATGCATGCATACATACATACATGCATACATACATACATACATACATACATACATACATACATACATACATACATACATACATGCAGCGTAATTAATTGTTCCTCGGACTCTCAACCTTCACTAAATTAAATCATAATGAAAGTCACATTTAAAGTCACAAGGTCATAATCGCAATAAATTACAATTAGAAAGAATAAGAGCTAGAGTTGGAGTTACAATTACAATTAAATTATATTTACAATCATAATCACAATATGTATACACTTCGAGTGTTCTTCTAACGTCTGTGGAACGCGGTATCGCATCGAAAACTCGAGATTTCTACAACGCCCGAAGAAAACTAAGTGGAGGGAACCAGCTTATTCGCAGGCGCTCGATCAAAACAAATCGATTGGCAGTAAGAGTGTCAGATTTGGTTCCAAGTCATGATCCAAATTCAGGCCGGCATGCGGTTACGGTGGATGGTGTTTGGAATTGGAGCGGTTAGATTGGCCTATATAATGGGAAGAGGAGGAATTAGGATAGGATCTGGATAGCATCTGCGGAAGAGGAGTGTTTTTAGTTTTGAGTGAAAGACCTGTGCAGAGATTACAAGAGGTAAAGTGTTGGTGAGTTCGTTTGATGGATCAGATAATTGTCGAAATTCTTGCAGGAGTTTATTCCAGAGGGGTTAGACTACTATGGCTATTAAGGGATTTCACAATTTTAAGGATGAGGTGACGGGAGAGCGGAGAAATACTGCATGGGACGGAAAAGGAGTGGGTTGAACGGAATCGTTGGACTACAAATAACTGACGAAATTTGAGGGATTGAAGCGTATTGTAAGTAAGTAATAGAGTTGTGTACTCTATTTGTCTAGCTTTTTGACAGTGAAGTGACTTGAGAACAGCAGGGATGTGATGGTCTTTGGGGTTTTTGGTGACAATACGAGCGACAGCATCCTTGATACCGTGAAGGCGGTTAATTTTGGTGTTGTCTATAATCAGAAAAAGTGAATTGCATTAGTCAAGTTTATCATGGATTATGGAAGTGGCTATGGTAGATGGAGTTTTGAAGTCAAGCATTTAGGGCGGATTCTGTGAAGTCACGGATATGCATGAAGTCACTGGAAATATACTCGAGTATATGTATACTTGCAGTATACACGAGGAATGGACATGGATCTCGCCCACAGTAGTTCTTTAAGTGCAGTTTGACCTAATGACTCTGTCAAAAACAGGCCGGGAAAGAACGGAATCAAATAATTTAGATAGGAAGAACTACCAGACTTGGTAAACAAATAAGCGGTGCAATTGTGAGGCAGTCATAAAGTTGACATTCTCAATTTTACACGGGTCCCGCGTGTAAAATTGAGAACAGATTTTGTAAGCATACTATGATTCCACGTGCCTCTTCTTAGACGATGACCATTGAAGTTTCACTTAGCTCATGTAAATAAGTGGAATGAACTGTATAGACAAAACTTCATGTTAGAACAAAAGAAAATAGATCTCAAGGTCATATGCACTCTGCACACACACAATTATGTGCAAGACTGGTCAAAAAGTATTATTTTCAAATAATAGTTCAAAGTATGAGTACGCAATCTGTTACAGACCGCAACTGTATATATGCACCATGTACATCATATAATATCTCAAATATTGTCTGTCGATCTGTCAGTCAGTTTACCTCTCATTTTGTTTTAGCTATACAGTTTGGAGTTTCTCGAAATCATAACCATTTAGTTCTATGTAATTTTCGACTGTTTCTTGTCTGTCTGTCTGTCTGTCTGCCTGCCTGCCTACCTGTATGTCTGCCTGCCTGCCTGACTGTCTGTCGGTCTGCCTGTCTGCCTGTCTGTCTGTCTGTCTATCTGTCTACTTGGCTGTGTCTCTGTCACCGTTTCTATCCAGCCAGCTGTGTCCAGTGAGGTGACGGTTGATTTGAGTTCACTCTCCATTTGCTCTTCAAGCGAATCTCGTAATAAGACGGCTGTTTTCCACTGAAGAAGATCGCTCCATTCTGCTGCCTCAACGACTCCATCTGTCCACTGGTTTCGCTGCCTCCTCCTACTGTCTTCGTAGATACCAGCGCATAGCTGGATCAAATAACTAGAGGTTAATGAGTACTGGTCACATTCGGTCATTTTATACATAACTGAAATGATGTTCCTTTAAAGCCTTGAATCAACGCTTTGAAATAAACAATCTCAATTTTTAATAAAAACCTTAGATGTGTGCGTGGCCCGTGGTCCATTTCATACATTTAGAAATGTGGACATATAACGCTGGCGCCATCTCGTGAATACTATGAAAAGAAAATATGTTTAATGACAAGGCATCAATCGATGGCGCTGAATAGTTTGTCCTGGGAGGATGTGCTTCAGGTCCTTGAACATCGATCATCCAAGGAGGCTCAATGCAGAAAGTTTTCCCTGACTTGTTGGATTTCGACCGGGGCTTCTCCAACGGATTGTTACTTTTGATGACGATTTTACTTGTAGCGACCGTCGACTTATGTCTTCTGCATTATAATTACGGTTAGAATAGATGAGATTAGGTTAGTTCATATGAGATAAGATCGGATAAGATTCTATTCGATGTTATTCTATTCGATGTTTTTCGATTCGATTCGATTAGATTCGATTAGATTAATTAGAACTTGCACACCTTGCTTTACAAGGTGAGAGGTCAATCAGAGGTCATCGCCTCCCACAGATGAATACCACGCTTTGTCATTTTTTTATAATACGACGCCTGTATTGAACGTCTCTGCAGTGCATCAAAACTTGGCAGATGTTAAACGACCCAAGTCTTGCAGGCAACAATACACACTAGTGACAACTAGCGATTACTTGCCAGTGAAACTTCTCCGAGCTCGCACACTGTCTCCATCTACTGAATGCTGAGTAATATTCAAGTCATGGATACTGGATTAGTGCCATAGTCCACGTAGAGTACCCTACGTAGCGACAATAGCGTCAAGTTTTCATTTCTGCCGGCGAAGATATTACTTAACTCTGCTGACTCTGTAATATAGCAACGAAAAGTATAGGCCTATCTATAGTGTACCAAAGATGCAATTTTGTTTCCGGCGAAAAGGTCGTTGTTGCCGACTACAATTCTAATTTCAGAAGTTCCCGGTTAAGGGAATGCCTCTTACCAGTCACGCAGCATTCTAAACCGATGGTAGGACCCCATTGAAAAGCAACTGAGCTGCATTCATTTAAGATGTAACAATGTCCTAGGCCTTTGCCATCAAAGGCAGATCCAGGGACAATCTGGGCATATGCCAATGACTGATATCTTCAGCAATATATAGATGCGCTATAAAAGTTATCGGATTATTATTCCTATTTGACTAGGTGTCCGGCCAAACCAATGGGTTGACCCAAAAAACAGTATCGACTGAGACTGGATTACTAAAATTAGAAAGTGAATAAGATACAACACTAAAAGTCAAAATCACAACAAAAGAACCGGAAACTAAAAAAGGGCGCCAAGAAACATACGAAAAATCCTATGAAATAATTGTCCTTCAAGGCAATATTGAGAAGTTTTGGAAACGTCTGAACTCGTAAACGACATCACATACGGCCTTTCCTCGCTTGCCCAAACTTTGGAAACTTCTGGAATCTTCGTGTATACAAACCACTTCCACCGTTAATCCATCGTCTAGGACACGAGTTTATATACACGTACAAGATTATACTCTTGGTGTATACGGGATCTTTATATATATGTGTGTGTGTGTGTGTGTGTTGCGAAAACTCATTTTCTCTATAAGTGTGTGCTACATTAATGCTCCCTAGATAATGCTGTGGTTGGAAGGTAGTGATAATGATGATAGTACGATCGATATTTGGCTAGACCACCCAGGATTTCCGTTCGTTTCCACCTTTCATGTGAAGGTGTATATATATATATACATATACTATATCTAAATCACACACAGAGATGTTCTCGGAGCGTGTCTTCAAATTGGGCGCCCACCTTTATAGACCGCCGCCGACGATGTCCTTGAATAATAAGCAGCCAGAGCGCGATTTCTTTAGTTTGCGCCAAGTTACCGATGTGGCAAGAGCTGTTTAAGTAAGATTCGTCGATTTCCGAAAGTTTCTGCCTCTAATTGACGATCTTTTCGATAGTGCGATGGAATATTGTAGTTAGAGGGATGTTTCAGATGAAAATATAAACGCATCGAAATTCGATTTATTTATCGAGAAACTTCGATCGCAAACGAGGTTTCGGCCGACCGTCGTTCGCTTGGCGTCGGATGTGGCTAGGCTTAGTCAAAACTACTGTGGGGAACAAGAGTGCGATCAACGCCGGGTCTTCGTCTCTTCGAAGCCATTCGTGTAAATCGAATTGACGTTCTTTGAGTAGGGAGTTAAACATTACTTTTTTTGGTAAAATTTATGTGCTTCATGTCTGAGTACCTAGAATAATTTTCAGTATAGAGGTTTGCGCTAATAGAGCAGTGTGACTTAGATAGGGACATTGTCTGTATGAATGTTGCGTAGATTTCTGTAAATTTAAATTGAGATAAGTGTTTAACGTTGCCTTAATTAAGATTAAAAGATAAATTGAAACATGGCTGCGTTTGAATCTAGTATAGATAGATAGTTACGATTGATACTGAATTAGGCCTATCGAAAACTTTGATGTCTTTAACTAAATCCATCTCTATTTTAGTGGAGCGCCAGAACGAATTAATGGAAAATCAGACTCAGTTGAGAGATGAATTAATACAGCGCCAAACACTCAAATGATAGAAGCAAGGGAAGGTTTATTAGCGCGCTTTTCAGATGAAATAAGTAAGTTAGTGGAGAGCGATCTAACGTTCTTCTCAGACTTCATAGAGCGCCCTGTTTTAAATGTAGAAGATAAGTCTGCCGGGAAGACTGAATCGAACCCTTGTTCTCTTTATGAGGGGGCAGTTTCCCACTCGGCAACCGCGAACTCCACGAAGCCACCTGGTGACGAATTTATGGCGCTTCCTCCTCTCCGCCGAAGTGTGAGGTTGGGTGAGAAACCACCAGTTTATTATGGGGAGCAAGCCTTTAGTGGTCGATTCGCACACATGACTGCTCGGGGTTCGAATCATCAACTCTCGCTTGCCAAACAGACAACTTCCTTCTTCAAGGCCTCCCGACAGCACGCGACCGCGTACGAACCGTGTACCTACATTTTAGACTAAGACAGCTTTTTCTACCGCTTAAAATTTAGAGTCTATACATCTTCACCGACACACAGACTGCATTTACTGAACTTCAAGGCAGTTAAACGGTTATAATATAATGGTCGGTTTCACAGAAGCCCAGAAGCATTTGCACAATAGAGATCAGAAGAAACAAAGGTCTTCAAAAAATTCAAATGCAATTAGGCCTAATTTTAGGCCTATTTCTTTTTCGTGATGCATACGTAAAAGAATGTAGCAAAAGACAGCAACCGGTATAATTTTTATAAGCATTAATATTTTATTTCCCTCAGCACACTGTCTAAGAGACACTGTGAGTGTCTAAGGCACAAACAACTCGCATCGTTATAAATGGAGCAACATGATCGACGTGTAGGCCTATAGATAAGGCCTTCGGGGAGAAGGGCAGTCCCTTAAGCTAACCCAGATTGGCAGCCATGGGTATGAAATGCTAGGGACTTCATTTTCTAAGCCTCGACATTTCAGGAAGGGTGGTGAGTCTTGTTCCTTGCCGTATGACCTTCCCATCGACAGTGTACTTTATTTGTACATTTTATGGCTGAGTTTGCTGGAGTAGAACTGGAGCAGAATTCTCGAAACATCTTCTTGCTATGGTAGGGATTTGAACCCGCGACCTGTGGGTTGACGACCCTGCACGCTAACCGCTAGACTGTCGCGGGCCCTTCAGAAATTAAGGCGTAAACACTTAGGCATGAATAAGTAATATTCTAATCGATGTTATTCCTATAGAACGTTCCAGTATCCACAAAGTTAAACACAAGTAACAGATGATGTTGTAAATCCAAGTAGATTTGGAAGACAGTTTAGTCTTTAGTCACCAGATCGGTCACGTGTTCTTACTTTAGTTGGTCTCTAACCAAATCACATCTCGCTTTATATGCAGCCGCACTGTTTACGCCAAACGAAACTACTTGTCATGCAATCAATTCAAATCGCACAAATAAAACCAACTGAAATGATTCCGCCTGTTGAATCAGACATGGTCCACATAGCTACGCAAATTATCTGATAACTACTACCAGACATTATAAACACTTCAAGTATGTGTCTGCTAACATAGGTGCAAACGTCTTTAATTTTACAAAGATCAAATGCTTCCCCCATAGTTTAAGTGTTAGGTTTGCTATGGTTAAAGCTACATCATTATTTTAAAAATTAACTCCATAAGCAATTCGTGTGCTAAACTTGATGGACAACGTGCCTTTTCGTATGAACTCATATACCTCTAGCGCGGGAAGGTACACCTAGAGATCCCCTAAAAATTGAGATGTTTAAGCCAGTGATTGCTGTAAATGAAGCTTAGTCAGTCACTGACTATAATTGCCAGACAAAATTAGTGTTCTTCTCTGTAATGTTTGCTGTTAACAGATATTACTTTTATGTGTGGTAGTGAATAATTATTTATGCTAAGTTGCCAAGGGTATTTGCGACCTCTCTCATAGGGTTATGTACAACCATCGGCACCACGATACTTGTAGATTATTTTCACATGGGCGCCAAATTAATTTAATCGATAGCATTAATCTAGAATCCAACCTTTCCAATCTTATTTTTTTGTGCCACATATCTCAGCGCCATGCAAGTGACGGTGAATGAACTGCACATGGAACTGGGTCGTGCAATGCACTTTGACCTATCTACAGAGAGGCCTATACGCCCTATGTAGAGAGAAAAATCCGTTTCTTGTTCCTGCCCTGCTGTGACGACAGTTTCTGTAGACAGGCTTCTATTTCGTTGCCAATGAACTTTTACACATCGTCGCGTCTTTTTCAATTCATACTTCTAAAATATTTTTCGAGGTTAAAGATATGCAAGGTTGAGACCTTTGACCCGACCCAGTTTCCACGTGCTTGCAGCTGAATTGTTGCGCAGTTAACTTTACCTAATCGTATTTTGTATAATATATAATTTATTTGATATCGCGCTTCAAGTGCCTTCCTGAAGCAGCAACACAATAATTTCATATCACAGCACGTGTTTCCGGTCTGACCTACATAAAAATCCCGACCTATTTACATGTAACGATCTCTCTTTGGACAGTGCATACATCACAGCGTACTTCACAGCACCAAATGACCTCGCAGTTGCACCTCTGCTTCACTGTCGTCTGTTCGACGTTGTAGCCCCGCCCACAGCATAAAACGTCACAACTCGTGTTCTTCTCGCAGCGGCGAGATCTCGTTCCAGGCGAGAATTTGCTGCGCGTGCAGAAGCTGGGCGACTCTTGCGTGTAGACGAGCTGACTGCGTCGCGGTGCTACTGATGACGTCATCCTGTCCTCAGATTTCGTCACCAGTTGCCGGTTCTCGTTGGCGCGGTTTTCCGTTACCATGACGGCGCTGTCGTATTTCGCCTTGAGCAGGGAACCGGTCTCGTGGAACTGGGCCAATTGTTGCCAACAGGTCTTCGTTGTACAGCTACCGGAAACGCCGTGGCACTTGCAGACGCTCTTGAAGCCTTTCTGGACCGCCTATTAACAAAATCAATAACTAATCTATTGACTGTCATTAAGAGTTCCGAAATGTTTATATCCCTCTGTAAGCCCTACGAAATATTCTAACTCGAATGAAACATAATGTGCCTATATAAATGTTTCCATTGGCCCAAAAGTATCGTCGACAGTTTCTTAGCTAGCAACAGCATGTAGAAGCCTCGTAACACACACACACACACACACACACACACACACACACACACACACACACACACACACACACACACACACACACACACACACACACACACACACACACACACACACACACACACACACACACACACACACACACACACACACACACACACACACACCCACACACACACACACACACACACGGTTGCTTAAAGATTAAATACATAGATGTGCGTATATATGGAAATATATATGAACAGGTAATTATATGACTGTGGTCGTGTGTGGTGGCTTATCGATTTAAAGAGTGCAATTTGCAGGTGGATGTTGAAAGACATTTCATAGTCTATTCCCCTCATATCTGACGCTTGTAAAAGAGCATCAGTCGCACTGTTTGATCAGATAATGCGTCCTTATTTCGAACAAACATCCACACATGTAATCCCCACGCGTACATATGTAGCCTATATGCATCCATGTGTGTGTGTGTATATACTTATATTACATATCGTGTGTATTTAGATATTTGATGCATCATCTGTGGGGCGTAAACGGAGTTTTTGGCGCTTAGATGCGAAAAAGTTTAGCGGAAGTTCTTGTGCATGTGGGCACATGTGTCTTGCCGTAGACGTTGAGTCGGTAAATCAATTAACGCTGCCTTGCCATAATAAAGTAATTAGCTCACAAGTGTTAATAAATCAATTAGCTTTATTAACTCTACTCGAAGAGATGTGCGTCGAGATAAGTGCGTAGGTGTTCCAAACACGCTTTTGGTTTTGCTTCGCTTGAAGGATCGACGTTAGAGTAGGCTGAATTCGTGGAAGAAAGATGTTGGCGGTCTATCTTTTGTGTTTTATCGCCGTTCTGCATGGGTGGTTGACGAAGGATGAGTGAATGGCTTCTAGTTGCTCGCCGGGTGTTGGGCGGTTCTCTCGGTTCTATTACGTCATTGAGTTTGCACCCATAGGCTATTACTGTGCACACCTAAACCGTCTTGTATACATCCAGAAAGACCGCCATCATAGATGTGAAGTGTTGTGATGCCTGTAAATTGTCTCTTGGTAGTGGGCAAGGGGCTCGGGGTATGCTGGTAGGAATCTTATACAGCCTACCTCGGGTCGCGGGTAAGACTCTGTGTGGGCGCACCACCCACTTAGTTGACAGATCAAAGAGGAAAATCTATTATAAGTCCTGAAAGCAGCTGTAGACCTATATAGTCATTTTCTCCTCTGCCTTCTAAGCATCTACAGTGTTTAAGACTTGAATGCCCTGTATATAAACCTTACATTTACAGACGAATTACTTTCAACGAGGTCTACGGAACTGCCTACATGTAGAATTACGAGTGCCAATTTCACCCTGGCTTCTAAAACAATGCCCTGCACTTCCTTAATTTATGAAACTCATCTCTAGGCAACTTACCTCATTTCCAATGCCACAACATTGACACAATCCACCGATAAGAAGGTACATAAGTCGTTAGTTACCTGGAGTACTACTATCATCAGCATGTGTGCCCAAAGAAACATTTCGTGCTGATACGTGTATGAGTACCTTGATTTGAAATCTGCAGTGTATGCAGGGCGGTATAGGTAAGCTGCATTGACTACGACGATGGCCTACGAATGCATACCTTGATTCCAACCTCCATGTTGTGCTTCGTTGTCTTCGGACTGAGTGCAGTTCCGGAAGATGAGGACGTGTTCCTTCGCAGGAACTTCCGAGTAAATTTGCGCCCAAATCTGAGGTTGTCGCCGCATCCACCCCACTTCCACGTGTCCTTGTTCGCCTGCTGGTGGTAGGATCGATCGTCGCACGTGCACAGGTCCAGCTGACCGCGGCTGCAAGCCCTCGAGACCGTGTGTACAAGCCCCGCCGATGAGATTGCGTACAGAAAGCTCGTCTCCCTAAAGTCTTGACGGCAAAGAACAGATAATTCGCTCGGTGTTTAGTCTGGTGGCAATTATGGCTATAGCATTCGCACATTGCATTACAAAATAAAGCGTGTTAGAAGTATGTGATTAAATTAAAGGCGACGCATTTGCTTACAAGCATGTGTAGAAAACTTCTCAGGATTGTTGTTTAGAGGCTCGAAGGAGCTTCGAACAGAAGCACAGACCAGTGTAGTCCAACAACAGGTCATATTGTTAACCTCTGTTGATATTCAGACACCGAGATTACCGCCCTCAAAAGGACGGACGCCTGTATTAGCACAGAAGGTCGCAGATGGTCATTCATTCAAACAGACCCTGCCAACCGGACTTGATGTTGATTAACTTAACTGTCCACATTTTCTAACGGCATATGATATCAGATGCTTTTGGCCAATTTATGCTGGACTAACCTTCACGTATTAAGCCCTAGAACCAATGTCAGTCAGACACCAACGAATTCCTTAGTATTTCATTGAGCTTTCATAATTATTTCACGTACACATGAATCAAGTACGTGTACATGTAAACATGTTTAATGGATCCCCACTGACTACGTTTTACATAGAAACCGACCTTTGTAGCGTTCAGTCAAATAACTTGTTTGTTTACTTAAGTATTTTGATAGATACAATTAAAATAATTAAATTAATTGAAAAAACGGCAACTTTAACATAATGATTTGGCTCAGTAGTGAAAAAATGTAAATACATGTACAGAGGCAGAATGGCAGTATAACCTTTCATCTAAACCAGTGATAACGGAATTAGTGATGCAACCGCTCACTATGGCATTGACGACGACGCGTCGAATTTAAATCCAGCAAGAACGAGTTGAAAAGAAAACGAACATGACGGAAGTCAAGAGATTTGACGGAATCGGTCGACTGCAGTGGACTATTCGTCAGGTCAAACCGACGGATCGTTAAAAATCTGCTATCGAGTTCTCTGTGTTACTGTATTGCGATAAGCTTAAGGTTGAAGTGGACGTTTATTTAAAGGATCCACAGGATTCTTAGTATTCAAATATAAATGGGTCTAACGGTGGGAGGCCGAACTAGCAATACGGGAGTTTTAGGAATCGTCGAAGATACCTGTGATTTAGCGAATGTGGATAAGGAATAGCAGGTAGGAACCGTTACGAAGGTCTTCGCTTCTTTCCGGAAGTTTTTCTTCTAACGATCAACCTGTTGGTTCGCTATAATTGAGATCCTACGATATCGAAAGTCGTCGAACTGTGAACGCAACTTAATTAAAGAGTTCCAGTTTGGACTCTTTGCAACAGATGCAAAAAACTCTCTCGCGACGCAGTGTCTTGCAAAAGAAAAATAAAAGTACTTCCTTTCAACAAGAAAGATAACTATATTACACAATTTTTTATTGATGCTGAGTATGCAGATTGAAGTCATTGTTTTATATATGTTTAACTCGATTGATAATTTCTCACCCTTTATCTGAAGTCTTAAGTTATTGTGAATATAATTCCTCTTAATGTACATTATACTTTTCCTACCCATTTTGATGAAGGATAAGTGTAACGCTGCACATTTAAGGCCTCTGTTTAATCAGCCGAGTCACTAAGCCCTACATGTGACGTATCATGAGAAACCAAATGGTGACACTGAAGCCTTTTATCGATGTGTAATGATTTTAATTCTAGGTTTGGGAAGAGCAATTTGTTGACAAGTCATACTGATTCTAAAGCCAAATGGTCCGATTGTTGTGGTCCAGCTGTGCTTCTGATTGATTCTTTAATCAAAATAAAAATTAAACGATTCCAACAACAAGATTGCCACTAGCACACGTCACTTGCTATTGTAGTCTCTACTGAACAACGTGTTGGCCCAATGTTTTATTATTAATGCGTTGTTCAATATATGTAGCCTAAAGGTTTAGGCAAAACAGAGTTGCTGATGCGTGTCCTGTGTTGAAATAGAAGCACGCTTTCATCTCACGGTGCTCGGGACGTGATTTTTAGTTTTAGGCAACTGACGAAATCAGAGTTTTGGTGAGGTATTGCTATACAGCAGTTTTTGGTTTTAACTTCAACTTAGTTCGACTGCTTGGCAAGTACGACCACACGTACTGTTTACATAAATTCTCCATTTGAAGCCCGATACAGACTCTCAAGCCTTCCAAGTTCAGTGCCTGCAAATGGCTTTAAGCTCAAGTACCGAGGACAATGATCTGGGTACTATTTCAGAGTACGGTGTACGCCGACTGTTCCGTCAGTCAGTGCGTGGTACCCACGGCCAGAGCACCTTGAGCGTGCCTTTTCCGGCACTTGGATACGCGTAATTACTCTGCAAATTACCTTAAATCGTGCCCGAGGTGTCGTGGCGCCATCGGGGCTAAGAGCCAACTGCACGAGAGACGGGCATTTCGAAGGACTTTAATCTGACAAGCAGACTCCAATAAAGAATTTTGACACAGTGCTAATCGGCCATTTTCATTGACGCGGTTCTGGTTGTGAGTGAAAACACGGTTCGCCAAAGCTAACTGCAACGACCATCCTTATCAGAAGAGGTCGCGCATAAAACGGCGTGGGATGAGCAGAAGGAGCATGAGGGAAGAACCTCTGCCTCCGTATCTCCGCCTGCAGGCGAGAAAGAGGCTCGGTTCTCGGTTCGATTTACAGTGCGATGATATCGCGGCCCGTTCAGAACTACACTCGAGTCAGTCATAAATTTCCACACACCGACCGAGCACATTATGGATAGATACTGCGCTGGCTGGAAGTTCGAACGGAAGGCAGGCAACGCTCAGGCATACCGATGCTTCTTGGTTTTTGGCTCATTTTCCCGGTGGTGACATTTAGAATAAGTTTGCTGGTCGATGCGACCTCTTATTACTGAAGTAGACATACGCTTATCTGTTTCTTGTTAGTTCTTTGTACTCTATACTTAGCTACACTCAGCCTAATAAGCGAGAAACTTTCATCGAAAACACGATCAGTGAACGGGAACAAACTCCTACTATGTTGCGAACCTTCTCTTGCTAACATTCCTTCTACACTACTTGGTAAAGGAAGGTAGGGTAATCGATCGTTTCAACAATTATTCTGCGTTGCTTGTCATGGATCTTTCAGAGATAGGACAGAGACGGTTAAAACAACAATACAAAGACCAGAATTACCTTTTCATGAAGTCAACACTTAAGGCTGCAGAGCTAATGACATCTAGCTCGACCACGAATTGCCAATCAGCCATGCAAAAGTATTACCTATGCCATTATTTGTAGCAGTTTTCTACAGTAGGGATATTAACTGTTGGCTATGGAACTTTAAACATAAGCCCTTATTCCAAAAATTGACTTCGCTGCTGCATTTACAGTAATATGAAGTCGACTCTCAAAGCTTCGGGGCCCATGCTATCTGACTCGACCAAGAACCGATCAAACAAATTACTTCTACTACTGTTCCTATTCGTAGTATCAGCCGTAGTAAAAAACATCCTTGATGAAAGTTCTGGTTCTGACGCAATACTCAATGACGGTGGTGGTAGTGATGATGATGATGATGATGATAATGAAGACGATGATGATGACGACGACGACGAAGACTCATGATGTGGTTTCTACCGTTTCTGAGAATCTGTTGACGGTATCCGTTGAGACTGCAGTTCCACCTTTCGTAGAGGAACTGGTGTTGGCACTGGTAGACGGAGAGGCGAACAGCTTCGAACAGGACCTCAGCCATATCCTGTCCTCTCAGACAAGTGACCTTCTGCCAGCCATGCAGCCCCAGTCGACGACAAATGTCGTTTTCCGTTGTCCTCTTGGCCGACCCCTCGGGTCTTCCTCCGGTGCCACCTATGACCAGCACCTTCTCCCGAAGAACGGAGTTCTCGTGCCTCGGATCAGTGAACGTCAGCAGTGTATCCAAACTTGCCAACCTGAAAATATAATAAGATTTTAATTATTTAATTAATTCACAGAATAATCTGTGGAACAGTAACTTTAGCAAATTTGAAATTGCCGTTTACGGATCAGTTCTAATCGTTTTATTCTTCTACTGACTGACATGAAAACTTCTCGTTCGTTACTTATCCCCCTGACAGAATTAAAATTTTTAATGGAAAACTTTGCGACAAATCTACGAGGATCCAGGAAAAACCACTAGAGAAAACAGTTTATTTTCGATCATCGTTGAGAGTAAACACTAGTTTGCCTTGAGGGTCAACATGCTAATTCTCTGACATGTAAAAACAACAGTGAAAATGGTCTTCATGCGAAGCTTAGCCTAATGTGGCTTTCAATTCTATTCAAGTGCTTCATTCCCGACCATGCAGAGGGTGCTTTTTACCAAATAAAATATATGTAAGATATGGTAAGCTAAGATAATCGTTCATTTGTTAGGCGCCTTTTTCTCGTGTGGCCGTTCTTACCCGAAATTGGCGAGACAAGGAATCGACTGGAGAAGCAGAAGAACGACGTAACGGAATTTGTACATTGAAGTTGGGTGGTCAATCGTTGATTCCAGAGCAAAGTATTCCGTCGCCTGCAGAATGTTTTTTCCAAGCACATCGCAACTCAGCAACAGTCAGTCCTTATACTCCGTGATTTAGTTGTCAATATACGTTGCCATAGCGATGCATTCGACCGCTGACTTGGTTGTATCGGTTTCCGTGACAACCTACATTAGTTCCTTGTACTAAACAAACGAGTTTTATGAGAGAAACCACTTGTGATCCAATTTACTTATCAGTCACTACAGTCGTCCGTAGGCGGGCGAACTGGTGGTTTTACCACCTGAGCCAGATCACCAGATGCTCTTGTAACACCGTTACGAACCACTGAAGCGAAGTCTCGAATTCGTCTCTGGCACTCACGAACTCGTTCTGAACCCTTTTTATTGGTGAATGATACGATAGCCGGTGGTTGGTAGGCACAGGTGCTTGTGTTAGCCCACGCGCGCCAGATGCAATGTCCTTGCGCCTGTGGCACCGAAGCAAGTGCCCGGATGCTGCTGACCTGATTGGTCGCGACACCTGACGAGCGCTGAACGTAACTGGCTGCGAGACGAGCGCCGAACTGCTTTGATTTAGGGAAGAGAGGAAGAGCAGCGGTAGTCATCTGGCCAACTGCGGAATAAAAACAAAGGCAAAGCTCTCGCTCTCTAGGCTCCTCTTCCCTCTGTGTCTTGCTAACTCACACTCTCTCTGGCTTACGTTATCTCTGCCCGTCTGCCACTTTTCTCGCCACTCTCTCTCTCTCTCTGTTTATCTGTCTGTCTGTCTGTCGTTATGGCTGTCTAACTGTCACTCTGCCTTATTTCGACAGATTTAGTACGACACACACACACAGACATTTCTCGCTCAGCCTTTCTTCTTTTTCTCTGTCTGCGTGTGTGTGTGTCTATCTGTCTGTCTGTCTCTGCCTCTGTCTCCCTTTATGTCCGTGTTCCCGATTATGCGCATCTAGCATTACATCTGTCTGTCTTTGTCTTCTGCCAGTGACTGAGTTTGCGCTCCTGATTGTCTATCTGTCTGTCTTTCTGTATATCTGTCTGTCTGTCTATCGACCGATTCAACTCTTAAGTTCAATTGTGGAGAAGAACATTGCACACAGAGCTAAGCGTTTGCTGCCCTAGGCCCTTGCATCATCGAGATAAGATCGATGGGAAGATTCCAGTCATAACCAGACTCTACCTGGTCTCTTCAATTTAGCGGAACTTCATCTACAATAAAGATAACATCAGGAACTTCCTCTTACGTTCAGGCGCCCATCAACAAGAAGTCCACGCTTGTCATATGCTTAGCCGCTTGTCAAATGTATCCCAAATGTCTCCCTCTATCATTCCGACAGAAACAGCATAGTTTGGGTGTTATTTTCAGCTGGGGTACATTCTCAATGATCACATGAATGCCATTTCAAAGCATCACTCTAGGGCATGTATGAGGCAGGTAAAAGAATTGTTTCGTAACACAGTAAAGAATATTTGTCTGTTATCAAGGTGGCAAATCGATTTATTTACTTAAACAATATGTTTTAACAACTGGTAGGTAGTAATAAAACTTTTGCGCAGAACTTGCAGACTGTTTTAACCCAAACTGTAGTTAAATTTTGCTTCCTAGAACTAAAAATCTACAGCTAAACTTAATGACAGATTCGATCCTGCGTATCACAATTCAGTGTCAATTAACTCTGCTGATTCATTATTATTACTCAATCACTAAAATCGATTGCCTAGTGTTCGTCGGTGTCGCCGTTCAAGCAAAGGTAGTGCGAACAGATGCCTAGATCCATGTTTTCTTCGATCCCTCCCCATACTCTAGTTCGGCTGAATCTTTGATGTCTCTTTGATCTACGGATAAGAGCAATACCTCTGAAAACAGACACATATACAGCATAGTTTGGCAAGATGGCATACAACATAGCCTCAGAATAACCGCAGGCAACAGATCGGTGACCCTTGACCCATTCTACTTGTCTCAGCGTCTTCACAGCGGCGCATTAGATGTCACAAATAGATAATATGGCACTATCCGAATTGATCCGATCAAAAGAGGTTGGATCGGATAAAATTACAGTGGCGGATACAGAGGGCCAAAGAACGTACGCCCCATAAACTTAACGGGCTGTTTGTTCTAATTGTTGTTCTTATTAAGCCACAGAATCCACTATTACCACGCCCCTAATTTTAAACCCTAGATCCGCCCCTGAATCATATCAGGTCAGGTCATACTACCAAAGCAGAGGAGAAGAGGAAAGTTAGAACAGAATAGAATAAATTAAAATAGAACAGAATAGAATACATTGCAATACAATGCAATAAAATGCAGTGCTAACATTGTACCAGTCTAGGTCAGATAAGAAACTCGTGCAGTATTTCAGAATAGATTGAATTGAAATGGAGTAGAATAGAGCCAGGAATGTAGTCTCGGTCACGGAGTCTTGGCCTGCAGCCCGCCTTGATACGTACCTACAGGTAAAGTCTTGTTTCATTCGTATTTCCGATAGATTGGCCAAAGTCTCGGTGTCGTCTTGGTCTCTGGGCAGGACTTCTCGGGTCTCGGTCTCACCTGTGGAGGTCCCGTGGGCAAGTTCTGAGACCCGACGTTTATATCATGTTGAAAAATTACAATACTGCCAATTGGTACCAATCGTGGAATATGCGTGGCAGGGAACAAGTTTACCATAGGGATAGTTAATGCATCAACGCCTAAGCGCAGACCGCTGCTGTGCATTTCAAATAAGCGTCTCATTTTCAACACAGCTTAACAACTTTCTCTTTCTGTTCACACAATACAGCAATCAGCTTACGTAAAGTAATAGCCATGCACTCGCTATCTTCAGCGCGTAAGCAGCAGCACTATCATTGCTAATGGCTAGTTTTATCAATGATATTTATAATACACCATGGCTTACTGCTGAAGAAGTATTAAATAATAATACATTATGTCTGTTTAGCATATGAAACTTGGGATCACCCGTGTTTGTGAATTACACTGTAATGATTGATCTCAACAGAGTATTATCACTGTCGGTGCCAAGATGCTAACTACTAGCAGACTGGTGTCAATCTGTCATCGTGTATTTTTAGTACTAACTAAGTTGCTCACAACTTTGCAAGTCTGGAAGTAACTAAAATACGAACTAACATAACATAACTACAACGTCATAAATTGATAGTAAGCTTCTTCTTCTTCTTCTTCTTCTTCTTCTTCTTCTTCTTCTTCTTCTTCTTCTTCTTCTTCTTCTTCTTCTTCTTCTTCTTCTTCTTTGTTTCTTCTTCTTCTTCTTCGCCTTAATCGTTTTCTTTTAATTTTTCTTATTCTTATTCTAATTTTTCTTCTTTTATTCTTTTCTTCCTCCTTCTCTTCCTCCTCTCTTTGTAGCCAGTCTATTTTCAGGCTGTCTGCTTCCTTTATCCATCATCCAGTCCAAGGGCATGTGGTTCTTGCCCGTCCTACACCTGTGACCGATTCAGTTCAGTGACCGATTCAGTTCAGTTGTCTCTTCTCTCTTGTATTCTCTCTTCTATTTCCTGCACCAACCGTAGTATATCCTGATTTGTTTATGAACTATCTAGCTGATTTTGGCTAAAATTCTCTTTTATCCACATTTTAAAAGCTTCCAGGCTCCCAAATTCTGTGTCTCTGATCAATATTGTTACACTTCAATTGAAGCTTTTTAACCATTCTTTTAAAATAAATAGCAAGCAAAATTATCAAATTTTCGAATTTAAGGTGCATAACAAAACCTACTAAAGCGGAAGCCAACGTTCCCGAGTAGACCAACTGTTGAGTCCGTGCTATGTTACATTACGTCTACTCTTACAAAAAAGAAGATCCGTCTTTATCTGTGCAAAACAATGCAAAGTAGGCCTAAGTGGCCTTCAACTGCAAGTCTACATTAAAACAGTAAGAAGCGGCCGAGTGCTGACAATAAAATACACTTTCATGAGGCAGAGCTGGATTAAACGGTATGCAAAGTATGCAATTGCATGGATTCCCCTCTGACAGGGACCGCACGAATGAGATCAGAATATTTCGGCAGTGACAAAACTGACATAGAAATCATTATCCCACCCATTTGTTCATAGAAATAGATCATTATATAATTTCCTTTTAAAATAAGAATTTGCACCATGACCATCTTGCTGATTGAAAAGGTCAACCATGCAATAGATGCCTTTACATGCTTTTCTCCACTTTAATTACAGCATATCTTAACCTGGCATTCCATCGTCCCATGCACACAACGACAGAGGCCTCTGTATTTAGTTTGCATGAGACCCTGAATGGCTAATATGGCCTTGCTTCAAGGAACGTCCCTGAATCGGTCTCGTCTCGGAGGCCAAAAGTCTCGGTCCCGTCTTGTAGTCCCTAGGTCTCGGTCTCGGTTTCATCTCGGACTGCTATAGGCAAACACCTCGGTCTCGTATCTACATGTCTCGGAGTGGGACCTCTCAGGTATCGTCTAGATCACTGTTCCAAGGGTCTTGTGGGAATCCCTGAATAGAGCCGATACGTAATGACGTATAGTAGATCACTAAAGATTTCGTAATTGTCACCAACACATTGAATGCTTTTAAATGTGTCGACTGCGGAAATCTAGGTCTAAACGCTAGACAACAACTCTGGCGAAAGCACGAGCCAGTCCCACTCCTCCAGAGGCACTGAGTAACTGCCTGACGGGAGTGCTGGAACCAATCCAGTGACCTACGGAACTGGAACTTCAGGCACTGAAGATCCTTTCTAGACTGGGAAAGAGGATTGGGCGGCCACCATCATCATCCGTTATGGGAAGCGGAGGCGTCGTTAAATATCAGCTGAACGAAGTCAGAGTCTGTGCATTCGCCAGGTGGCAGTTGTTAAGGAAACAGTGGATGCATAGTCAGAGGCTAGGAGGCGCTGCTGCGTGACGCCACTCGTGTGTGCCTGCTAATGAAGGCAGTCAACGGATTCCACTTTATGGGCTATATAATATAGATGACGTACCTTTCAGTAGCGGGAGAACTGACGGACGGATGGAAATAAAATTCGGACGAAATAGTAGGCCTATGAGTACGCGTGGCCTTCATGAATGAGCATGCACAGCCACGACTTCGAGAATTTGTCCCAAGAAGGAGAAGTTCATTTTTCTTACAGATGACGGGGTCTTAGAGCGTCATTTCTTTCCATAATTTGCAACCGGTGAGGGTCTGGGAAACGTCTTAAGCTCCCCAGCGGGGTTCAGGCTTAGGATGTCAATTCATGTTTGAAGCAGTTAGTATGAAACTGAGCACATTTGGGTGACATGTTTATACAGCGTGTTATAACATAAAAGGTATAATTTAATTATAAAATATAAGGTTAGGATCCCTATGCTAGCGTGTAAAGATATGCTAAGGTAACAGAATTCTATATTTTGTAAAATTCCATTGCTGCTATTATTAATAGCAATTTCTATAGCGCCGGTTTCTAACGCACAAGGTATCAACCGATGGCTCACTTAAACCAAGTCTGTTCAGGTCAATACCCAGCAGGTCAGTCCATAAAGCCTATGGCGGATCAGACGGCTGAGAAAGGTTAAGTCTGGAGCTGTGATCGAAATGACACAAGAGACTGAGCCGATTGAACGGAATTTAGGAATAAATTTCAATATTTAGGTCCAGCAACTAAAACAGCTCGTTCAGCAAAGAGCAGTTATAGTTTTCGGTCTTGTCCTGCCTTGTCTTGTCTTGTCTTGCCTTGTCTTCTCTTGTCTTGTCTTGTCTTCAACCGTCCTCGACCCGAGGATTGGCTGCATTACGGACAATTTTGTGTCATCCACTGTAGTTCTCTGTACAATCAGAGAAAGGCAATCAGTTGACCTGAGTAGCGATAAGTATGGGGAATAAGGATTGATTTTAAGTGCTGTAGTTGGCTACAATTCAAAGTTTTATAATACTTTCAGCCCAATTGGTAACATATCCTTTCCCGAACGGAAAACCAATGCAATAATTTGAGTACATGAGTTATGTCCTCGTATCTTGTTTTTCTGTCAGTTACAGTATAAATCTAGCGAATGAGTTCTGAACTCTCAGTAGCTTCTGCGTGTTAGACTTTTGTGATACCAGTAACAATCAGGTTACGATAATCGAGCCAGCTGGAAACCAATGCATTTACCAAAGATGTATGTTTGACTTGATTAACAATTTCTCAAATTTTATCAGAAGGCTTAATTTATAAAATTCCTCTTTTTGTAGATTATACCTTCACTACATACTTCGACGATAGATAGGTGAAACTCTACACTACGCTTCATATTGTTAATTATGACTGTATTGTGTCTCTCGCTGACTACGTAAGTTGTAGTTGGAAGGCGTCAAACATATCTATATATAAGTGACATAGATAAGGATAGTTAGTGGCGGTGGTGATGGTGGTAATGTTGTTTCACTCTAGCTTTTTTGCTTAATTTAACTTTCCTAAGAGAACCACTTGCAATTTACCAGCAGTATATTCCCATAGATGGCTCATGCAGGCAAGCAGCGCTTTGTTTGAAATAGATTTTCTATTGACCAAACCATAGGAATCTTCATTGTACGACTTAATCGCAGATCCGCTCATATATCGTAATCGTAATCCAACAATTTCTACAGCGCCCAACGAAAGTCACGTTACGGGTACCAGTTTATTCACAGGCGCTCAGTCAAAACAAAATTGATAGTCAAAATTGTATCTACGGACTGTCTTGTTTCTTGGTAAGTTGCTAAGTATTTTAGTCGAGAACCCTGCAATTTGTCTGAGGTATTTGTTCTCTAAGGATTCTTTTCTCATTTTGTTTTCTTGGAGTCCAGGATTCTAGTCTATTTAGGGAGACGGACTGTAGGCCTATCATAACCTTGTACATTCTTGTCTTATTGTTTTGGTTATCTTTTTGCTATTTGCTTGCTTTAGCTGTTGATTTTCCAAATGCATGCGGAGTTCGTTCAATTCTCTTTTGCGTCCAGTTTTCACTGTTTTCATGCTCACACATTTTCTTTTCTTAGTGTTCGTTAATGCGATGTGTTTATACTAGAATTATCGCAGTTAATTTATTCGCTGACATCAAAGACACAATTGTAAATTCAGTCTGCGTGTGCGATTCTTGCAAAGAAATCCTTTCAACAATCACAATTTTGCTGGAATTGTTTCGCTTCTGAGTCCTATTGGTCTGGAAGGGTACTTGTTCGTGTAATATGATTCACTGGATATTTGTTTTATCCTTGCCGGCGACTGAAATTTTTCTTTTGCAAAATCTGCATGTTCCACATTTTCCACCACTTCTTTAAAATATTCACGTAAAGCAATTTCCTGTAAAATTCATTTCTGAGTTAATAAATTGGCGTATTTTAGTTTGTAAAGCTCGTGTAGGCCAATGTACCTCAATGAGAAGCGCCTTCATCTTGCATCATCCGTCATAGAATGACCCCCATCCGTTCTGCAGAGCGGTATGTGATGGATACCAGAGGGACAATACCTGTGGGAAGAAGCAAAGAAGTGTGGGAATAGTCTCACAGGATGGTTTCCCTTTCCACTTTCCAGTGGCATCCAAATTGTGAACTTTAAGAGCATGTGAGGTGATAGTTTAGAAGGCCGCATTATAGGGCTGTTATTATAATCCTGACTGAAACTGAAAGCGGACAACAAAACACATACGGAGACCGATTTAGATTATTTTTAAACTTTAGTCCGACCAACTTCATTTCTGTGATGCAATATGTTCCATAGATGAGCCAGTGAGTTTCGAAATATCCAAATAAACAAAGACACTTGTGTGAGGTTGTAAACTTACATCAGTAATTAGGAGGATCATCCTCCCCATGCTGCTATTGCTTCTCTCCCTAAATTCCTTCCTTCCTCCGGTCAATTAGTCAATTAGTTCCCTCCATCCTGGCCAGAACTCAATTAGTTCGACTGGTTGAGGAAAACTGCTCAGCAAACAAAACATCCAGTTCGCTGGAGTTAATTGATCAGGGTTCAAAACACAGGAAACCTAACACCAGAATCATTAGATTTTGTCGAAACTTCTTCAACGAACGAGGTTGCAATTATTGACTGCGGTTTCACTTGAAACGATCATCGAATATAACGGCGTCATAAATATTATTAGATTATATACAGGGTGGGCCAAAAAAGTGAGAACATCGCGTAAAAAGTAATATAATTACATCAAAATTTGTTTAACTGTATCCATAATAGCTTAAATTGCCAAAGTAAACAGTGAATACTATTATGAACATGTTCTGAGACAAGGTTTGCTGCCTGTAATTCAAGCGACATGTGGTCGCCATAACTGGACATTACAGCAAGACGGAGCTCCATCTCACACAGCCAGAAATACGATCAACTTTCTTCGTCAGGAGAATGTTAACTTCATCGAGCCAGACATGTGGCCACCGAAAAGTCCTGATTTAAACCCATTAGATTATGCCATATGGGGTGCTTTGCAAGAAAAAGTCTACCTTCGGCGAAAATTTACCACAGTTGAGCAGCTCAAGTTGGCAATAATTGAAGAATGGAGAAATCTGGGGCAGCGTTTTATTGACAGTAGCATAAACGAGTGGCGTCGACGCTTAGAAAAACTCGTTGAGAAGCAAGGAGGACACATTGAACATGATTTCTGTTTAGCTAAATACTTGGCAAACAAAATTACATGAAACAATATAATTAATTGAATTATATTTTTAAATAACTCATATGCTACAAGATGTTCTCACTTTTTTGGCCCACCCTGTAGATGTTCGGTGCGTTAGCTGGGGTTTAGTTGTCCTATACACATTTAAAACTCTGACCAGCGATGAGACCTAACAATCGGGTGTTACCACCAAAACCAGCCCTGGAGAGACCATAAAGGGTGTCGCGTACAAATTCACTTCCTTATATCTGTCTATGTTTGTCCATTTTCTCTTCCTTTGTCTTTGTCTGTATATTTGTCTGTCTGCCTTTCTGTTTCCATATGTCCATCTTCCCGCGTTTTTCTCTGTAAGCCTTAGCTCTTGTAAACGAAAAGCAACATCCTGAAATCGAGGCTCTACAGCCTAACTTTTTATGCGGGTTCTCAATTAGTCTTTTGAAAGATCAACGCTAACACATGCATATTTTTCGAATAGCCGATACAATCTATAAACTCCCGGATGTTGTTTCACTTTAGTCTTTCTGCTTTATTTAATCTTCCTAAAAGATATTTTACAAACATCTTTTGCTAACACAGTTTTAAGGCGCTTGTGTTAGATTTAATATCATTATCTGTCTAAGGGTTAGTGCAAATTTAACAATAAAATATTTATCATAGTGAGTGTGGCTAAACCAGAAACTGCATTATATGTGTCACTATCCTGCTATCGCCGTATCCGGTTATAAGACCAGAAGACAATATGTAGCACATGCAATTGTTTCCCGGTATGATTTGAACATTTGTTCGTTAAGGCTCCAACGCTTTAGGAAATCACTTTCAACTTATTTACATCTATAAGTAATTGGTTTTTGAATTGTTGATTGACGTAATGTCCGTTTGGTTCAGCAGGCGAATACCCTGCAGCAGGATGTGGATAGCTGAAACTATCATAAATCATAGATTGTGACAGACCAGATAATGGTGTGACACCCTAAAATAGCAGCCGACTATACACTATATACACACATGCAGTAGACATTCAAGGTTGCTCTCATCTTTCTCTTTACAAGCAATGGTATACCTGATTTTAAGGTAAAGGAAGGTCGACGTCAACGGCCCTGACAGCCGTAAGATATAGTAAAGCACCGATTAATATAAATAATTAATATAAATACTTTCGCTGGAATTTCACTGCTCCCTCCGCCTCTCCTTCTCACTCGCCTTCTTTATGGCTCTATTTTCGGAATCAAAGCTGATCCATTCTTTGCATTTTGTTTTCGATAGTTTGAGATTAATGTTAGACTGCTTGGCTGAGTTTTTTTTGCTTTGGATATACAGTAACAGTTTGCTACGATCAATGTCGATATCAAAAGCCGTCTAAAGGCTAATCGTTCATTTACTAGGAACTAAAATTCTACAAGGCTGAAGATGCATGATGGACTGAAAGTTCTTCTTTCGTCTCTAGTCGTCAGAGGAGTGGCCCAGAAGTAAAAATGTTGAACGATACTTCGGCTGTAGCGCAAAATATGAAAGCAAATCAGCAGCAAGACGCACTTAACTTTAAGAGTTACACCTCTCGTAATAGTAAACTCGAGATTTCTATAGCGCCCAACGAACGCTAAGTAGAAAGGAACCAGCTTATTCACAGGCGCTCAGTCAAAACAACATCGATAGGCAAGAATGGTTCGGTTCCAGGTCAACAAGATCCAAGAGGCAGGCAGGCAGGCAGGCAGGCAGGCAGGCAGGCAGGCAGGCAGGCAGGCAGGCAGGCGGCTACGGTGGGTGGTGTTTGGAATTGCATCTCGAGTTGCATCTAATTGGAATTAGGATTTTCGGAGTCCAATTGTTTCGGTTAAGATTTAGAAACGATAAAAATAACACACAGAGACACGTGACTTTAAGAGTTTCGGTCACATGACGTGGGTGAAGGAGGGGGCTTACGCAATCGCCCTCTTCCAATTCGCAGCTGCTATCAGTCTTTCTTAAGCTGTTTGTCATCGCTAAACACTCACTTCCTGTGGAACGAGTCATAGCTTGTTTGAACATCACCCACGGCCGGCGAGGGGCTTCCGTCGCTCTCAAGTGCATCCGGGTCAAACGTCAGATGGCGCATCGGTTACTTGGCGCGCCCTCTAGTGACGTCCGAACGACATGTGCGCTGACAGATGGCGGCAAGATGCCGGCGCCCCTATTCTGATATCCAACTGTCGACTCTTGCCCTTATCCCACATATAGGGGATGGCAGTCATCGGCGCATAGTCTCTCCCTCGCACGTACATCTATCATAATTACACGGTATCGACTGCTAAGGATAAGCGGGCCTGAAAATTTAAACGCTTTTGTTCGCGAGTAAGAGGGTCGAACAATTAGATCCTTATACTGTATTGCGAATTAAAGTGAAGAGTCGGCTTCCTCCTCTCATCTTCCACCTAGAGATGGAGGCTGCTGCTGCTGCTAACGCCTGTATCTCATTAAGCGGAACCATCAGCCTATACCACCTCCACACACGCACACACACACTCGCGCTGAAAGCTCTAGATAATTTATTTTGAGAATAGAAAAACAGACGATCGTAAGGAGCGCGGCTCTGAAACGGAAACGTTTCATTGCCAATTACATGACAAACATGCGTAATTATCTCACCAGCGGTAATCATATATACACGTAAAACAACCCTACAGATAATATAACTATATATATAATTATACGTATAGTACATTCACCCAACGTCTCAGCTCTAAGTTTCTAACACAGCCTCGTTTTTTCGATCGACTTTGTAGAAGGAGAAAATAGAAGCCGCTATTTCTGCAACAACTGTTCTAGAATATGACTCTCGAAGGCATTTATTTTGGTCGGAGCAAGAATAAACCTTGCTAGACCCCTAGGACAAAATACCCCTAATATGCGTCTCAAAGAATGGCCTTAGGGGTAGTCCATAAAGGACGTCCGCAAAAAATGACCTACTGTAGACCCCTCCCTCCCCTTGTCCGCATTTAGCCTTACCCTCCCCCCTTTGCAGACGTCCGCACTCCAAAGCCAGTGGAAAATCAAAGAACATCGTGAAAAACGTCATTAATAAATTACTACTCGTTCTATTTTATTTAAAAGAACCTCACAATGGCACCATAGATGGCTGACAGATCTAAATTGATGCGACTTAAGATAGGTTGAAAACATGAAATGTTTCTTTAGCTGTCGGCAACGGAACATTACTATTGATGAACCAGTACAATAGTGTCTGCCATATGACTGAAGTTGGTGTTTAAAGCACTGGCTGTACTAAAAGCTATAGTATATGTACTACTAAAAGCTATAGTATATGTACCAATTTTATATGCGGACGTCCGCATAGGCCATAACCCTCCCTCCCCTTGTCCGCAATTGTCCACATTTCCATGACCCCTCCCTCCATCTTTGCGGACGCCCTTTATGGATGAACCCTTAAAGGACACGTTAGACTCGTCAAGCGTTCAAACTGATAACATCATGAATGGGGGCCTTTCACGGGTGCATCCCGATGGGGAAGCAAGATTTGCACCGTATGTCGCCAAAATCTGTTTTGTCGTCCAGACTTAGCCGACCAACCTAAGTTGCAAATCGCTAAAATGTCTCAGCCTTTTTGCTCTTCGCTAGGACTTTCTACGACCACATCCCGTCTATCAAACAATTCTTCACTTTTAACGCTTTTAAATACACTCTTTTAAATACCCGCAAAATACTTACTGAAAATCTTTATCTTCATGGTCAAAAGTGGGGTAAGCAAAGAGCCCTCTTTTCGAAATTGGGCTATAACCCTCTGCCCCCCTTGTCGATGCCATAGCGAAGCAATTCAGCCGAGGTTGGCGCAGTGATAAGACGACAATGCGTCGATTTCAAGACACAGGGTTCATCTCCTGGCTTGGACCAAATGCTACTGCTTTCTCAGAGCGCTTTAGGCATGCATCATAATTGTGAAATTTTTTATATTGAAAAAGCAATTGTTTTAATGCCCTCACTGATAATCGTAGCTTACCCATTTTTACACGTTATAGCACGATAATTGTGAAATTTTTGTACTGAAAAAGCAATCGTTTTAATTCGCCTCACTGATAGCTTACCCCTATTTACACGTTATACCTCATTTCCGTACGATCCGATGTGTTTTCGAATGGTATTTAACTACATGTAGGCCGATCCTCTAAGCACTGATGTCCCAACTTAGTGCATTCGCTAGACGTCACTTCCTTTCGTTCACCTTGTATTCGCTAGGCGTCGGCATACCAGTCGCAGGGCTGATGTGAACCTGCAGAGTTCGGTTTCAGACGCGTTTACTTTACAGAAACCATCAACCCAGCGAGCTGGTTGCTCCATTTTCTCTAGGATTCCGTTGCGATCTCGTCACCTGAAAAGCAAACACATGCAACACTGTACATGTCTCTCTTTGGATCTACACAGCATATCATACTACCATCCCTTGCATTAAGTCTGCTCTGACTAGCGTCAAGGGATTTGAATATTTATGAGGCACCGTAGTTATGGCTGCTACCCAGATTTAAGGGTGAGCTATACAGTGTTATTCAACGGATCTGGACGCGCAAACAAATTCGTTTTTGTATAGGCTGCAAACGTTCTTACTTTAATTTGCTCTCTCTTTCTCCACACTTCTTTCTTTCACTTTCTTAATCGCAAATGTTTGCCCGTCTCTGTAGGTTTTCGTCACCTTTGTTTTTCATCCCGTTCTCTCTTCATTTTCCTTTCGGGAGCTCATTTACACTTTACCCCTCTGACCTCGATTTTCTCCGGCCCATGCCCAGCCGATCCTTTGTCCTTCCGCCCAGCTCCTCAACCGGTTTGCATGCCTTATCGTAGGGTTCTTTGTTCCATAAACGCACTTGCTGACCCGGGTTACAGGGTCACGCATTTTAATCGACAGTTCCTAACCAGAACACGATAGATTCCCATTAAGGGTGGCCCGCCTCCCTAAACGATCCGGTGAATAACGCTGTCTAGAGCGCCCTTAAATCTAGATAGCAACCGTGACTACGGCGCCGCATAAATATTCAAATCACTTGACGCTAATCAAAACAGAATGAATTCTAGTCTAACCAGAAGAATTAGAATTAGAAGATTTCACACTAAGACAAATCTTTAATTCTTGAACCTTGGACCGAGCAGTAAGTTTCTAATTTTTACCAAGCCAAAGAGCTTTGTTTAGAAGACGACAGGTCTAAGCAATTCCGAGGATCTTTCGACTGAAGCACAGACAACCGATATTACATATAAGTACAGTATTACGCTCTTTGCACGATTTCATAGCATTTTAACTGTATGCGATACTCGACCCCTGAACCCTGAAGGCCGAGGTCAGAGGTTAAGATGAAAGATCAGCCTTAGGCCTTTATGACTCCGCAGAGTTCATGAGAAACTTCTCCAAATACGTAGAATTTGATGTAAGTCACGCGAGTCCTTTGTCCACCCATTCCTACTTTAAAATGCAACCAAAGCCCAAATGAAAAGCAGACGAATATAATTTTGAAAGCCGAAATACTCGTCCACGCATGAACGCACATTTGGGTTAAGCCGTGCAATACAGTAGAATGATCAAAGTAAAATTCAAAAATTTCCGAACCGGCTGACTAATTGTGCATCAGACAGCGAGCTACAATCGAATAAGAACGATTTGAAAGAACTTCTTATGAAAACTTAACCGACAAAAACTAAACACAAATCTACGAATATATAAATCATTGTTGGGTTGTATTCAACACGAATTGTTTCAATTTTAAAATAAATAAAACTGCTATAAGTTTTTGAATTCATTGTCGTTTCTGTTCTTGCGAAGGCCGGCGTATTAGCGGAAGGAGTCTATCAACGGTGCCTTCGCCGGAAGCCGAAATGTCTTTATTTCAGAGTCCTTTTTCCCGCCACTTTCAGCCATTTTAGTGCATGTGACTATTTGACGAGCTGACGAACGTGCATATTCAAGTTGTAAAAGCTGAGCCTTGGACTCAAACAGGAACCTACATTTTGCCCGCTCTCCTGGAGCGTTGTCTCTGAAAGCAACTTGTTCTCTAAAAGATTGTTCTCTAGAGATCACAAACAATGATCTAATTTCGTAGTTTCTTTTTAGTTAAATTTTAGTTGAGACTTTCTTTATAGTTCAATTGTACCTAATATCTGTTAAACATTTTTGTCGCCACATGCATCGTTTTGTAACAGGCCCTAATTTAGCGGGACTTAGGTCCCTTTTGGGTCTACCATTTGTATCCCAACAATCTATACAATGATCAATGTATTTTTTCTTCTCTTTTGTTCTTTTGGAATCAATAAAAAGTTTTCATTCAAAACTTCCACCTTCGATTCGTGCATTGGGTCTCTGCTGGAGATAAAGCCGAGTCATCTTGCTTTTTAAAGATGTTTCTATTTCCACGGGGTCCTCAAGCAGGAAACGATTCTGAGTAGTTCGTTCTTTAAGAAGCGCTATATAAGTTATCAAATATGATACGATACGATAAAACAAGTCACTAGTTCTTACGCTGCAGTTTCGAGGAAGTGTGGTCGTCAATCCTTCTTTATTATTTTATTACAATAAAGATTGTTTAAAATGTAATATAGAGATAAAAAATAATTCTTAGCAAATACGACACACGCGCTGTAAGGAAAAGCAAAAGCCTCTTTACTAAGCTACTAGCCGAGGGTTTTGTATAGCAATTGCTTGCTGTTTGTAAGCAGATCGCATATATATATATATATATATATATATATATATATATATATATATAAATATATATATATATATATATATATATATATATATATATATAACTGATTCCGCTGCTGGTTCAGTTACTTCAGCACTGGCAAAACACCAAAAATCTTAGGATGCCCCCACGAATCTCATGTCTATCGCAGTTTTCATGTTGCAAAACGTTAAGCATTAAACAAATGTGGCAAAATTTCTCTCTATTTATATGATACAATTATATGATACAATATAATATAACATAATATACGACACTGGAATTGCATTTTAAACACTCTTTTCTTAATTCAGATTGGCATAAATTGTCGCAGTTAGGCCTACTCGTTTTAACTGTAGCTAGGGGCCTAAATCCCATCTGATTCCTCTCATCTGCTAAGCTAGTCCAATTATAACATCGATACTTTAATAAACGGAGTTCTAGAATTTTCCAGATAAAAATCAGGTTTTTTCAAGTATTTTTATGGAGACATCCGTCCTCAATCTCAAATATATAAGCTGAATGCATTTAGAAAGAATCCCAACTAAAAAACCTATCCATGCGAATGTCTGAAGTGTTCAGCATTCATTTCGTTGGCTTTGATAACATTTCTAAATTAATGCTAACTAAAACCTAGCAGCGAGAGGGGGCCGTTATGCAATGACTACCACGTGTTTGTGTTGACCTTCAACCGACCATGAAATCCAAGTGCTACCACTTGACGCAAGCATACTAACGAATATCCCTGAGCAGAAACCAGAACATTCTCTGCCACTGAATCGCTAAGAAGTATTCGAACGCCGAGGAAACTTACATCGTGAGGGTTTCGTTGTGTAGCAGCACGTTTCCCCGCTCCTTTGTCCATAGATCCTTGATCTCTTCCAAACAGCAACGTGACAGGTGGTACGTTGCGGCCGAGACAGAGAGCTTATAAGGGCAACCACGCCTGGGTAAGCGCGCTTCGTCCTACACCATCTTGTATTCGATTAGAAGCTTTCAGCCAATCACAGGGCGTTTCAGATTTTTAAATACAACGGTTGGCATACAGCACGATGCATGCTGCAATCCGTTAGGTTTTACTTAAGGCGCCCATTCGTTGCAAGTACTATTTGGTAGGGTCCCTGAATGCGTTGTCACATTGTGATCATCGTCGTCGTCATCGTCATATCATCATCTGTTCCTGGCATCTGCCGTTTGACTACGATGCGAAAAAAAGAAAGGCAAAGGAAGATCACGACTAACCTGTAGGCCTATAGACACTATGACCATGGACAAAACACCTGGAATAAAAATGACAAAAACACTTACTCTTATTTGTCATAGCATGGGCTTGAATAAAAAACAGTATTTCGCGTAATTTATTTTAGGTACTGTATTCATATCGCTGCAAATTAGACAAATTCATAGAAGAAGAATTCACAGAAAAGTGGTCAGGCGCCTTTAAACTCGTCATTATTAGAGAAATTGTGAAATAAAACAAGAATCATAAGCAACTTAATGGCAAAAATTAAAAGGACAACGATGAATGGTATGACGAAATAATTTTGAAGCTGATGACAGCAGGAAGTAAATGGCAAAGAAGAGTAAATTAGCATAACAATGACAACATAATTATAATAACGGTGTCACTGTGGTATCCGACTACACTGCGTAGAAATTGCTGTTGGAACCTTGTGTTTACTATTACGATTACGATCACAAAAGCTCAACTGGAATGCAGCATTTTAAATTCTCATTGGTCCGTTTCAAAATGCAGCGCTATTAAAGTACCGGTCTCCCTTCATGCCGGTGTAAATATGTAAATTAGCAGAGGATTGAAGGGAGAAAAAAGGAAGGGCACTTCCGCCACTTCCCCCTTTTCTGGAAGTTTCCTTCTTTCTCAGAAACCTAAAAAGTTGGGTATTGACTACTGTACTTGGTAACCATGGACTTAAGAACATTTAGCCCACCATTACCTAATATGTTTTATCTCTGGCTCTAGGTCTCGTGGGACAGCTCATCAAGCGAGAGCCGGTATTCGTAAAAATGGACCGTTATAGGGACGCCATTTTCTCGGCATAGGCCTATATGAGTGCGTGTCTCAATATCTGCCTATACCAGGCGTTTGGAATCGAATTAGGCCTACTGGATGATAGCTAAATCAACTTAAGACAGATGACGTAGCGTGTGTTGAATTTTTTAAACGTCGTGTGTTCTGACGAATTTTCAAACTTCGACCTTAAGCAAAGGACTGAACACAATTTTAAAGAAGCTAAAGATAATTCACTTGCTTTAAAGCGTGTAAACAAGTGAGTTACTTTTACCTATGCATATTAGCTGCTAACATAAGCACTTTCGCTTCATGTTCTTCTGATGTGATGCCTGCTGTTTGCTATTCAGGAAGCCGAGAAAACGAGCCAATTAATTTAGTTTAAATACCGATTTATTATTTTTAACCCGGAGGTATATATGATCCCTCAGGATTTAAAAAATTCTCCGGAGAATGAAAAGTTCTGGAACGGGTAGAAATCGTCAAGATCTGACGGAGCAAAAGTACCCTGGAAGGCAACAGATATTGAAGCGTTGAATTTTGTGATAGCAATGCGCTGGAAAAGATAACTGGTTTCTCCCTTGTCGCCGGTTATGAATTATTGTTGTTGTTGTTGTTATTATTATTGTTGTTATTATTATTATTATTATTATTATTATTGTTGTTGTTGTTGTTGTGATTATTATTATTATTATTATTATTATTATTGCATTTATTACTTGCGCAAGGAGTTGCTCAAGGTCTCTGCACAGTAACTCTCGAAGGGGAGGTTCGAACCCGTACTATACGCGTTACAAGCCGAACGCTCTATCCAATCCACTACCGTGCCCTACAGATTGCTAATTGTGCTGATTTGCGTAGAAGCAAAGAAAAAGACTGTATGGGTTAATCAGGACACAGGCTTTTTCCAATGAGGTAGAGGGGCAGCTGTAAGAAAAGGTGTGGATCTTGCCTACCTGCACGACAGGATATGCATACCTTCAAGTTCCTTCCCTCTTACGGAGAGACATCCTTCTTATTAGAGACACGCAGCGACATATCCACCCACGCGTACGTCTCTGTGTCTTCATTTCTGTAGGGCTGGTTTTGCGTGTGCCTGCATGTCTCTCTCTCTCTTTCTTCCTCTCTTTCTCTCTCTCTCTCTCTCTCTCTCACACACACACGCACATACACATGCATACATACAATACATACGCGAAGAACAAGTTAAGAAAGAGCACTTTTAAGAGGGATGTGACTAGATCTTCGTATTGCAGATAACAAATGTAAAGAAGGATGTGCATAAAGTCACATATACGTATACTTACATATATGCACCTACAATAAGTTTATACATTAATATATATGTATATTTAATGTACCTTTTTTATATGTCAAGTGCTGGATTTGTCTTAATAAAAATACATATATGTATATGAACAGTTATAAAGTGTAGATATACATCTATATGGTGATACTGTGCGAAAATTGTACAACCGTTTCCTGTCGCAAACAAACTTCGAGCAGCTATATTAAAGAGTTGAGTAGAGAGATATAATATTGACTCAAGGTTCCTCTGGCTGCTGCCTGTAATATAATTGTCTGTCTGTCTGCCTGTCACTGTCAGTCTGTCTGTCTATCTGCCCGTCTTTCCATCCATTTGTCTCCCGCATAACACAAATATTCTACCGGCACAGACGACAGATCGTCCGGTCCCTCTCCCTCCCCTTCCCTAACCCTCTTCCCTAACCCTTGTCCAAATAACCATGTCCTTGTCTTCGCTCGGAAAAAGAAGGCTGACAGGGCGACAACCCTGCGGCTACCGGGCAGGGTCGTTCATCAAACCCCAGTAGACCGCAGCCAGATAGTGCCCAAAGGGTGAATAGGTGACAATGAAGAGGGCAGGCGGGATAGGGCAACAGTTTGGTGGGTGGCCATTTGCTATGCTGTTGACCTTAGGGTCTCTGTTACGTTACATTTACGCTACCTGACCCAGATCACAATCAGTGCTTCGCTCTCTGGTTTGCAGGTACCTGAATTACATGTCATGTATTATGTCATGTGCACCTGCATATCTTTCATGCTGTGTTATGTTATGCACATAAGCGCAAACATTAAACAAACAGAGGTCTAAGGATGCATATATATTGCCAAAATTTTCCCAATATTCTGAGCACATTTCGACTTTCGTTTCTCTCGCAGTTAGGCCGACATCGATCGCTCGGTATACAACCTATTTACGTATTGGTGCATTAAGTTTCATTAACTAGCGCTTTATAAATCTTCTTCTTCTTATAATAATAATAATAATAATAATAATAATAATAATAATAAGAAGAAGAAGAAGAAGAAGAAGAAGAAGATATTTTTGCATTTTTACTTCCAGCACTGCTTCTTTTATTAACAACACACCTGATACAACAATATAATAAGTACATCATGTTCCTCTAAAACGTTAGATATATACTGAAAAAGCGTAACAGCTAACCTCATTTTATTTATGGAGGAAAGGCGAGAGTGTGAAATATATGTCCCTTAGAGTGGTTCAAAAATTTTAAAATTTTAGTGATGGAACCCAACACTGCAGTCTATCTTTCAAGAAACTATTATGGTGGAAATGTCAGCCAAACTGAACAATATTTAGGAGTTGCGCAGCTCGATAAAAGGTTGTTATTTATACTTTATTATACGGTTTTGTTGCAAACAAACGAGGATCAGCACACAAAGACAACAGATTATATATATATATATTTAATATGACTTAAACTGTAAATATTAGCTTACTATAGTAAAGTAACAACTAGAAGGTCAACAAATTGCAAATTCAGTCACAAATTTGCCTTGTCTTTCGTGCCGCACCAGTTCAGTTTGTTATTCCATGGATGAGTCGTGTCCGGCTAGCCGTCTTCTCACTGGAGTCAGGAAATTTATGGCGATGCTCCTGAACGACTTGCTGTAAATGTTGTTTTACTGTACACCTTCTGTAAGCATGGAATTGTAAGCCTGGATCAGCTTTACTCCTCTCTCAGCTGTGTCATCCACAACCCTGAGCGCTTTAACGATTCGTAATGAAGCATGGTAATCTTCGTTTTCATTCCAGCTTTATGGAGAAAACTGCAGAAATGAATCCTTTAGTTCCAGGTTCTGAAATTTTTACCATGTTAGTGGCAACTAAAGAAATCACTGAGCTGTTGACATAAACAGATGTCGAGTCAAGCCTCGGAAGCGGGTGCTCAGACCCACTTTGCTGACATAGGTTTGTGACCATTTTTTAAAACAAACTCAGTGTTTGGGTCGAAGAAGGCCAACCCAACTGTGAATACCTGTTTATCTACGATTTCCATCGTATGGTGACGACTTGCCAGATGAAGTAGATTCTGGTCTAGTGCTTCTTCTATCATGTACATGCATCAGTACGGTGACTAGCATTGCTGGTTGTCGCGTCAAACCATATGCCCTTGATCAAACGCGTTACCGATAGACCACCGTGCCGCACGTCACTTTTCCTCCTCATTATTGTCCTTCCTCTGTTTATCACCACGTGGACCACCCTAATGTCCCCTTCTCTCAAAGTTGGACGGATGAACGCCACTGTTAATCGACCAGGTTTCTACTTGGCACTAAATAACTGTGTTCGAACTCTAAAGGGCGAACGCCTGAATTCTAAGACCGATCACGTGCACACGAACTGATGTGAAAAATAGAAGTCAGTCAATAGACGCATAACAGATTGAAAAAAGAAAACAGACGACCATGTGGGAGGTCTCAGAAATGACCCAAGAAATTAAAAATGACAAGGCAATGAAAAGCAAGGCAAAGAAGCAATGACTAAGCACGAAGTAAGTAAGTAAGCAGGAATATTAAGCATGCTGGTAGGCTAACACGTTGGTAAGTAAGAACGCTGCTAGGTATGTATATTATTATGAATGTATGTATGTAAGTTTATGTATGTAAGTATATGTAGACCTATGTATGTATGTATGTATGTACGTATACATGTGCGTACGTAGGAGCGTATATAAGTATGTATGCACACTTTTGATTTACGTATGAATATGTCTAGCCTGCGTGAGCACACGTACGAGTGTGTGTTTATTAGATCTTCTGAAAGGGTTATTTTGATATTGTTTGGAGGTTACCTGATAAGCATCTCTTAACCTCTGACCTCGTTAGTTCTGTTTCGGTGCATGGTGGTCATTTAGTGTCCGACAAAGCTTTCGTTGCTCTTTCTTCTTCTTCTTCTCGCTCTTCTTCGGTCAATGCTTCACTCGTTAATCGATTATAAAACTCCAATATCACACCATGACATGTCAGTCACAACGCCCCTCCCTCTCATCTCTCCCTCCTCTCTCCCCTCTTTCCTATTGTGCACCTTGCCATGACTCCCTTACAACCTTCATCCTGCATACCCTATATTTCTTCCATCATTTTCCACCCTTCGGGCCTCCCTCCCTCCCTCCCTCCCTCCCTCCTTCCTCCCCTCCTATCACGGTCCTAACCTTTCCCTTCTTCCTTGCTTTCTTCCTCCGTTTTACTCCCTTCCTTCCTCGCTCTCTTCAGTGTTTCCTTGTGTGTCTACTTATCTGACTTTATTTCTGTCTGTCCTACCCTGTCAGTTCTCTTCCCTCTTCTGCTGTTCTCTTATCCACAATCCGTTTCCGTTTCAGCGACCATCTCCTTCCGGCCCTTCCCTAGGACTCTCCGGGTCCGCTGGGATTTGAAATCTGTTTGTGTAGCATGGGCCCTTCATTTAAAACTACTAAGAAACACGATGGCGCTAAGTGAATCACGCTTTGTTCAGTGTAGATTGTTCTAATTTCTCATGACATACATCAAAGTCTCCATGTCCTTTTCCCTCAAACAATCAATTTAAAGGCATATATATAATGTATATATATATATATATTATCTGCGGTGAAAATATTGTAATAACCTAGATTGGCATAGATTTATATTTATATGAAAAATACAGGGTTTCTGTTGTCGGATGATGCGTACACTTTTGTCGTTCCTTGTTTCGAACAAAGCCTTTACAACTTACCCCTTTCCTTTCCCAGGGTGCGTTCGTCTGTCTGCGTCACTTAGGGCGAAGAATCGAGGAGATGTCTTTGTTAGTTTCGCGCGTCCGATCACTCAACGTTGCGCGCCATCTGGCCATGTAACTAGCGACCTCTGTCGTTTGCTATCGTCTGTAATACCTGAGCGTTGCACCGTGACAAACGCGTACCTGCTGATTACAGGTAAACGCAGGCCTACTTAAGACACCTGTCCAGGTGTGTGTAGGAACAACAGTGGCGCTGTGCCAACGCCAGCGAATAAAGCAACCGAGCTGGAAGAACGGGCGCGGAGTTTTCTGCGCAGAAAGGGCGGGCACGAGCATTGAGCGGTTGGACTGAGTCACCACCGAGATGTGGTGCGATCAGGGATCGATTCCGTGTTTTTTCTGTAAAAGGTCTTTATTTCAGCTCTGAACGGACCTCCCCTCAAAGCCCCACCCGTCTGTAAAAGCCGAGGGAGTGAATGAATGGTCGGGTCACGTACAGACACGCCATCAACAACAAACGATGTTTATCTAATATGTGACTCTTTATCCCCCTCCCATCTTTGTCTCTAGCTTTCGCAACAAGGGAGAATGACTCAAACCTACGGCCTGCAAGATGAGGCTGCATAATTATCATATACGCAGATCTTTGTTTTAGACCAATTTCTGATGTTTTGTGTTGAAACTTACGCATGACTCAACCAATTCAATGAGCAACAGTGTCTGAAAATACGCTGTTTTAATCATTCTAATTGTGAGATTTGTGAGTCGAAACTGTGTGTGTATCTGGGTGCGCGTGTGGTTGTGTGTGGGTGTCTGGAAGGGAGATCTGTCTGCAGGGGAGGCGCCAGAAGTTGAATTTGGGGTTAAGCCCCGGGATGTGTGAAAAATGTTTGAATACGACCGAAAATGAACGTATGGGAAGGAAAAACAAAGACCTAGACCAACATTCTGGCAATCTAAATCACTGGTATTACCATTCAATCCCGAACTGCTGTTGAAGAGGTCAATTCTTTCGTCCGCGACGAAGTCCATCATCTGTATGTTACATCAGCAGACATCGAACGTCACTATAGTAAAACGACGTTCTACTACCTTCCACGTCTTCGTCTTCCTCTACTACTGACCCTTCACCCGTTAGAACTTCGTTTTCCTCCACTACTGACCTTTCACCCGTTAGAACTTCGTTTTCCTCTGCTACTGAACCTTCCCCCGTTAGAACTTCGTTTTCCTCTACTATTGACCCTTCACTCGTTAGAACTTCGTTTTCCTCTACTACTGACCCTTCACCCGCCAAAACCTTGATCATCGTGTCTTTCACGCGTCAGTCGGTTCGGGACAGAATTCTTCGTAGTCGTCGTGCACTTAAGGGATCTCGTGTGGGAATCTCGGACGACCCTACTGCAATCAGTGCCCGCTTCCTAGCCCCTCCCCGGAAAGACCCCGGACTGAAAGACATCTGGTCTTGGAACAGAAGTATGTTTCTAATCATATCTAAAGACGGAAATTAAAATTGCGGTATCTCCTCTGCTTTCATTGGACGAGCAGCTGCCGGCTTAATTTTTCCCTCGTAACTCATCTCATTTGTGTTGTGTAATTCACCATCCTACTGTCCTCATGTATACGTCCTTGTATTAAGGAACTACTATATGCATGTATGTATGTATGTATGTATGTATGTATGTATGTATGTATGTATGTATGTATGTATGTATGTATGTATGTATGTATGGATGTATGTGTGTATGCATGTATGTATGTATGTATGGATGTATGTATGTAAGTATGTATGTATGTATGTATGTAAGTATGTATGTATGTATGTATATATGTATATGTGTGTATTTATGCATGTGTGTCTGTATCTGCACTTGTATGTGTATTTATATATATATATGTACAGTATGTATCTGAACTTTTATGAAGCGCATTTTAGGAACTCCTCAAAAGCGCTGGGAACATGGCTATATATATGGTTGAGCCTTACAGAGGCGATTGTATTTTTTTCTGTGGTACGTTTGAGGCCTGACATCAACGCCTGTTTGGTTAAACTATTTTTTATGCATTTGTTTGAAATATTTTGGTTGCGCAATTGTTATTGCTGTTAAGATGCTACTTTTGGTTTTTTTTATTTATTACGAAAGTTTAGTTGACCTATCTGCTCTTTTGAGTTATGTCTTTTACGTTTACTCGATTCGTTTACTCAATTTGAAGCGCATATAATCATCACTTATGGGAAGACATCCCTAAGTACAATTTTCCATATTGTACACTCCTCTTTGTTCTTTGTGGCTTCGAAAGCTATGAAGAAGACCTGCGGATCTATGCCACACTATGGCTGTAATTTCTGTTGCAAATGTAGGCCTACATATAACAAGTTATTACCTTTGTCTGTTCCTGTAAGAGGTATATACAAGTAGGTCTACAACGCGTGTGTTAATCGTTGATTGCCTTTTTATTCGTTGTATCTCAACTCCTTAATATATCTAAATAAAGATAACATAGAACATACAGCAACTCATCCCTATGCAATTAGCAAAGATGTTATAATTTAAATTTAAATTATATTATTAAAATTATTCAACCAAGTGTCTGTTACATTGAGTGAAGAAAATGACCCTGATCACAAACTGACAAATCCTAAAAATAGCTCTTTCTCTAAGTATTATGCTGAAGCTGACTTTAATAATATGTTCTAGTGCAATGGCCTCCAGTCAAAGATAAAAATTCTTCACTTGAATAATCGTAGTAAAGCTATGAAGCAATTTCAACTCTCGACCTACCATAGAATATCGATTACAAATATCATACAATAGCCTTAACTTAAACCTGGTCTACTTTTGATACCGAAGACCAGGTCCTTTGCCCTGGATATAAAATCTATGCTAAATCTCGCCTGTCTGGTAGAGGCGGAGGGGTTGCCTACGATAGATAGCCTTCAGACTCAAGTATTGATGTCATTGGTAATTCAGACAGTTTGTTCAACATCTATTTGTTAACATTCTCCTACTCAACCTTCTCTTACTCTCCTACCCCTACTCAAAGTATTATGGTCGATTCTTTTTATAGAGCCCCTAATTCTGATGTTAATAAATTTTAATCGGATCTCGAGGCCTTACTGACAACTATGTAAAACCAGCATAAAGTTTGTTACCTATGAGGTGATAGTAATTTAAATTTACTCAATCTTGGATCTCACCTACCCCCACGTGAATTTTTAATTATCTCGTCCTCTTATAAATATACCCACAAATAATTAGTTGTTCTTCAACTCTAGTGATAAAATATTTCTACAGATTAATCTTCAATTCTCTACGCTGGCATAGTTGGTCATTTGCCCATTTCTCATCCAGTATGGTAAATTAGACTCAATTCATGAAGCCAAATATATCTCTTTTGAACTTATTTAAGAGAATGACAGAAAATGGATTGATATTTTTATTACGATACTCGTTTGTCCAATGATCTTCAAAGAGTATATACTGACAAGGACTTAACATGTCACAGCTGAACTGAGCTTAAAAGCAGTTTGCATGCGTCTTAAATGGTAACTCTACAAACTCATTTTGAAGATCCAAAACGCCTTCTCTATTAAACAAGTTTTTGAGGTCTCCAGTTTAATTGATGGCAAAAAATGACCCCTAAGAATTTAGCCTTTTCTCTAAATTTTATAGGATTCTTACCACTGTTGATATTAATTTCTGACAAATTTCTCCCTTTAGAAAGAGAACTAATACAGTTTTATTCATGAATATTTTAAATCCATTTTTTTGAAACATCACATCTGAATACCATCAAGGGATCGCTGATTTTTTTACTCTAACGACCTGAACTGGCCTGAATATTTTCTGTGTCCTACATAAAATGCACTACATCGGCGAATAATGTCACATTAGCCTAATTCAATCCTGTGGTGTGTCGTTAATCATGATCGAAAGAGTAATGGCGATAATATAGGGCCCTCGGCAGTTGCATTTTGCTGAGCAAATTTTGCCGAAAATTCTGCCCCGACTTTCACATTGAAAGCCCTGTTAGAAAGAAAATGTATCCAATTAAAGGCACTTCCTACGATACCTAGATCTTTCAGTTTTAGTAAGAGTGTAGGGACGTGAAGCATGTCATACGCCCTCCGAAAATCGACGAATACCACCAAACATTTCCCTTAGGGATAGTGTCCTGCAAACGTAACATCTGATCCAATGCATTATTTACCTTTTCGATTGGTAGTTCTTAAATTATGTTTTTGGAGATACTATTGGAGAAGGTTAAAAACGAAGGATTGGTCTGGCATCGACAATGTTTGGTAGACTGAGCAAGATGTGGAAAACAAAGACAAAAACAAAACTGTACGAAGCACTTGTCATCCCGGTGCTGCTGTATGGATCAGTGTTGATGCATACGAAAGGTGGATGAAAGGAGACTGTTGGTGGCTGAAATGAACTGGCTGGGGAGAATACTGGGTAGAAGCAGACGTGAGAGGATTCGTAATGAGGTGACCAGAGAACAGCTGGGACAGAGGAAGGCATTGGAGGACAGGATTAGAGAGAGAAGACTGACTTGGTTTGGGCATGTAACGAGTATGGATAATGGAAGATTACCAGCAGCCAGGGCACTCTATGGCCATGTGGAAGGAACACGGAGCCGAGGAAAACAGTCCAAGAAATGGATGGACAATGTGAGGGAAAGGATTGGACATGAGAACCGCCATACACACAATCAAGGATAGAACAAAGTGGAGAAATCTTGTTCAGACCTCATCGTCGGCACACGCCTGACGGAAGAGAGAAGATGATTGGAGAAGGTTATTAATCATTCCTTACATAATTTTGTACAAGGTAGATATAGGGTGGTAAGCTCAGGCAAATTTAAGTGTTTATTTGGCTTTAATAAAGCAAGAATGATGACATGATGCCAATCAACGGGTAAGTTTCCCTTTTGCCAGATTTTATTACAAAAAGGCAACAATATCATGAAAACGTTCTTAAGCAGATTTTGCAACAATTCGTAAGGTATTTTATCCTCGCCAGGTGCTTTGTTACACTTTGATTGGCGGATGGCCTCCTTTAATACAATTAAACTGAAAGGCTTCTTTAAAGCTTCGACTTCACTATCGACTGTAAAATTACCCGGGTCAGGATTAGCTGTGCGATTATTAATCGTTTAAATAGCTAAGAAATTTTTCTTCATAATTTGCATTACTACTCGTATTAGAATACAATTTTTGCCAACATGCTTGCTTTTTATAAATTTGTTTTAGTTTCTAAGCCATCTTGCGTTAGAGTTGCATGGAAAGAAACTATAAAGCAGCTATAAGCCATGAGAGGCGACACCATTCATACACCGCACCATGCCCCAGTTTTGTCTGATTAGTGACCGTGCAACAGAGGTTTTACCAGCAGGATCAACCTTCCAGTTTTAAAGTATTTTTCGACAATCGTCTACTTTTTTCTTATACTCCATATAGTTACACAGTTCCCTTGACTTACTCATCTTGTTTCTGCATTTATTACGTTTAGAAATAAATTCGCTACACTTAGTGTTCCAACAAGGGAGTGGCTTATGCTTTCTAGGTTTATTAATGCTATTTTAATGGTTTACAGGAGAGGTTTAGAATAGCTTGCGTCGTAATTGCTTCTACCAGCTTGTAAAGAGTATTATTATTATTAATATTAATAATAATAATAATAATATTATTATTATTATTACTACTACTACTACTACTATTATCATCATCGTCATTATCACCACCACCATCACCATCATTATCCTTATCCAGAAGACTTCTGTTATTCGATATTTACTATCATCTTTATAGCGTTTCCAAACGGCATGCTTTAATTTCCATAAATGCTGGCTGAAGTTGGTAAAGTAGGGTTCTGTTGTAATGTCTTCATTTTGGCGGGTAAAAGTCATCATATGGTCAGACCCTATATTTTGTATTATTCTTCAAACTCGGCTTCATCTTTGCGATAAACAATCGGCTACCGATGAGCTTCACGATGGTATACAGTTCAAGGGACTATACCCTTGAACTGTATACCTTCGTGAAGTAGCACCATAAGCGTTGATAGTAGCTGCCATGGGCAGTGTTTTTGACTTTTTCTGACTGACAGTAACAGCTAACTGCATCAACTGTGTATTTTGTAAAATGTTAGCCCTTGTCTTATATTAATAAAAGGCTACCTACACACTTACTTATACTTCCAAAACTACCTTGACGACATTTGTCGTCCTTGAGATTTCTAATAATTTCTGAACAAGTCTTTTCCTTTAATACTCTCACTTACGTTGGAGCTTGATTTCACGCTCTGTTAGTTCCGTTTAGCCTGCTCTCATTTGAGATCTGTTAACTTTATTAATTAATTTATTCAAGCGGAGAAACCTGACGGTTTGCTCTATAAAGCCTTTAACGTTTAACTTACTTTTATTTGCGCTCTCAACTCAAACAGTTTAATTTTTTCTAACGCAGTAACCGTAATCTGACAAACTAGAACATCTGAAACATTTGGTTGATACCTCCTCTGTTGTTTGTTCCCATCGGCCTTACGTTTATCAGAACACATGCAGCCGGATAGACAATCTACTCTCTACGCGAAAATGACTAGTTTTTGCAGATCAGTCAACACAACAGTTATCTGTGCATGCAGTCGATAGAACTGACAATATCTACAGTGAAGAGGCTTACAGGAAGACGCCATCTTGTTTGAATGATGTTCTCTGGGCTATTCTTGCAGCTTGACTCACATTCTTCATAGCTGGCTCATAAGCCTTGATGTTATTAAAGGCGTAACATATATACACTGAGCGTTGACTGGTAACAAGTGAAAGGCGCTCTCATACGACCACCTCGTGTATGATCTTTTTCGATCTGTAGCCAACCGTTTCTGCGTTGGGCGGTGTAACATCCGAACTCCTTTCTTGTGGGCTTCGTTTCGAGTCAAATTTATTCGTCAGAGGGCGAAGCGATTTCTCTGGAAAAATAGCACAGAATTCTGATCATAAAAGATTTAATGACATAAGCCTACCGTGCGTTCCGTTATAATAAATAAATAAACAAATACCTATTATATGACTGTCAAAGGAGTGAGACGTACGATGTATTAGTAGCTTGGTAAGCTACATTTAGTCCTAATGACTAGTATATACAACACTTCTTGCAAGGTAGCACGCAAACGGTTTTTAAACGTTTATTTTTTAGTTGGCCTTATTGTGATTTATGAACAATCAATTAGCGTTGTGGAAACGTTAGTAAGGTAGCAGTTAGTTAACAAATGTTTTCATAACTTTAAAAACCGTTTTTACATAATTTTAATTCATGATTTTTTACCAGGTAAACCAAGTTGCAAGCCTACTTCGTACAAATAAAATTCATTTAATAAACGTTTCGGTAACGTTGCAGAAACGTATTAAAAGTTTGTTTGGTCACAAAAGTTTGTGTAACGTTCCTAAAAGTTTGTAGAAAATTTTAGTTTATTCTAAATATATATAAATATATAAATATATATGTATATATCAGTAGACAACTTGTATGCAGGTAGATCAACTGCGTTTCGTAAAAGGGTTAGAGAGACACGATGCTAGTTTCCCCCACTAAACGCAAATTCCGAATGATAATAGTTCTTCTATAAACATTGAAAATTAAGTAGGTACTCAATCACAGGGTAAATGGAGGCTTGTGAATTTCGATGGGTTTGGTTAGACGAGCACTTTCTCGGAAATACCATATTGAAATTTTAAAAAGTAAAGTCGCGAGATCGCTTGGTGTTTAGACCAAATTAATACCTAGTTTAGTATTGCAAACACTATAAGACACATAGATCTGAAGATTCAGTATAGTGCAAATTTTTGGGGCCAGTGGACACCTGTTAAACTACAGAAAGAGCAGTTAGAATAATAAGTGGACATAGCTATAAAGCACATTCGTCTCGTTTGTTTGCAGAACATTATATTCTTAAGATACGTGATATCTAGTCATATCGGGTATCCGCTATAAATCTGGTACCCTTCCAAAGTCCTTTTCACTGTCATAATACACGGATAAAGTTAAAGTTTTATGTAGCCCAATGCAGGACTTATATACTATTGTTTTCAAATTGAAACAAGGGATCCGAATTTCCAATAAGCGTCCAGAAAACTTTAACATACAAATATTCTTGTTGAATCCAAGCTAAAACGCAAAAACATTCACTCGCCCTTATACTAGTTTGCTTATGGAAATGTTTTTCTCATATCACGAGTTAAGTATGTACTTCTTAAATCTCTGCATCTTCGTGGCCAGAGCGTTTTGTTTACTATGAATGATGTACACTGATGGGGGGTGGCTCGTTAATCTTATTTAAGTTTCTCTTCTCCACCAGAACTTAGGCAGGATAGCAATAAGCATAAACCTGCTTGATTTATACTAATAGCAATATTATTTATTTAAACATATTTATAAACATATGTATTTCAGTTATTGCAGTATACGCATTTGTTAAAATAAATGAAGTGAAATGAATTGAAGTGCAGATTTATTTGCCACGTTTGCCGGATTTCCAAAACGTTAATCAACAAGAATAGCGCTTTTAAAATCCGGCAAAAGTACATCGGAATATCTAAGAAGAAGCTGATTATTTTCTAGTTCAAGTAGCAGGTTATTTATGATTAAGTGAATGATTGAGTTAGTAACTGAATGATTGATTGATTGAGTGAGTGAGCTAGTGAGTGAGATTGAATAATCAACCGACTATTACTCTGAGTGTTAAAGACGGTGAAAATATTCTAACCAGGTGCATTTTTTATCAAGATTTTCTCCATTTCGTAGTTTTTCTCGTTTTCGCCAGAGGCCGTCGTTGTGTTTAAGCAATCGACAGGCTGACTTCCTCTTTCTTCGCTAGAGGCGTTGCAGTTGTACTGAACTGGAGGATTGCCTAAGCCTGTAAGTAGAACAATGCCCCTCTAACTTACTTTAGCTAACACTGAGAGGCAGCCATATATTACCAACTTCATTTTGTTAGCCTCTCCATGAGGGCGGATAGTCTGCCATTTCACTCGCCATGCAGAGAACTTTATAATATGAATAATTACGTTTATAGCAGTAGCATAGGGTTTTTAATGGTATAATGGATTTTTAACTTTTGTTCCAACTGAATGAGTGAGTAAGCAACCGAATGGGTAGGTTGGTTGGATTGGACAGCTGTCTCTGGGTAAATGGATGGGTGAGTGAGTTGAGCGATTGATTAAGCAAGCGAGTGTTCGAGTGAGGAATTGAGCTAAAGAGTAAGAGAATGAAGCGTACAAGTAAGCGAGTGAGTGAGCAGGAGGAGCCTGTTCTCTTGCGCTCCATTAAGTCGAACGAGTACACAGAGTGAGTGACGATGACACTGAACGACTGCAGATCCATTTCCTGCTCGGCCGTTGTTGTCGGAAACCGAGGGTGCTTAGCGGAGGCAAATAATCCGTTGATGAGATGTGTGAAACAGGTGGTTTCTAGCTTTGACAGAACTTCACGGGGAAGAAGTGAAAGACGAGGCTGAGGAGATTAGCCATCTGGTGGAGGATGAGAGAACTACAACAGTGAGCTGCATTAGATATATGGGTACTCAGTATTACATGGAGTAATATAGTTATACTTAAAATATCGACTCATGTAAGTGCTCTGAAATGGTGTTATTGAAAAGTGCGCAAGACAATGATTAAAGCCGCATAAAATGCGGAGGTTTCGACACACACGCAGACCAAAACTGATATTGTCAGATTCGGCCATAATTGCAGCAAGCTTTTACGACGATGGCGTGTATTGTTTTTCAATTCAAATTGTCTTCATAATTCCTAGCATACAAGTAGGATCATTACTATGCGAATGATGAACTATCAGAATAGTTTCAGGGCGGCTGCAACATTAAATTTCACATTCAAAACCGGCAAAATTCCGTAGTCATTCAAATTATTGCTAGTTATCACCTGCGGGGCTAGTATTTTTGTGATAGAATTTTGGTTCTTGGTCGAGTAAAAAATGTGCCGAAATTACAAAATTCCGTAAGAGTGGACGTCGAAATTAACCGAAACTGCTACTTTGGTCAGTATATCGGTGCCACAATAGAAACAGAAATCAATTTCATCCCGCAACTTGTTCGGCTGAAGGAAAGCCCTGCGCGCATGTGCATGTTGATTTGTGGAGCTGTGAAAATTAATCAAGTTAACGGGCAACACATGTTTCAGAGAGGGGCAACCACCGACCGACCTACCAACCAACCGACCTACCGACTAATCGACCAACCGACCTACCGACCTTGCAGGATGACTAGACACGCGCATCCGTAACTCACTGTTTTAGCTGCATGTAGTTTAGTTTGCATAGATATGCATATATACACAGACTGGCTCGCAATTCATATGGTTTTGCGAATCATTACATATAAATTACCAGTATTACAATACAGTTTCGTTACATTAAGTTGCGTCAAGTTAGTTTACTTTTGTTTTACTTTGTGTTATTTTGTGCCCGTGTGGGCTTCATTTTCTGACATTGTTTTCAACGAGTACACGATTTGCAACCAATAAACATGAGTTATTTGCATATAATCCGAAACCAGAGGATGACTGATTAACAACACCTGGGTAGCAGTCAGCGTACAGCTGAGTGTAACAAGACAAGCGACGAATATAGAACAAAGGAAGAGCTAGAAGAGGAATAATGGTGTTCATACTGTTCGGATTTCCTATACTATATTGATCACCGAAATCCAGAATGCAGTCAATCCATATTACAATTAGTCACACATGGTTGACGTAGGTGTCAGCAGATAAACCCGCAAGAAACAGTATTGATCCGCTAATAGGGTCGCTCATTTTTACATTTATTTTCATATGTCGCAACATTAGCGATCAAATGTATGAATCGAATCAATAAAGCATTGTTTCAAAGTGCAGAAATGCACTATAGAAGGTGGTGCTAGTGCAAAGGTACTGTAATATAAATTATACACACATTACATATTCGTAATACATTACACTCAATTATTCCATCGAAACGTGTTAACTGTGTTTTCAAATGGAATACAATAGGTAGGGAAATTAGCAACGTGGGCATGGAATTCCAGAGAGATGGTCCACATACCAGAATAGAGAACTGTTTTTATATTTGTGCGAGCGAAACATTTTTGGTATTTACCATAAGATCTAACATAATGATCGTGTATTTTAGGTTCTGACAAAAATCTTATTAAAATTTAAAGGTAACAGTCTCTTTTTAGATTTATACATAGACCAGTCTGCAGCTTACTGATGAATTTTAAGGGCACTAGAATGAGAAAATAGCTTATTACAGGCTCTAAAGGAAAGTTTACATGCAGCAAATGCTGTGCTTTGGTATAATTCAAGTTAAGCGATAGTGATTCAAAACTTCGATAAGTTGAAACTCAAGTAATACTACAGTTAGATAGGTAAGGAAAGATTAAAAAGTAATACAAGGTAAAGTGCATATTTCGCGGTGGAGCCTAGCAAATATGAAACAGAATGCCAATAGATTGTCATATTTTTACATACAACATTCATATGTTCAATCTATGTTAAATGCACAGGATACTTGTGCAACAGTTTTAATATCAATAGTAACATTTAGGTTGCAAGTGATTCCGATGAGATCAAGGTTATATGAAGTTCTTTTTTGTCCAAGTTTACAAAAAGTCTACTGTCCCTAAAACATGTATTACAATTTATAATCCAATATTTATTCTATGAATTAATGCATCAGTCGATCTATCCAATAGAAATACATTGGTGAGATCAGCAAAGATTATACACTGAAGCAGCGATGAAGTGCTGGCGATGTCATTTATGTAAACCAGATATAATAACAGACCGAATATGGAGCCTTGTGAGATCCCGTATCTCATTTTTATTTGCTATGAAAGGTGGGCACAGTAGGAAGCACATTGCTTTCATGTTTCTAAGATGCAGAACCATTTAAGGCCGCCCCACGTACACCGTAATGTTCCAGCAATTTAATGAGAATCTGACGATCTACAGTATCAAATGCCTTTGACAGGTCGACGAAAATGCCACTAAAGGTTATTGTCCATAGCTTCAGTTATTTTTGTGTCCAATTCTATTAGAGCCATGAAAGTGGAGTGCTTTATATTAAAAACTGTACTGATTCGTCGATAAAATACTCTTTGCTGCGAAATATGTCATTAACTTTGATACCTGACTGTTCAATTTAGAGAAGTAAGACAATATTGATATCGGCCTGTAGTTGCTTAATTAACTTTTTGTCCAGGTTTAAAGAGAGGGATCACCTTTGCAACTTTTAATTCATTCGGAACATTGCCATTTTTAACAGAAAAATTAATAGATGTTAGAAGTATCGATGCAGCTTCCAGTGCAAACCAGGCCGTATGTGGGCTAATGAAGTCTACGGCACTGCTATGAGAAGGGCGGAGTTCGCTTGCAGTGGACTTTATCTCTACAGGTGAAGTTAATGCAATACCATTGGACGAAGGTGGTGAATCGTATAAGGACTGCTTCATAGATATCCTGCATTCGTCAATATTTGCTGCTAATGGGAGTCCAATTTCATTTGCAGTGGTCTAGACTATGACTATGTTAGGTATATACCAAACGCAGAAAAACTATTAAAGTCTGCTTAAATCATTGTTCCAAGACATACATGATGCATATATATACATATATATAGGCTACTGAGGATTTTTTCAACAAATCAGAGGAAACCAGAGGAGACGTAGATCAAAAGATAATTGAATCCCTGAACCTAACTTAGACCCAGTATATCTGGATCAGGTTGGAAGGCACTGGCTGTTCTTCTGGCCTTTGCCCGCGAAGTCTTCTGTAGCTGACTAACCAAGTAAAGTCCACTTACATCATGTGTCTTGAAACTATGATCTAAAACAGACTTTTATAGCACCATAAACTCCCAAAAAGCACTAAAATCACTCGCTGGCACTTACATGTATTACTCGATATACATGATTGTAAGTAATAGTGCCACTTGGAATGTTCTCAGATTGCGTTCCCGTGAAGACGGAGCACTTAAGGATAACCGGTTGTCTAGGGTTGAACTAAATTTCATGAAGGAAACAAACATCGCAGTCAGTTTCCCAATAAGTTTCCTGCTCTCAGTTTTGATGCAACTAAATCTTGTGGCTAAGCATTGCGTGTATATATAGCACCTTGAAAGAACCTCTCAGAAGCGCTGCATACATACATATCTTGACTGACTAACTGTATAAACACTGCGTATATCAGTTGAAGAGTGTTCGAAGAGAAGGTTCCGATGCATGTGGAAGCCGGGAGCGTTTGCACTGATGTGCGAAAGCGAAACACCTGTAAATCCACATGGGTAGCAGAGCGTATTGATCGGCGCAAAGTCTAACTGGGTACTGGAATACATTGCTTTCTGATGCATAATGGTGCAGAAGTAAAGTAAGTAAAGTAAAGTATCCAATATCCCACAAGTCAGTCGTAGGGGGCGATTATTTCCTTTTCCTAGGCCCTTGAGCCGCCAATGGAAGAATCCCAAGGTCCTAGATACGAGGCCAGTGAATCGGGACTTGCCGTTTACTTTCCAGTTTACGCCGGTGCCAATTTACACTGGTTGATGACAAAGGCATGGTGTACGCAAGCAACTTCCCAAGGGTCATTTCCTGGAGTTGAACTCGCAACCGCATGTTCATTGACCAAACGCGTTACCGATAGACCACTGTGCCTACTAGTAATAATGAGTACGAAAGTAATCACGGTGCTGGCGATGATGATGATGATGACCACGATAAAGCGGCGATAATGAAGATGATGAAGACGATGATGATGTTCAGCTGCGACTAACTAGTTTGTGTTTTGAAGACGACGATTTGGTTGTTGGCCAACTCCGTTCGATTTACTGCGGAATCATTTGAATTCTTCTGCGCAGTCGACTGAGGAGAATTGGACGACGCCAAACACACGCTGCTCAGAGGAGACAGATTACTACAAGGCAATAGCCATTCATCATCATCATCGTCGTCGTCATAATTATCTTTGTCATCACCAGCACCACCATAACCACTATAACAATCATTTTCTTTTCTTTTTTCATCATCCTCATCATCATCATCATCTTCTTCTTTTTCATCATCTTCTTCTTCGTCATCATTATCACCACCACCACCACCACCACCACAATCATCAAGAATTTCTTTTCTTTTTCTTCGTCATCACCATCATCGTCATCATCGTCGTCGTCATCGCTATCATTCGTAGTCATTGTCATTTATTTATCCTTGCTTATTTTGCAGTGAACATGGTATTCGTAAAGCAAGGCAACCCAGCATCAAAGACGAAAGGAATTGACAAGATTCAAGCATTCACTTAGAGCAGATATTTTAGACCATGCTTAGATTACAAATATATGGTGCATATCGCCATTTAATCCCGATCAGTTTTGTTTTGCTTTAAATTGGGAGTTCAAAGACATTTTTTCGCCCGACAAAATGCTTTTCCAATCTTCATTAGTAACTCGAACATGAGTCATTAGCTCTTGCGTTCAACTTGAACGAAATGATCGGTCCATCTTTCCATGCGTCCATCCATTGGTACCACTTGGCTTCTTATGCTGCATTGCTCGATCCTTCTAAAAGTGTTATCTGCAAGTTCTCTAGTGTCGTTCAGGTCTGGGCTAAGAACTCCTCGTTTAGGAATTTCTCATCCTCCCTAGCCTATGCCTTCTTGTCTTTACCGCCTTAGCGGTCCCAACAAGTTCTTCCAAAACATTGTCATTCGAAATGCATTATTTTATTTAGAAGAGACCATTGTGCATTACATTAACGGCGCTATCGAAGTTTCCAGATTAGATAGGATATAACATAGTAATATGTTTAGCAACTGATGTAACATATGTATCATTATATATGTCTTAATATTGGAAATTGTAACCAAAGCGTTGCATATTAATTTAAGCTTCCTGAACTCTATTGTCAATTAATGTTCTTTCGTAGCTTCTGAGACAGTCTTCATGCAAAGAAGTCCCTTTCTTTTAGACTCCACTGCTTCCCATAAATAGTCCTCCTGATTCCTCCATACACTTCGAGATTATTTGAATGATTTGATTGTATCTATGGAATCGACTTACCGATTTTTCAGGCTCTCGCATTTTTCTAGATGAAAAACAAAAATAATAAGGTACTCTTAGTTGCTATTTGTATACAAGCAGACCATACTACTATATGTCGACCTATAGGACATCAGTAGAAATCAGTGCATCACACTGACATCAATCTATCTTATTCACTTTCTGTTTACTTTGCAATTTGATTTCACTGCTGGATGACTTAATGCCATGATAAGAGAAAGCCTACAACTACATGTAGTAGTTTCTCTACCTGTCTGCTGTCAGTTTCATCGTGTTTTAATAATATTAACTAAGTTCTAACTATTTTATAAGAACGGAAGTAACAAAAAAGATACTAACGCAACTAACTGCACCCTTATGAACAACGACAATAAGTAGCTACCAAGCAAATTCTAAAATTACTGATAAATAATTGCAAAACACTCTAAAAGGGAAATTAACATATGCAACATTAGAAGCAATGACAAAACTGCTGACTGCTAAAGTAAAATACACTTCCAGGACATCTCGCATTCGGTCTCATCCCGTCTTGTAGGCCAGACGTCTCGGTCTCTTCTTGGAAATCCTAGATCTTGGTCTCGGTCTTATCACGGAGTCACTAGATCTTGGTCTCAGTCTCTTCTCGGAGTCCCTAGATCTTGGTCTCGGTCTTATCTCAGAGTCCCTAGATCTTGGTCTCAGTCTCTTCTCGGAGTCCCTAGATCTTGGTCTCGGTCTTATCTCGGAGATTCAAGATCTCGATCTCAGTCTCGTCTTATACTGCTAGGTGAACGTCTCTGTCTCGTCTAGGTTTCGGGGCGGGATGTCTCGGGTCTTGTCTTGGTCTTGGCCTTAAGGGTCTCGTGGGCATCCCTCTTAATTCGTAACGCTTCACTGACATAGTTTCCTTAAACCTCACTACTGCTTTTTCCTAATCCATAACTAATTATTTTTTCCAATCTGTTTATAAACTGTAGTCTATAAAAAGAAGTTCATGCATCCTGATATTTGATTAAACTGGGCTCAAGCTGTGGCATCTATGTATGTATGTGTCCAAGAACTTATATAGAGCGTGTTAAGAACCTCACAAAGGCGCTACAGCATGACTATCTAGAAGTTCCAGAAAGGTATGTCTTAAGATGGGTCGAGATTGTTCATACCGTGTGTGTTTACACGACGAGGCGCAACACGAACACCTCACAAAAGGGTTCGGGAAGAACGATGAAGACGATGAAAGAGATTTACATGACATTGATGTGTATAACGATGAGGTTTATGCTGATTATGACAGAAATAATGATAATGTTGCTATAGCAGACGGCGACAACGACAACGACGACAATTATAACGACAACGACTGTGATGATGATGTTGCCATTGATGATGATGATGTTAATGATGATGATGTTAATGATGATGAAGATGTTAATGACGATGACGAGAATAACGACGACAATGACCACGATAGTGATGATGATGACAACGGCAACGATGCTGATGATAACGGCGATGTTCATGATAAAATGATGGTGGCGATGTTGTAGCCTACTTACTCAAGGCTCTGTATCGTTGGTAGCAGAGCATGACGAGGATGATGAAGAGAAGCAGGACGATGAATCCACAGACACAACCGACGGCGATGACGACATCGAGAGACAGATCGTCCTGCACTGATGATGATGACGACGACGACGAAAGGAACAAAAACCAACCATCATAAATGTTAAATGTTAACTTCATAAATGTTAAAAGCTCTAATCATCATAAGCACAACTCGCTCTTACAACTGCAAAAGAAATCCTCTGATTTCAAGAAACTAGCATGAATGCTTATTTTCTTCGTGGTATTCTGCTTCATCTGCCCATCGTCATCATCGCAATCAAAATCATCATCATTGTCATCACCACCATTATCAACGCCATTGTCATCATCATCATCGTCATCATTACTTTTTTCTGCATTTATTAAGCGCCCTATCTAATGACTTTGCATCAATCGATGGCGCTGAGTAATTGTAAGTGAAGGACTTGCTCGAGGTTACAGTAACCGTCTCAGAGGAGGCTCAAACCCGTACTCTCCGAGGTGCAAGGCAAGCCCTCTAATCAATCGGCTACCTTGCCCCACACGGTAACAGATTGGTTAGTGTGTCATTATCACTATCATCATGGTCATCATCACTGCCACTATAGCTATTATTATCATCATAACATCATTATCATCGTGGTCGCATCATTATCATTATTATCACTGGAGCAGCAGCATCTTCATTATCACCACCGTTACCATCGTCGTTATCACCACCATCTTCATGTCTCATTCTTCTGCTTCAACAATTGATTGTGAGCAACAAGTTTGTGAATCCCTTGCACTAATACTTCAGTCCGCAGTCGTGCCAAACCACTCCAACTCTACTATCGCCACTTACACCATTAACATTCTTTATCTGCACCAAAACGACGATCATCACCACCATATTCACTGCAAGAACTGACGGCCAGAACTGACTATTTTCGACTGTGAACTCAGCAGCAGAAATTGCAGCTGACGAAATCCAAACCATCAAGAAGACATTTCTGAAATCCAACTCCGCTCTGTCTGTCTGCCTTTCACTCCTCGATCTCCCTTTCTATTATAAATATCATCATCACAATCCGGCTTTCACCACATCTATATGCAAGCTTCTTTGTCTTTATCTTTTTTCTCTCGAACTTTCTATAGGCCTATGTAGGTCTATCTGTCTACCTGGCCCTCTGTAGTTGTCTGTTATGCTGTTTGTCTGTCTTTCTGTCCAAATGTCCAGACATAAGTCACAGTACATAGACATTAAAGATAGTTAACTTAACCAGAAATTATATATAAAGTAAAATGCAGTCTTAGCTAATAAGGTCTACCACTGGCTTTCATGCAGCCAGACAATTATATAGATATTCCTGCTAATTAGGTAAAAGTATTTGATTGCAGATCACAAGAATTATGGCGTGATTCTGTCCATAGTCAATCTATAGTATTCTGGGTACACTGTTTCTAGGGGTCATTGTTGCTGTTGAATTTCGTTGAGTGTGTTTTGACTTACTGCACTTATAGCTTTCCACAGGATCTGACAGGCTACTATGGCACCGCTGTTTGTGAGCTGCATTTGTCTATTCAACTGTCTGTCGGCCTCGGGTTATAGGCCTGAACTGTTGTCTGCGTAAGTAAAATCCAGTGCCAGATAAAGGCGACAGTTGACGATTTACTTGAAGTTGCTCCTGAGCCTACTTTGAATCCTTCTGATACCGCTAGAGGGCTGATCTGCAGATACAATTCAGATTTATTGCTCAAGACTTTGGGGGAAACTCATGGGGGCTTTCTCTATCGTCTGTGAACCGCTGGAACCAACGAGGATCAGTGTTCAGTCCTTGTAGAGGCATATTTAAGAATTCAAAGATTAAGGAAGACGCCTGAGGCAGAATGGAGACGACCAGTTACCGACTTGTATTTAGAATATATATATATATATATATATATATATATATATATATATATATATATATATATATATATATATATATATATATATATATATATATATATATATATATATATATATATATATATATATATATAATATATATATATAAGAACTGATTCCCTGGCGACTCGCAAACCGAAATTAATATCGAATTGTATTTGGCAGATCAACATTTAAGTTCCAGCGTCGGTAAAAATACATATATTGCTAACTAGTCCTAAAGCGAACGTCGTAGTCCATTTGCAATTGGCTTCCTATGAATAAAAGGATATTTAGTTTGGATGCATCAAACGGTGCTAAGCTACTAAGGTACTTGGAATTATACCTTAAACCAACGACAAAATGACAGCCCTAGGCATTAAAGTTTGCTTAAACTTTCGGGCTGTCAACAATGGTCTTTGTTTTGCTTCATGGTTAACAGCTACACTGCATATAATGCAGACCTATTCTTAAACGGTCCCAATAATATATTTCAATTCATATGATGTTCAATTCTTTTCAGTTACTATAGCATTTTATGCAATTCATTATTTTACACTAATCAATGCAGCTTAAGCAGTTGATAAAATTAGCTTACGCGAGTGAGACATCGTCCTTATGCCGAAAACAGAAATTATTAAGCGACCGGGAGCGGAATATGTGACAAGTTGCGTGTTTGCTAATCATACGCTAATCACAAATAGACGCAGTTTTCTATAAGGCCACTAACTAAAAGATTAAACTAATTAAAAATTTAAAAGATTGATGCTGACAAAGGATTTGAATAATATTGTTTTTAGAGCTCTAATTTTACTTTAGGTTCAAGGACATTGGGAAACCCTACTTCCTCAGCTTGGAATTCAGGAACTACAGGGTTGGTAGCCGGCTGATAGCGCGCCACAACCGCCGTGAGCAAAAGCACTAACAGACTTAAAATATATGACTAAACAGGTAGATCTTCAATTGTAAGGAACAGGAACCTCATTAACACATTGATGCCGTAAGCATTAATTAATGTAATCACTGGCGAACTGAGGGTGGGGCAAACTCGTCATGACCTCTGTAACCGTAAGCTGAAATTTGTGCAGGCCAATAGTGACTTGAAACTACAACCAACGCTAATTATAGCTTGTGGATGTAAATCACGGATACACGGATATATAATACTTATATACATATGTATTATAAATAACTTTTCAGCAAGGTCAGTTGAATGTCGATGAAATAATTTATATGTAAGGGTAAGAAAATTATTTAAATAGAATATAAAACAAAATTTCATTTAATTAATATGATATGTGCATATGCGCTTGGAATTCTGTTTCTAATGGAGTAGTAGTAGTAGTGGTAGTATTAGTAGAAGTAGCAGTGGTAGTAGTGGTAGAACAGTAGCAGTAGTGGTAGTGGTAGTAGTAGTAGTAGTAGTAGTAATAATAATAATAATATTATTATTAGTCATTCTCGGAAAAACTCTATTCTTATTTTTTTCAAACCCAAGGGATCACATGTATATCAGGTAGAAATAATAATATCTTTTTATTTTCCTTATCCTATTCAGAGGCAATCATCGACAATTCAACACTTTAATGCAGTGATTTTCCGCAGCACCTTCTCTGTGCCAGAAGTAGACAAGTAGCTGCTGTACCAGATTCAGTTCTTAATCTCCAGAAATTTTCTAAATCCCGAGGAATTATAATATGTACTTTGGAAAAATAATAAGTCTGTAGAAGTTCAATTCTTTATCCTTTGGGAATAGCAGTTAGAATATGCTTTATTTATTTTTGCCTGTGAATAAACTGGTTCTCGCGATTTAGCTTTCTTTGGGCGCTGTAGAAATCTCGAGATTACAATTCTACTCCAACTGCTCTTTGCAATGCATTGGGTGACATCAGAGATCAGGTTGCAATGCGTGGAAGTGCCACCGACGATAATATGCATGAGAGCAACCACTAGAAAAAAGACCAACGAAGACAGCCAGACAGAGTATAACAGTGACAACACCAACAACTGGAATAGCTAGAACAACTTACTTGTAAGACCAGACTTTCACTTTGAATCCGCCGCCTTTAAATCTATTTGGGTTTCGTTGAACCGAGCAACCTATGGTCTAATCAAATGTATTGACTTTATATGTTCGAAAGTATTCGTCGATGAGGCTTCAAACCGATTAGTTAAATTCTAACACCTGTCTTTAAATCCAGTAGGAGCTGAAGACCGCAGCCAATGTGGCTCTTTGCAGAGCGTATCCTCTGAATAAGAATTACTCAGTGCTTGTTGTATTGATAAGTATTTTATGTGTATGAACTGGAGCAGATGTCGCAGGTAACTGTATTGTGCATAAGAACTGGTAATTGTACAGAAATGTCTTCTCAGTAGTAAGCTACTAAGTAATTTCCTGCGTACTACGAAGTACTGTAACAATAGCCTATAGCAGTGTTTTCTTAGGCCTATGGGTTCACGAGCGTAGCAGTGCTCTGGTCGAACTGTCGGTGGCTGGAAGCGAAGACGATGCTGCTGTCGAATTAGGTGGGCCTTCTCTCACAGGTGGAACTCGTTGCGCCTCTGGCTCCGGTCGGGCCACGTGTGCTTTGCATAGCCTACACCTGTTGTTCCACTGTCGATAATTAGATTACTTTTACCGTTCGAAGCGTCGAAAGCTGAATCCCAGTTCCACTGGATAAAGGGAAGTGAAAGCTCAGGCAGAGGACAAGAACAACAGACCCATGCACACACAGACAGACAGACAGACAGACAAGTGGGATGACGGACGGAGGTAGGTAAAGAAATACAAAACCACTCACAAGCGGCCAGAGAGACGGACAGACAGAAGCACGCCATTAGATGGTAGAACAGCACTAGGCAAGTTATTTGCATCGTGGGGCTGAGGCTGACCTTTTGATTTGCGACTTTACCAAGGACACGAGAGACGGAAGAGCGAGACAGAGAGACAGACATACAGGCCCTATCAGAGGGGGCCAGCAGAGCCGTTTGGCCCGGCCTCACTTGATAAGGGGCCTCGTCTTTACCTACTGTTTTTCGTCTACTTTAAAATAAGAAAGAAATGTTCTCATTCGAACCAAAGATGTTCTACTTATGAGTCGGCAACTAGCAACAAATCTTTCCAATTCTTTTAATTTATTTTATTATTAGTTATTAATATTTATTTCTCCTTTTGTGTTATAATTCACAACTGCGATTATGGTGGCTTATGGTGTGCATGCTTCTGAGACTGGGGTCTCGTATTTGCAGTGGCCCGGGCCTCTCTGAACCTCTGAAAGGCCCTGCAGGCATACAGACATACAGACACACAGGGACAGGCAAACACAGACAGACAGACAGCTGATGAGATAGCGAGATTATTTCGGTGCTTTTAGAAGCCAAGAACTGCGCTTCCAAAAGGCCACAGGTGGCGCGAAAGCATATGGAGCCGGTAGAGCGTTTGAGTGGGAGTCTCCTTCCCTTCTTCAGCGGCCAAGGAAGCGATTCGTGGAGGCGTGTCGTTTGTTGTTGGCTAGATGGAGCAGGAGGCAGACGGCGAGAGAGGGCGGGAGGAAAGGCGAAGGAAATGGTGCCTAAAGTTTCCAACTACCTGTCGGCTGTATTGCCTGCTATCAGAGGCCGACCAAAATAGCCAGGACAACACATTCATTGTCCGAGATAAGGTCTTCAAAGACCAATGGAGGGAGGCACTTGCATAACTCATGCTCTTGAAGCATCGGAGGAAGAGGGGAAGGAGATGGAGGAACAGGAGAAGGAAACGGAGGAGCAGAGGGATAAAGAAATCAACGTGGAAAAGTGGCGCAACCTGGATTGGGCTGCCTTAACAGTCAAGCCACGGACTCCTTAGTTTGAGTATTTGAGAAAGAAACTCTAAGGCGAATGATCGAACACTTGCCCTGTGGTGTGTTGAATTATGATAGAGGGGACTTAACTTAAGGCTGTAAATAGACAAGGTGGCGTTTATGCCACAGACCCTGCAATTGAACATATTCTTTCACTGCACGCAGCTGCGTGAAAAGGCCGACCATAAATTCCTGATGTTTACCATTCAGTTGGCTGCGATGGCTTACATAGTTTACTCGGTGCCTGGGTGCGTTGGAAGGCTTCTCCTCCAGTTGACTGCTCCTCCTGTAGTGCACAGGTATGCAGACGCTTGCTTTCAGGTCTGAGAGCGTGTGTGTGTGTGTGTGTGTGTGGCGTCGGCGCCAGAGCCTCCATTTCCAACAGAGAAAAAGCCAGTTGGAATAAAAGCTAAGTCTATCTACTTGTTTTCGTTGAGAATTGCCCGTAGAGTGTGTGGGTTGTTGTGTGTTCGCTAGAGGGCGATGACGCGCCACATGCCTGGGAAAATGAATCATAGTTATTCAAAGCAGTGTTTAGTCTTGCAGAGTACTCGATAGATGACGCATTTGTGCTCGTTATCGAAAGTAGAGTAGAGAATAGAGTAGAGAATAAATAATTAATATTTTGCAAACATTCAATCGAACTTCTGCTTTGAGATGTATTGATCTCTTGAGTGGAAGAAACATAAAACTGATGAACATTTGTAAGAAAACTGATTAAGTAGGCCTAACTCTTCGTAATCGCTGTATTTACCAGCTAGGCTGTTGCAGGCAAATCACTCCGATCACTCCAATCTGCGGAAAGGAGAACATAAATTCGAACTACCACACTTTCATACGCTTTTCCGTAAACACTCCTCATCATCCGAACACAACATACATATTATAATCGCTGAACACACTGATACGGCGCCTCCCCATTTTATTCAGCATAAATGCTATTATTTTCATCTGATATGATTCATTGGCATTGTAGTTCTGCGGCTGCTTTGTCTAACAGTTCATGCTAGTTAAGTAAAGCCTACTACTGTTTAATGGAATCATCCTTATGGCAAAGTTTAGCTGTTGATGTAATAGTAGTAGCAGCAGCAGCAGCAGCGGCAGTAGTAGTAGTAGTAGTAGTAGTAGTAGTAGTAGTAGTAGTAGTAGTAATAGTAGTAGTAGGCCTAGTAGAAGTAGTGGTAGTGGTAGTGGTAGTAGTACGACCAACCACTTTTTAAAGACATCTTATAGATGGCACGGCTGTTTACGTCAAGTTCAGTTGGTTCTCCGCTGTGTTTGAAATTACTCAGTGGTAGTATTGACGTTTCTAAGTGATTATTTCTAAGTGATTATTAAGTGATTTCTAAGTAAATAAGTGAACGCCCTCGTTAAAAGGTGGCCTAACCTACTTCTGTACCCGGCCTCTCTTCAACAACGCCACACGAGTGCCAGAAGAGGAAGCTTCATCTGAAAGTCCAGACTATTCTCGGAGAACCTCAACTCTGGGACTTCGTTTTTTCCACATGCAACATATCGAAAGGAATCGGAACTTCTGTTAAACAGTTAAGGCATCAATGGAAATGATGATAGGGCACTCGCACGGATGAACATTGCAACCGAAGTCAATGCAAACGTTGTATGTTGAGAAACACCCGTCATCTTATCTCTGTCAATATTGGACATAAATGATGATGATAATAATAATAATCCTGAAATTGTTTCACTGGCTACCCATAGAAAATAGAATCATTTTAAGACGGGGCTAATTTCTAAATGGTTATACATTTGAGCGAACCTCACTGTCTTTGTCCGATGTTGACTTTCAAGACCTGTGACTACTTGACCTGGTCCTCTGAATGTCTAATTCTGACTATGTTGAGGACAAGGACATCTTTTGGTGAGCATGCCTTTTCCGTTGTTGACCCCAGACTCCGGAACTTTGTTCAGGTCAAGCGTTTGCTACGCAAAATCTGTGTTGGCCTTTAGATACATCTCGACTAAATACCCCTCATTTCCTTGACTCGTTTCCTTCGTAGGATGTCTCGGTGTCTGCTCGGATTTCCCTCTTGGCTTTTGACCCGACTCACCTTTGAGTTTGGTATACACAACGACTTTGCTTTGTAGCGACCATCGACTGATGTCTTGATCATTGTTATTGTGGCGCTATAGGAATTCATGGATTATTAGGCTATATATTTTTAATGTATGCAGTAGCACAATCACTGCAGTGATAGATTTAAGGAGGTACTCATATCAAAAGAGTGTCTCCTTTACTTTTAACTTTCTTTTTTATTTACACATATCGAAGACTAAGGTCTCTTGCAGAGTTCGCGATCTCTATGCTGACTTTATACGACCGACGAAGAAACAGAGAAATGTTGTCCGCTTGTTGCATTGTTGTCGACACGTTTTGGGTTCATGCGAAGGCTACATCAACACCAGAACCATGCATCTGTTGTTAAAAGAGGAATTATTAATTGTAATCGTAATCAGAAATTTATATAGCGACTCTTCAAGAGAAACTAGGCAGAGGCGCTCTATGCGATTGCCTTAACGATGTCAAATGGTATCAAGAACAGAACATAAAAATGACTTGCCATATAGGCTATATTACCTTACCAAACCTTTGTTATCTTATCTAACCTTACATTATATTACCTTTATTAACTTACCTTACTTCACATTTATAAAGACGTAATCATTCACTCGCTTGATCGCTCTTTTATCACGCTGGTTTATTACCTCGCAGCCTGCCACACAAAGGCACACACACAAACACACATATACACAAACATCCAAACACACACACGTCACACTCATCTGATGGATTTAGGAGCCAAATAAAATTTGAGCGACAGCGATTGTGATGTGATACAATTTATGTAGCTCCCGTTCGATAACCTACTGTCGCCATGTAAGAACTCCGGCGATTCAATCAAGCGCTGGATTTTGTGCAGGCGCAATGGAATATTCTGGACACGTCGACAGACAAGACAGACAGAACAGCGACCGATGGCAGTCGCCAGCAGAAATCGAGAGATCTGAAACGACGAAATGTGGTGAGACTTCATGTAAAGGAAGGACACATAACTGCCTTAGATTCAGTGATTATGAAGTCTGCTGGTTCGGAAGGAGGAAGCAATATTATGCTGATCGGTTTCCTGGCGAGACACTTCCGGTAGGAAGAGAACGAGTGGGTAGAAGAAGGAATAAGATTAGGGCGGAGAGAAGGAATCATCTGTGAAGTAATGCATCGAAAGACGAACGACGAACAGAGCAGATGAGTCGAGGAGAAGAATGAGGAGGGGGAGAAGGAGGAGGAGGAGGTGTGCACGAAAGGGGAAGGAAAAGAATTGAAAATGCAATGGAGAGCAAACAAGTTCCTTATGCTGACGTCACGACGACGAAAACAATGATGACGAAAGACACAAAGACAGCCATGTACGGAAAAAGTAGGAGAAAACGAAGGAGTGATGATATATAATGAGAACAGAAAACAGCAGAAGATCGATCAGTCAATCGATATATCGATCCAAACATCCATGCATCCATTTATCAATCAATCAATCCGACCATCCACCCATCTATCTATCCATCCATCCGTCCGTCCGTCCATCCATCCAGCCAGCCAGCCAACCAGCCAGCCAGCCAACCAGCCAACCAGCCAGCCTGCCATCCGTCCATCCATTGATTCACTCACCCATTCATCGATTTATTAATTCATTGATTCATCGATTCAGTTATTCATCGATTTGTTGATTCACTGTCGCTGTCGATGACACGATGTCTAATAGATAATCCAAAATCTCGCCCGAGCCGCACAGAACTCAGTCGTTTTTCTAGGCTTCGTCTGTTCTCCTATAGTTAGGCACCGATGACTGACTGGGTGCCTTGGACCTGGCTGTTGCCTGCTCCATGGACGTCTTCAAAGCGATACGTGGATGAGACGACCTGTATTTAACACTGCTGACTACAATGGTACTCTACGTCTGGGACGTCTGGAAGGGACGCTAAGACTTAGAATTAAAGTTGGACCTATCAGAGCATTTTCATTGTGTTTGTATGCTTATGTATAATTATAGTCTTTCTGACAAGATCAACCAAGCAACGCTTCTGTTGGTCTCATTTTGCGATGTTAGACAGCAGGAGAATGAGTAGCTCAACAAAACTTGCTTCTGGGTCAGTTGTGCGTTTGTGTCTGCTGGCGTCTTCAAATTTTTGAGCTCGTCAACCTGGGGCCTCTGGTCCTTTCCCCATATTTTGATGTTATTTAACATTAAAATGGGAGTCAATTGACGACGTATGTGCATCTTACCACAACTTGCCTCTTATTTAGACTATTACACCGTATAGTATCATGTGTACAAATAATGGTCTAATTTAATCGTAAAACTTTTATAGCGCCGTTGAAATAATGCGCAAGGTTGCAGTCGATGGCTCTCCAACATCTATTCACACGTCGGTCAGGATAGATTCCATGCTCAGGGCGCCATCTGTGGCTGGCAGCAGTGGGCGGGGATATGGTAAGAGGGATATGTATAAGAGGAAATGAATCTTCATTGAGAGAACGAATTAATGGCGGGGTGAGCGAAATGTAAGTTATTTTCTACGTGCATTTTGGTATCACCAACCTGCTAACATGTTTTCGATGGTCGATTTGCATAACGACTGCTTCAGAATTACAAATAATGCCCAAACTCGTATCACTTCTGCCAAAGAACCTCAGAGGCGGGGAAGAGTTGTAATGAAATCAACGACATTTGAGATAGAGGCGTCGATGCCTACTAAATCGGTTTAGTGCATGCTGTCGGAAGTTGTAAACCGATGTTTCAGGTGCGTATACTGTTAGAAAGAAGTCCAGTCTTATTCATGTGTTTCAGGCGCAATGCTATTAGAAAGCAGTCCAGACTTGTTCTTGTGTTCCGCCGAGTCGCTGCGGCGACCATGGACCAGCGAGGCATCGATGGATGGATGCACGGAAGCCCCGAGGCAGACAAGGCGGCTGGCAGGCCTCAATGCGGACCAGCTACTTGGAGTCCTCTTTTAAAACAGACCATCCATCCGCCGTTCAGTCTGTCAGAAGGCCAATATAGAAGCAGGTATATCAATGGTCGATGAGCTATTAGTGGGAATTAGGAGTGGCGATCAGAGAGGGAGACAACTGACGAAGCTGGATAAGCTACAGAAGAGAATAAGGAGTGGCGCGCAGTAGGAGAAGCAGAGGAGAGGAAGAAGAAGGAAGGAGGATGGCGTGGGGAACGGCTGCAGCAGGTTACGGTTGACAGGAAACGAATACATAGTCACTGCTGCAGGCCGAGGATCAGACTCTGTTACCAAGGAAACGACTTTCATACACTCGGATGTAAATGTACATGACAAGCTCTACTGTATATCCATACACGTATGTCAGTATAAATATATGCACTGCACAGTATCCTAATATTTTCTAAAAGCTTTTAGCAGCTGTTTCTAATTGCATCTTCGTATAAAGAAACAGACGGAAGGTCAGAAACAGACAGTCAGATGGAAGACATCGAGACAGCCTCAGACAAACGAACAGACTGACTGAAACGCGCAGTCAAAATGAAATCTGCCGGCGAGTTTATGAAGGAGATCTTAGGTAGACATGAGACAGAAAGATAATAAGCGGGCAGACAACAGGTACACATTTAAACAGGTATACAGATCCACGGCACATACACAAGCAGACACAAACAGACGGACAGACTGAGAAAGACAGCAGCAGATAAGTAAAAACATTTTTAACAAGAAGACAGACATTAAGAAATGCAGAAAGACAGGCAGGCAGTTAAAAGGTAAGCAGCCGGAAAGAGCATTTGGACAGGTAGACAGACAGGTAGACAGGCAGGTAGACAGACAGGTAGACAGACAGGTAGACAGACAGGTAGACAGACAGATAGACAGCCAGGTAGACAGACAAGCCGAGGCGTAAACCAGCTGAACGTAATCCGTTGATCGCATTTCCTTTTGTAGGCGTTCTGGATTGACGCACTGGAACAGCTTAAGTGCGTCGCTGTACTCACACAAGACTCCAAGTGCTCACTTAATGGACATGGTGCACTTAACGTAAAATCCGCTAGAGAAAATGCAGCAGCAGCGACGGAGGATGGATGAAAATGCAGCGGGACAACATCGCATCGTTTAAAATGAGCTCGAAACCTTTAACGCCATTTAGAAAGCAATATTACGCCGACGTAAAGAGTATGTCGTGCGCAACGCAGGCTCGGTAAATGACCAAGCGCAGTCAACCTAGAAGTGCAAATGTACCTTGTCCGAAAGTATAATCCATTCAAAAGAGCGGACGCCACTGAGGTGGAACTTGGTTCCGCTCAGGTGGAACCGACGGAACCTCATCACAGCACATGTGGTTCCAGCAGCAAAAAGAAGACCGCCGAACGAGAACTTCATCTGCTCAACATAAAGATCGTAGGTATCACAGTTTCCATGCATTCTTTTCCTGAAACTTAAATAGCATTAGCAATATCATTGTTACCAGCGTAAGCATTCGCACTTGTAACCAAATCTTTTCTCCAAACTTCTGAAAGAGTAACACTAATGTCGAAACCTGGAATTGTACTTATAATGGAATATCAAGAGTGCTGTGTAATCTGTTAGATTCATCCAACCATGGACTATGAGTTGAACGAGTAACCCTCTACCTGCCCCAGAGGCAGGTAGATGGAAGATGGTTGTCATTGGCCTACACGGAATTTTTTTATTTGGTAGGCAAGGTATTGTTAGCTAAGGTAAGATGGGTATTGGGTAAGGTAAAGTGAGTTAAGGTAATTGCTCGTTTATTACAATTGCCCATCGATGCGATGGTAGGTCTGTGTGAATGTCAACTATATAAATTGTCTCTTATCGAATTCGGAAGGATCTCATGAGTGAGGCAGTGACTGAGGAATTATGAACATAACAACACATACCCATCGAGCCATTAGCTTGTCTTAAAGTTGATAGCCGATGTACTGACATTAGCAGCTATCTCACAAGATTGTTAGGGTTGACAATCCAGTACAAAATATTCGTTGTCCTCATACAATTTCGAATCTCCCACACTGCAAGTTGCATATGAAGTCAAGGCACAATGGACACTTGCGCCACATATGAGCCCAGATACACGCTCTAATGCATTTAGTAAAACTCCACGACCTGAGTTCGTTTTAAGTAAAGCGAGGTTACGAATACCATCATCAGGGAGAATCCGTGTTTGAGTTTCGCTTTTCGTCCATTTGTTTGGAAGGTCGCCCAAAAATTCCAGCTAAAAGCATTTATTGCCATAGCAATGAATAGTAGCGTGTGATCCTATCATCAATGTACTGCGCTCGAATCCACCACAACCCACCCCACTTCCCTGACAGGAAGTCGCCAGTGAAGCGTGACCGCAGAAAGACGCAAATATTGATCTGACTGCCATTGTCTCGAGGTAAGGTCACCGACGATTTGAGCCTAGAGTCGCGATTTCGATTCTCCACGGCGACAGCCCTTTGTATAGCAGCAACCATGGCAAGCTACAAATCTCTTGTTCCTGACTGATTGAATGACCGAGTGATTGGCTCCTGAATTGCTTGCAGGACAAGCTGTTGGCGGACATAGAAGAAGAACATGACACGCAGGTCGCTTTCACAAAAGACGAGGAGGTAAGAATCGATTCAGACGATAAATGAGTATGTAGATATCCATCAGATCAAAATCATCGGCTTCCATGTTGAATGAAAAGCTTGCGCTAAAATTGTTGTCTCCTTCAACTGGTCTTGTTATATCTATATCTATATCTATATCTATATCTATATCTATATCTATATCTATATCTATATCTTCACTAAAACTTCAAAACTGCGTTTTCTAATCCAGTAGCGATATGCCACTTGTTAAAGTATTGTGCCTAATCTTCAGACGTTTTCCCTTTTGAGACTGAATTTGTGGTGTCATATAAAATTTTATATAACGCTACTATAGCATGTACTTAGAATCGCTTCGCACCCCATATCTGTGAGAAAATGGGTCTTAATACGACAAGGAGTGGACAGAAGAAGCGGTGGGAAAGAGGAGAAGAAGGAGGGGAATAAAGAAGAGAGGAAGCATATAAGGATGAAAGGGAGAAGCAACAAGAGAAGAATTAAGAAGAGAAAGAGGAGAATAAATAGGAAAAGAAAGGCGGTTTCTAAAGTCAAACGCACCTGTTCCACCCAGGAGTTCTGGTAAGCTGGAGCAGAGTACATAATTCTATCGAGAAGAGTGAAGCGATCTATACAGGTGACGATGAAGCCCAGAGGCTCTCATCACAGGCAACATGGAACCTGAAGACAAAGAGATCAGTTTAACGAGACAGAAGTATCGACTGCATGACAACATGTAGTAGTTGGATCCTGTGCATAATTAAAAATCTCTTCGACAGAACTTATGTCAATAAGCTTACAGACGTTAAATAAAACCCGGAGAGAAGACGATAGTAAACTACAGTGCATGTGGATAATGGATTTTTGTAATGGAAACATTGTTATGCTTAGACTTTGAAAGCTGTGAGCATTATCGCATAACTGGATAAAGACAGAGAAAGAGAGAGACAGAGACAGAGATAAAGAGGCAGAGAGACAAAGAAACAGAGAGACAAAGAAACAGAGAGAGACAGAGAGAGACAGAGAAAGAGAGAGACAAAGAGAGAGACAGAGAGAGACAGAGAGAGACAGAGAGAGACACAAAGAGAGACACAGAGAGACACAGAGAGAGAGAAAGAGAGAGAGAGCTGTCTTCCCGTCTTCAACCGTCCATCTCCTGTAACTGTCATTTGCATCAGTAAAAGAATCTTTTCAAGGTGCTCTGTGCATCTAAGGGATCTTACTGCTCAACGTCCCAGACAGTATATGACAGACAATTTGGTTTTCATAAACTGCAAATCATTAGTTAAGGGCCTAGTACGCTTCATGGGAAATCTGCAGTTTGGCACGATTAATTTTCTATGTCAAGACTCGGGAAATTGGCTATGTCGTTTATAAGACCCACTATAAATTGGAAATATCGCTGCATATTCTAGAAAATGAACATTTTGCTAAAATTTTCTGCAAAATGTTGTCTCGTGTATTTCTTCGTTTAAATTTAAACTTTTTTGACTTTGAAAGACTGAAAACAACTTGAAGATAATGACCAAGAACGCCGAGTCGCATGTATAATGCGCCATTCTAACAATTTGCTGTAAGACTTCGCTTTCATATGTTTTGATCTTCTTTGCTACATTAAGAGCAGTTCTTGTTCTTTGAGAAAACAATTGCTGTATTAACATCCTTGCTCATATGTCAATAAAAGACGAAGAAATAATTCACGTACATCAACCATTACCAACGATCTCTTATGGATTCCAAGAATTGCGACCTAATATTAATTCGTTTTAAACTTTAAAATCTTTTCTTGTTTTGTCCCACAATTTCACAGCATATTCCAAGAAAAGGTGCATTATATGTCAAAACTGATGTCCAGATGGTTTTAGTTATCGATCGCAGGGAATGCCTTCCAATAAATTACACAGCATTTCCCAAGCTCTTGTAGTCTCCAGGCTTACCTATGCTTTCCAATCCTGGGGTGGTTTCCTGTCAAAAGAATTAATTGGGAGAATCGACTCCTTTTTAAGCCGCGCTGTGCGTAGTGGCCTTTTGAATGGTGATAGTATAAAATTGGAAAATTATTGCGAGAAAATTGAATTGGAATTCTTTAAAAGCATCCAGGAGCCTAACCACTGCCTTCACCAGGTACTTCCAGCTAAGCTCTCACACGGTTTCACCTTGCGGGAGAGGGGACATAATTTTGAATTGCAAACTTTCACGCATTGCTCCATAAAAGATCCTTTGTCGTTCGATCACTGTATAAACATAGAAAATTGTAACTTTTTCAGTAGATCAATTTATCAATTCTGCTAGATTGCCCTAATAGTTGTGGCTCTGTATTCTGAACTATTTAAACATAATTTTTTTATTAAGTTGCCATTCAGACCCTATTTTACACTGTTCATGTCATTTATTATATTGCTGTGTACATTGTTGTTGTAAAGTGTGGGCGTTTGACTCATGCTAATAAAAGAATACTTACTTACTTACTTATTTCGCACCTTAGACGTATATTGAAAAGGCGTGATTATCTTATGTATAGTTTGCTTACCGAAGCTGTAAAATAATATTTGTTCAATATTTATGAGCAGAGGAGCTTCCAGAACAAATTGTACAATTAGTTTCTTATGCATTTCTGGTGTTAAATTTGCAATATTACATATATTTTGTGAAAATGCCAAAACCGGCATATGCAATATAATAATGCAATAAAGTTGAAATTTTATTACGGTGGAACAGTTTGCAGCTTAATGGCACAAAGATAAGCCGATGCCTGTTTTGCACTGAGAAGAGTTAACCAGATAACAATAACTCCTACTCAGTCTCGCAAACGCCTGAAATCCTTTTTGTTTGTTCAAAGCGGGAGCGCCACTGTTTCCTAAGTGGCGCTTTTAAATGTTCGTTTACAATTACAATTACAATTTCCGACTGTGTAAATGCTAGAAAAACAACCGGGGAATAATCTGAAGCAATTGCAGAATTTCTATCCAATCTTCCTATCGACAAATGTCTCAAATGCAAGAGCTCAGTTGACGAAGATTTTATTTTGATTCGGACTCTATAAAGCAGAAACGTTGCAAAGAGGGAGAAAGTGAATTTGTCAGAGCATCTTCTACCACACGTAGGTGACAATGAAGAGAAGCGCATAGACAGAATAAGTAGTTTTAGGACCTCCGACAATGAAGATAATACAGTACCATACTCAGTACTCGCTGGACAGTCAGTGAAGAGAATCAAATACCATACTCATAAACCGATAGATAGTGAAATGAAGAGAATCAAGTACCACACTTAGTACTCGCTGGACAGTCAATGAAGAGTACCAACTGTTGGACTTAGTACTGATAAAATTGAGAGATACATTCGCATCCTATCCAACTGATTCGCGTTATCGTCTTTTCACTGACGTGTCTAAGGCAACTAACGGCTTTAACAATTAACCTCAGGCATTTACCCTTCTGTGCTGCACTGCCTCGTCATCATCTCCTTGGTGATTCAACTTCAGAGACATTGTTTACATTCCCTGCCATCTATGCGCAACCGTACCTCACGTACCTCCACAATAAGTCATTGAACAAAAAACCGACAGTTGGTCAACAGTTGTTTAGTCACCAACAATTGATGCATTACCATAATTATGACATTAAGATAGGAATAATGTATCGTGTTAATAATGCTAATAATTTAACTAACCAGATCGGACCGTAATATAGGTCAGTTTGTAGATATACAAAAGGCCTTGCTGTATTTTTACATTTGCAGTGAAGGCCAGTTTTAAAAGTATTGCCTAACCTTGGCATTAAACGGCAGAGTTAGAAGAGGACAGGATTTCGAGAAAGTGAGAGGCCATTCTTTAAAAAGAACAAGGACTGATCTTTCACAGCACTTTACTGCTGTCCAGTTATAATGGACAAATAGAAAACTGTAGTCAATACGACAATATCTTTCTGTTTCACCAGACTTTTATGCATAACTGCCTTAAAGGCTTTAGTACAGATGCCAAAACTCTAAAGGTGACGACTGGTGACAGCTAAAACTAATTTGGCCTGAACGACCACAGTATCAAGCATCTGTAAATCCAGATAAATAATTGTAGCCTAAAGTAAGACACTTTTGCATGCCTCAACCGTAAGTGTCCTTCCATATGACATAATTACTGTATATGAGCGTGTTAAGCACATCGGTGTCCAGTGTTGACAGTCATTACTTCGAGAGTAGGCTGGGCTTTTTAAAAAGCGCTTGCACAGAATCTTATTCAACTGTGCATTGCTTTATTCCCGGATTGACTGAATCAGCCTCAGGCATTTCCGGTAACAGCAAGAACTCCTGTCGTCTGCTTCAGCGGCTGCTAGTAGTGGTGTTGGTGGTGGTTGCAGTGGAAATTCTTTGCGCTGTCTTACCGCTGGCCCTTGCAACTTTGATTGACAGGCGCTATTGTGCTTTCAGAGATTACGTCTGAGAGCCATTTAGACTCCAAAATATGCAGGCCTTCATTGCTCAAGTCTATATGCGCGGCTTACACAGATTAGTATAGTCTGACTATCCGAGTCTGATAGAAGGCTATATATAACTCACACACACACACACACATACACACATACATATATGAGTGAGTTAGGAGATTAGGAGATACAGGGAGATGTCAGCTAGACTACATAATGGTAAGACATAGACACAGGAACAGTGTTATGAACTCACGAGCATACCCAGGTGCTGATCCTGATACGGATCACAATCTGGTCATGATGTCTGTATCACTCACCCTGAAGAATGTGAAACACAAGAACAGAAAGAGACGTTTGGACGGAGAAAAACTCAAAACGTTTGGACAGGAATTTTGCAAATGCGGTGGACCAACGGATTGGGGACCAGAGGCTGCGATGGACCAACGGATTGGGGACCAGAGGCTGCGGTGGACCAACGGATTGGGGACCAGAGGCTGCGGTGGACCAATGGATTGGGGACCAGAGGCTGCGGTGGACCAACGGATTGGGGACCAGAGGTTGCGGTGGACCAACGGATTGGGGACCAGAGGTTGCGGTGGACCAACGGATTGGGGACCAGAGGCTGCGGTGGACCAACGGATTGGGGACCAGAGGCAGCGAACAGTGAAAGAGAAGTGGAAGCAAATGAAAACTTTTATTGCAACGGACGAGAAGCAGATAGTAGGATACAAGAGTAGGTTTCAACCAAAGAAACCATGGGTTACAGATGAAATGATACATAAAATAGAAGAGAGAAGGAAAGTAAAGCATCAAAGCACTGAACTGGAAAAGAAGGAATGCAGACGACTGAACAACGAACTGAGGAGAACCACTGAGAAAGCTAAAGAACGTTGGTGGGAAGAACAATGCACAGCATTGGAGGAGCTTCAGAAACGGGGAAGGAAGAACTGAAGGAAAGAAGGTCCTAGAAAGACCAAGCAATATGCTTTTGAACTGGATGATGGATAAAGAAAGAAGAAGTTAACAAAATGGCACAGAACAGAGAGGAGTGGCATCGTTGGATTCTTGGAGCTGCCTAAGGGCAGAACACTGAAGAAGATATATATGTATATATATGCATATAAATTGGTAGTCTGTCTACAGACTTTTATATAAATATATCTTTGGACAGAGTTGTCATTTATAATTTTGAAAATCGCAAAGCAATTGTCCATAACGACTTATATATATCTGCAAGAACTGTTTTATATTTAGTACTATAATATAATGAGGAGACTTTTTCTTGAACGGTGTTACGAAAGACCGGCTTCTACTGATGGCCTTTTCTCTATTATTATCAATAACTTCCTCCTCCTCCTCCTCCTCCTCTTCCTCCTCCTCGTCCATCTATTCTTCTTTTCTGTCATAATTTCGCCTTTGAATGCATCTCAATGATTCTGTTATTTATATCATTAATAGAAGACGCGTAATTGATATGCGGAGGAGTCATATATTTCGCCCTAACATATTTCATGTTACATTACTTAAACTCGAAAACACTTGCCTTGAGTAAGGAAACGCCCAACTTTACCCATCATTTGGGCTTCATCGTATCCACAGCAACCAGCGGTTCCACTGAACATCTTCCAGTCGAAAGCTACTGAAGAAAATCCATCATTAAAATGACAAGTGTTACAGTCTGTTCGCATTATGCCGAAGCAAAATTAATGGTGTTTGGCTTCCGCTTGGAGTGACCTGGAAAGCAAAATGACTTCAAATTAAGGCGTTTCGTCGAGAAGACTCCCCTGCAGCGTTGCATAAAGCCTGAAAGCCGGCCGTTGCTAAGGTAACCAAAGCCGTACAAGTGAACCGAAGACCACATCATTAGAACGCTTTCGCTTCATCTTAAGAATTAATTGAGAAATGCTTTCTCTCGCGAAATCTAATCTTTTCCTTCCTTCTTTCCTTCCTTCATCTCTTTCATCCTTCCCCTACTGCCCTTCCTCCATGCAACGTTCGTTTCACTGCCTCTATTGAAGCGTAGTATGCTGACGCGGATTATTGGGGAGAATTCATTATTTCATGCTTTATAAGAAATTAACTTCGCGGTCTATAAGGCAGCAGGCGGTGGAGAGAATTATTGAATTTTCCCGCCAGTGTCGATCAAGTGTCTTTGGTAATCGATGCATAAACAGAAGACAAAATATCCATTACCCAGAATGTCGCTTGATAGAGTCTCTTCCGGTCTGAGATTTGACCGGAATAAGTCAATCGCGGTTTGTTTGGAGCGACGTCGTTTCAAATTCGGTTTCCATTTTATGAATAAAGTAATCTGACTCCATTGCCATGAAAAACTAGGCCGAGTTATGAACCAAGACAGGCGGACGGTCGGACGGACAGATAAATAGACAGACAGGCAGACAAGACAGACAGACAGACAAGACAGACTGACAGAGGACGCTAAAGAAAACATAGAGGCAGATAAAAAGAAAAAAGGGAAGAGAAGAAGAGAAAGGAATGCGAAAGAAAGGTAAGAGGAATAGGAAGAGAAGGAAGAGGAGACGGGAAAACAGAAAGACGGGGAAGAAGAGGAGCAAGGGACACAGCATTAATTGAAATAGAAGAGCGAAAGAGATAAGGATATATAGGAAGATCTGAGACAAATTTGTTTTGCCAGGTTCTTAAAATGAGCTCAATAATTATTTCTCTAGAAATATTTATTTGGGACCTTTCAAGAACTTCTCAAAACAAGTCTATCTCTTGTGTTCCATGCATAAATACACATATACATGCATACATCCAAACATTCATACATGCAGACATCCAAACACACATACATGCGTGCAAATATGAACATAAACACATACATACATGTAGACATATATGCATACATACATACATAAAATTCACAGACAGGATTGGGTAAACAGAGGAGAAACACACGAGGGAAGTAGAAAGAATGGAAAATGAGGTGAAGAGATTTAACGATTGGCAAATAGATACAGATTACAAGATTGAACAATGATATTGAGAAGAAACTGTCGAAAGAATAAGAGGTACAAAGACATGGGACGATAGATTCACGGATGAACAGACAGACATACAGTACACACAAAGAGACATATTATATCTCATAAAGGATTACTCACAAGAGATTTGACGATCTATCGGATGGGATAGAGAAAAATCCATTGAATCACATTCCTAAAAGTATTCTCATAGCCTCGGTCGAATGATGTCGACTTCCGATTGGATACGTTACTGCATGAATAATGTAACGTAATCGTTCTTTACAATCCTCTGAGGACTAAGTAATGTAGAGCAATGTCTTCTAATTGGGATTTACATTAAATAACCTATTTTGCTTAGACTCAATATGTTGCGATTTTATATAATGCTGTAGTCTTATGTGATTTTATATATTGTTGTAATGCTATATAATGCTACATAATATTGTTGTAACATGATGTGATTTGATTCAGTGTTATGTTAGAGACTGCCTAGGGGTATGAAATAAGATATCAATTTTAGGTTAAACATTTAATTTTCCTAAGCTATTAACAAGCGTAACATCACTCATAGAACAACATAATATCAAACTTAGGTGGCGACAAAACCAGTAAACGTAAGTGTACACGGTTTCATATAGCACCCATATTGCCTTGACCCTGCTCATTTGGCAATGAATTAGAAACCTCTCGAAGAGAAACATAACATCCGCCAAGAGCAGTTCTTGTTCTTCAAAAACAAACAATTGCTGTATTAGCATCCTGATCTATACGCCCACGAACGACGAAGAAATTATTCACGTACACCAACCAATATCAATGATTCGCTATGGATTGCAAGAACTGCGACCTGATATTAACTCGATATAAACTTAAACTGCTCAGAAAGAACCAAAACGGCTCCAAAGAATCAAACTTGTAAGTCATCCACTAAGGGAGACTAAACACATCTAGTTTAGGACCAAACCAAAATCCAGTCTGAGCCAAATCTAAACACTGTTTATATACGGCCGGCTTCCCCACCAGAATGTACAGAAGACGTACAACGTTCAACAACTTAAACCATTAGATCCTATCATTTACGCCGTATGTAACAGTTGTACTGTGATATGATTTTATATTACAGCATCGTAATCTGATGTGATCTGATATACTGTTGTAATTTGATGTAATAATATATTATAGTATGTATGATTGAATAACTTTATTGATTCACCAGCAGTTTCCAAAACAATGTGACAAGATGCAAGCTTAGGCTTGCTGGTATCAATTGGGCAATCCAAAAAGGTAACACTTCCACAGAATACTGGATTGCCCCATTTCCAATGACAATTTTTACAGGCAATTTTCATTTTAACAATCGTATTAATTTGACAGTTATTTTACAATGCAAGCAATTGCAAATCACACAAGAACCAAAAAACTGTGATAACAATTAACAAGTAACACAAAGCCTCATCAATTCACAAAGACAGTACGTAGCGTTTTACATGTTTTTAAAGAATCAATGAAAGAGTTACAAACAGGACCCTGGGAAATAGAATTCTATAACATCAAGCAAAACACACTTTCAAATTGCTTTACATTAGCACCAGCTTTATTATGATGATACTGCAGGGAATATATTGTATTGTGGTTGTGCACTTCAAAACTCTGACATAAGTAGCCATAAAAAGTCTATGGTAATAGTCTGTTACGATAGCGATACAAGAATAAAGCAATTTGCACTTTGGTAATATTTGCCAATATAATAATTTGGTAAATGGACATCAAGAGATTACCACCAGAGAACTTTACAGCCACACGGAGGGAACACGAAGTCGAGGAAGGCAAACAAAGACATGGAAGAAAAATGTGAAAGAAGATCTAAAAGCGCAGAAGAAGAAGCGAGAACTGCCGTCAACAAAATCAGAGACAGAACGAAATGGAGACATCTTGTTCAAACCTCATCGTCGGCACACACATGACGGAAGACAGAAGAAAAAGAAGAAGAAGAAGAAGAAGAAGATGATGCTGATGACGAAGATGAAGATGAAGATGAGGATGAAGAAGATGAAGAAGATGAAGATGATGAGGAAGATGAAGAAGAAGAAGTAGAAGAAGAAAGAAGAAGAAGAAGAAGAAGAAGAAGAAAAAGATTTGGCAATATGCTGTGTGCACTGAAAAAGGGTCCAGCCTGCTATCAATGCGCAGGGCGGGTTTACGATGGATCTGCAGCTGCTTTAGACGGGAAACATAACTGACACCCCACAAAATGTTATTATAAGACAAATTTGGAAATATAAAGGAAAGTAAAAAGTCCAGCAAAGCACACTAAGATAAAATGTAGCCAATGCGATACGATATACTGACTTTTTTGCCAATTTCTGAAATACATGTGCAAAATGCTCTTTCCAAGTCAGGTGTTGATCTATGTACACACCAAGAAATTTAGATGATAGTTTCTGTAATATCTCCTTGTCATCCATTATAACACCACTTTGGAACAATTTTGCGATGTGAATGAATTAATAATAAAAATAGTATTGAAATAATACAAAAGTTTTTTTAAATAATATAAATTTAGATTTGCCAAGATTCAACGACAACTTATTTGTTCTATACTATGAAGCTATTGATACCATCTTAAGACTCACTCTTTCATATAAAGAATTAATAATTTTGTCAGAATTAACCACATTGGTGTCATCAGCAAATAGAATAAAGTGAAACAAACTAGAGGTCATTGATAAATCATTAATGTGCATTAAAAACAGCAATGGTCCCAGAGTAGACCCTTGAACCACAACACAAAAAATGGCTTTTGGCCAGAGCAATGCCCATCAGAATAAACACACTGAGACCTGTTTATCAAATAGTCTAAAATCATCGTTGCAGTATACCTCTAATACCATAATGTATAATTTCTTAAGTAAAATATGATACATGATAATTTACAATGGAAAATGGTTTCAAGTGATCAAAAAATTCCATTTGAAAATTCACTGCGGTCTACGGATTCTGAGATTTCAACCTGCATGTCTAATAAAGCCTTGTAAGAGGAGTGTCCTGTGCGGAAGCCGTACTAGCTAGATGACAACGGATCCATTTTCAAATGACAGTACATTAATCTAATATGCGTTATTTTTCGAGGTATTAAAAAAATATAGAAGGATGGAAATAGACCTATTGTTAATTATTTTATTTTTAACATATAATTAAACAGATGTATGACTTTAGCTATTCTTATACCCAATGCAACTACTCCAGTATTAATATCGGTCCTTACATTGCTTTTAAAATTTGTTCACTTAATAACTCTTACTCCAAAGTTTTGCAACAGCGCAACTTGAATTCCATCTTTATTAATCCTATGGATGAAAATGAAATTCAAAGAGTAATCTTCAATTTGAAGAATACTGAAGTCAGTGGCTCTCCCCAACTTTCGGTTGATATTCTATAGTCAATCAATCTCTAACAATAACTGATATTGTTCCCAAATTTATGGATATTGCTAATTTTACCCCTATATTTAAATCTTATGCTGGTATTCTCCCTAGAATGGCACCCATTAAATAATTTCGACAAAGAACGATGATAATAAAGATGAAGACGATGATGATGAAGATACCGAAATGCCGTGAAGGGGCTCTGACGAACGGAAGCGATAAATCAGAGCCCCATCAGAAGGCCTTGATATAGACGCTAGAGGGCCAATCAGTCATGTACAGTAATGAATGCCATTTAATAATTTAGCATGATAAATTCTGGACAGACAAACACATGCTGACACGCATGAACACACAAAACGCACCCCATACATATACGGACACACCTGTCACTATCACATAACTTGAATCGTAATCGTAATTACACATTTATGTAGCGCCTCTTCAAGAAACTACTTAGAAGAGCTCCTGATTTGATAACAGAAGACCATAATCAGTAGACTGGTCTTCAATCACTGGCAAAATGGAGGCAGAGAAAGGGCAAGAAGCTCATGTCGCAGATTGCATGGCAGATTGTTCCAGAGTTAAGAGTCAACAATAAAGCGGAAAAGTCCAGTGACTGTGCAATGTCATTTTCTATCGACAGTAGTGAGAGTCCCACAAGTCTTTCGATCCTGTGTCATATTGTTGATCTAAAGTAGACTTTATTAGTATAAGTAGCGCAAATGACAGTGATGGAAAGGTTCGGGAGCATCTCATGGAACATGTTGTTGTGCAATTAGGGCAAAATGTCTCGAGTGGTGACATGCTAGAGACTATCACTTCGTACAATGTCTTCAGTTCATTGAACAGACGCGGGCCGTCAATATCACGCCTCTGGTTTGTACCACCGTCTTTCTTAAACAGGACCTGCTGCAAATTCACAATCCTAGATAGTAATCTCTATGAATAGCCTTCAGTACTGAGATGCCTAACAGAAATCCACATGTTTCTTGGAACTGCTTCAGCAGCCCAAACTGCTCATCAAAGGATACAATTGCTTGGTACATGAATATGGTGAAGAACGTTAAGTTATTCTAAATGTGTCTTCTACATTTACTATTGCTTCTTCGGCTGCTTCGTATGAAAACTTTATCTTTTTCCGCCTTAGCCTAACGTCACAGTTCATGGTGTGACAGGAGTACCATGCCTCGTGTATGCGTCACTGGCTACCGAGCTTCGCTAGTAGGATGCTTATTGGGTGGTGACTGGTTCTCTCAACTGCAGTCATAATACTGGGACTGGATACCAGCGGACAAAGACCACCATGCATTGTATTAATATAATAATTATAGCGGTCCATTTGCTCGACATGGCAGTAGCAAAGTACCCAACGTCATAGCACAGTTAGCCTTGCAAGATGAACAGGGTAATTTAGGCTTTAGTACTCCGTTGGAGTGAGGTCTTAGTACTCCGTTGGAGTGAGGTCTTAGTGTGGCGTTTTCGGTCGGGCTAACTGTTCATGGGGTGGGGGTAACTCTAGCCCAGTTCTACGCTCAGAGCCACCCGCCTCACCGCCCCTGGCACTCTCACTGCACAATGGTCTTCCCGTATCATCTCTTCCAATAGTGTCTGTTCTCTCCAAGGAAGGCCTAGGATAGGTCGCTTCCTTAAGGGATTCAACACTGTCACTCTCGGTCTCGGAATCCGACTTTGCCTCTTCCGCGGTCGCCGGATGGGCAACGTCCTGAGGATGGCCTTTACTCAGAACAGGGTTCGTTCCTTTACCGGCAATAGTCGTTCCCTTTCTGCGTGAGGACTTTCTCGTAACCACCATTCTACATCTTGTAACTCTCCCGATACCGCCAATATTTTCAGACACCAGTCGTTTTCTCGGTTCCGGGAAGAGGGAGGTCTTACGACAAGCCTCTGTGTCTTTCCGCCCTAGGCACATAGATATCGGGCGAGACATCTTCCCGTTATCACTATCTGTCTCTCGCTCCATCTCCGGGTACTTCCGAGAACTTCCGGAGCAAGTTTCCATGTCAAGTCTCTGTATTGGCAATTATCGGCCAACACTGCTTCAGGGGATAGGATACCCCTGTGGAACACTCAAGAGAAGGTCCCCTCTCTAACCTTCTGTAAAACACACCAACCTTCGTACCGACCTACGCACGAGTGGGCCCTTCCCCGCACTTCAGTCAGTCCTCTGATAGTGTGCGGCGACAAGCATATAGAGGAGTCAGTATCTTTCGTGTCGTCTCCGGTATTATCGAGGAACCGACCCGGACTATGATGCACCGGGTATTTTCTTGGTCTTCGTTAGTTTCCGGTCTCTTACGTACGGGGGCTTTACTTGGTCTGCGTTATGATCCGCGGGTCTTCCCCTTATCTCCGCCGTCTGAATTTCGACCGGGAGAACCGCGGCCGCGTCTTTCCCCGAGTTTTGCACAACCTTTAGCTTCCAACTATCGTGACTTCCTCAGACCGTCTCGCGACTTCCTAACAGGGTGGACCCGACCCTGCCAGACCAACGAAGCCAGTCAGAAATCAGAGATTGGTTTGTAACGGCTGTGACTTCCTCGGGAGCGGACGGACCAGGAGTTTTCTGTTACGGCACGGGTTTCTCTTACGGCAAATGCTACCCTTAGGGTTCACACAGACCTGTCCACTCGTCTTTCCCCGAACCTCGCCCAGCGTCTGTCTCACAACTATCGTGACTTACGTAGACCGTCTCGCGACTTTCCAACAGGGTGGGCCCGATCCCTGCTGGACCAACGGAGCCAGTCAGAAATCAGACAGATTGGTTCGTAACGGTTGCGACGTTCTCGGGAGCGCACTGATCAGATTTTTCTCTTACGCAGTCAAAGGCGTAGCTTCCGCAACTTTTCCACTTGTTTTACACAGACCTGTATTTATTTCTTACGAACGGGGTCTTTCCCCGGGTTCTGTCCAACCTCAACGTCCACCGTCGTGGCTCAGACCGCCTCGCGATCTACGGCACAGTGGGCCCTCGCTCTAACCGGATCGACGCCGTTAGCCAGAAACCAGACAGTGTTTGTCTCGGTCGTCCCGCCGGGAGCGCGCAGATTAGACTTTTTCGCGGACTCTCTAGTCCGTATTTTTGCATCGTAACCGGGACCGTATCGAACACGGGCTTCTCCGGACGTCACCCTCGTCCGTATGTATTTGTATACGCTATGAATTCGCTCACAGAACGATATCAGAACACTGTAACTCGTATATGTGAAGGCACGCAACCATCCTTCACGGCTATAGCAACAGAACGCACGACACGCCTTAGTCAACCCTTCTACGCGTTTTACTTATATAGTGTCACGCCCAATAAAACGTAAATAAAGGTGTCTAACCGTAACCGATTACTTGCCTTGAAACAAACATTTAGGGGCCTATAAATTTAAACAATTTTATCCATTACTTTACTAAAATTATACTAAGAAGTTAGCACGGCCTAATTATTAAGCTATTATTAGATTAAACTTAAATTTAATAAAAATTAATTTCTAAAAATCCTACACAGGTAACGCGGCCAAACCGTGCACATAAGCACAGCACTTAATGGCTACCTAACGCGAGTCATAACTACTCCTGCCTCTTACCCAACAGGCTTGCCTTGTGGCCGCTCCGCCACATTAGTACTCCATTGTAGTGAGATCTTAGTACTCCGTTGGAGTGCAGACGCCCGCAAAGAAGGAGGGTAGTGTCAAATGCGGTGAAATGAAGATAATGGGAGGGAGGGTTCCAAAGTATGTCAGTTTTCTGGAACATCTTTTATAGACGACCTCTTGTGGTTTCGTGTAGGTCAGTGTTTCTGGTGTCGCAGAGTCTTACTGGGCAGATTTACTCGCAGTTGAATATCGATAATGCTGGATTACCAGAGGAACCAGAAACTTGAAATTCCTAAGCTTTTTGACCACAGTAAGTGCTTCACTTACGCACTTGGGAACTTTGGTTGTTCCGCACACTTCGACCAACCCATAATAGACGTCACCAACTTGATATCGAATGGCTTGACCGCTGTTTACCCACGATTACCACTTCATCCATCGTCAAAGTCTACACATGATCTTTCAATAGTGTCCATATTTGTGTTGACGCAGAGAAGAGAACACATCCACTAAAAGGGTGATGGCAGTTAGAGACGACTTCGCATGCCACAGAAAAATAAGTTCAATCTGCGACAGCCACATGGCATACAGAATGCTCGTGTCTCAATCTGCAAAGTTTATGCTTGCACACCTGTAGTAAGCCCTCGCATGTTAATTACATTATCGTGGCCTTGCCTACGGCATGGAGTCTGATATTGACAACTTCAGTTCATCTCGCTTTTCCCATTCCTGCCGATTTCGACTCAGCCTAACAGTAACAACTTCAATTTATCTAGCTGTTCTTATTCCTAACAATTTCAATTTCAAGAAAACCGTGGCCAAGAATTGGCAGCCCCCTAAAATCGGCGGCCCTGTTCGGCTAAACACCTAGAGAACGCCTAAGGCCGGCCCTCAGGCCTTTGAAGCATACTGCGATACCTCGGTGATTCCGAACTGGACCTTCTTGTTCAGCATCCGTCACACGCTGTAGATCGCAGTATGACTAGCCCTGAGAGGCTAGCCCGGAAGAGGAGGAATGCCACTACTTAGTCACCGCGAGAATATCAAGGTCGTTGACCACAACCTTGACAGATTGTCATAATAACAGTTGCTTCATTAATATATAAGGTGTTTATTTAAATTGCATTGACTTTATCTGCCTGCCTGCCTGCCTGCCTGCCTGCCTGCCTGCCTGCCTGCCTGCCTGCCTGCCTGCCTGCCTGCCTGCCTGCCTGCCTGCCTGCCTGCCTGCCTGCCTGCCTGCCTGCCTGCCTGCCTGCCTGCCTGCCTGCCTGCCTGCCTGCCTGCCTGCCTGCCTGCCTGCCTGCCTGTCTGCCTGCCTGCCTGCCTGCCCGGGGCAATCAGTCAAGAAAGATCGATATGTAAGAGAGACAGAGAGAAATGCAGAAAAGAGGCAGGCAGACAGAGAAAGAGACCAAGGGACTTAGAGGTCCTATTACGTAAGTATAGGGGTGTTTTATCGAACGCACTGCCGTTATATATGAAGTGAGACATCGCAATTCCCCAAGGCTTCTCTCTCCATTGATCTACTGTTCTTAGATTCGTCGAGAAGGCAATGAAAATGCAGCCAATTAAGTGTTCATATAGGGAAGGGAGGTCTCTTCTGAAGAGGACTGGACGGAGGGATGGACGGGTGGTGGTGATACCAATGTCTGGGACGCCATCTATCGGCCGGAGGCTGCCTCAGTTGCAGCTGGGGATGCTCGTCACCTTTTCCACACTTTTACATCCGCCCTTGTTGTTGCTGCTACTGCTGCTGCAGCTTCTGACGTACGGTGATTCAGAGGATGCTGCTGTGTATGTTCTTGGTGGATCGGTGCATCGAATATCACCAGCTGCGGCTGGTAATGATGGATGAATGGAAAGATGGAGGAAATGGATGGAATCAATGGGCATTGTTCGAAGTTGGTGTTCTTAATTAAACCAGTAGGATCTTCCGAAGTCATTGCCATACTATCACGCAGCAAACGTCTGTTTGTCTAAGACAATGGTCATTCGCAATATTCCTCTTATTTCTTCAGTCTGATCTGATATTAATTGGGTTCTGCTACGTTATCCTTTTTGACCATATCTTGGTTTATCTGACCTTATCATCTTTTCTTATCTGATCGTATCTTGTTTTTTATCTTACATTATCATCTTATATACCTTCCTTTACCTTATCTTTATTTTACCTTATCATCTAACATACCTTCATCCAATACTTGTCCTGCCCTGCCCTTTCTGGTCTTTTACTGGCCTTCCTACCCTGCCCTGTATACGGTCCTCTCCTATCCTGCTTTGTATTGTTATATCACGTAGGCATCGTTTACTAAATTTTCGTACTATCTTTTCGTATGTTTAACTACATGTACAACCTATTCTATTCCTACCCATCATTCGTATCATATTGTATTATATCATGTCCTAACTTAATCTTGCCATTTCCACGGAATGCTTAACAAGCCATCTGAATCTATTTGTTCCTCGTGTTAAGTCCTCGCTTGCTCAGCAGAGGGCTTTTGCTGTTGTTGGCCTATCTTTGGAATAAACTTCCGCTATCGTTTCGTGCAAGGGTCACTGTTGGTGGTAGAGCTCAGTCAGCTCGTTCTTTAAAGATTTTCTTATTTCCCCGGGGTTCTTATGCTGGAAGCGCCTCTGAGTAGTTTGTTCTGTAAGAAGCGCTATATAAGTTATCAAATACAATACAATACAATAAACTCTAACTTGACCTCAACTGTTGCGATGAAGAAGCATAAAAGTGTATTATACCAATTGATGATGACGCTTTCTGTCTGGTTTTCTTGCTAACGTTTCCTTCTCATCCTCCTTCCTCCTCTTAATTCTACTTCTCCTTCTCCTACTCATCCTCCTCGTCTTCGTAATTCTTCTTCTCCTCCTCTTCTTTCTTCTTATTCTCCTCCTCCTCCTTCTCTTTCTACTTCCCCTTCCCCTCCTCTTCCTTTTATTATAATTCTTCTCACCTCCTCTTTCTTCACATCCTCCTATTTCTTATCCTTCTTCTGATTCACTTTTCTATTCCTTCTTAACCTTATTTTTATTCCCCTTCTTCTTCTGTTTCTCCCTCTTCCCTTCCTTCCCCTCCTTTATCTGTCCTTCCATCTCTTCAACGATCGCCCAAGATATTTATTTAATCAGTCATTCTATCAGAACAGATTCTGCGTATACGGGCTCAGAAGAAAAGGGAGTGGCCTCTGACCTTAGTGGCGTTTGAAAAGCTGGACAATATCAAGTCTAATCGATTACGGCGACCTTTGACCTTTGGCCTTATGATCGATTCTATGTCAAACTCATTCGGGGACACGGTGATGTCCCCTTTCCCATCCATTCTGTCTGGCGCTTTTTGGAATTGCAAACATGTTTTTAAATCTGGACAGACGCACATACCCACAACCACTGTAATAACACATACATACAAACACATTTGCATATGTTATATATAAGGATATTGCTAATTACAGCATAGTCTACACAAATCGGCTACTGAATATGAATAGATGCATTTTGCATAGGCATATGCATATGCATTTTAGTATCAATGTTCTAACATATAGGCCTAAGATTGCGTGGGTTAGGGGTGTGACAATCTAAGCACGCAGAAAGACAGACATGTAAACAGAAACAGAAAGATCCAGATACAAAGACACGCACAGAGACAGACAGGTTTTAAAAGATACAGAAATAGAGAAGAATCAAACAGAACAACAGATATATATATATATATATATATATATATATATATATATATATATATATATATATATATATATATATATATCATCACAAACAGCATGCAGAGTTAGAACATGCAAAAAACCGAGACAAAGACATAGAATGGCATAAAGACAGATCAAGACACAGGTACTCGGATGCAGAGAGAGGGAAAGAGAAACAGAGACGGATAAAGACAAACAGATAGACATGAAGTGACTAATAAGGAGACTAAAATAAGGAGGCTATTTCCACAGCAAGAGGACCAACGTCAAAAGCAGCAGCAAGAGTAACAAGAAGAAGAGAAGCAGAAGGAACTTCTGAAGAAATATCTGGAAACGCATAGGATGAGAAAATTTAGCAAGAGGAATAGCATGAGCAGGAACAAGAGAAGGAACCACGAGGCGGAAGAGAATAAGAATCGAGGAAGAAAAGAAGCAGGTGATGGTGCAATAGGAGAAGCAGAAGAAAGGCAGGGAGGGAGAGGCAGATGAACTGGTGGGAGGAGGTTGTTTCTGACAGTCCATCGACCGCTACCCACTTGAGGACGACACAGAAAATAAGCTGGCGACGCGTGGGTTCGTTACGTAGGCACGTACTCACGAAGATACGTGTGCATCGTCGATGGACGATCGAGTGCGTCTCGCGATCTGGCGCTATATAAAACTCAATTATTTGGCCGAATATAATAACGGGGCCGCGAGTCCTTGTATCGGTCATGTCCTGCGTCTGCTTGTATGTCCGACCTTGTTATTCGGCGCGCCTGTTATTGGCAGCCGAAATGGACAGGACATGCAGAAAGGGAGCGAGTGAGGAGCAGAGAGGAGGGATGTGGGGTCAGCGAAAGGGGTTTCGTGTCCCGCGTGGGGCGATCGATTGCCTGGCGTCTGATGTCGATTTCGGTCGATGCGTCGAAAGACAGAAGCACGGAAGGACGGTCTATCCCTGGTCTCCCACTCTCTGTCTCTTTCTCTGTCTGTCTGTCTGTCTGTCTGTCTGCCTGTCTGTCTCTCTTTCTCTCTCGTTGTTGTTCGTTGATGATGAATTGTACGGGAGTCGGGTTAATCAGACAGTCGACAATCAGATCGATCAATCAATAAACATCTATTGATCTATGGTTCTATCAAGTCATCGATCAGTGATCCAGTCAGTCAGCCAGTCGATAGGTAGGTAGGTTGTCGTTCAATTTGTCAGTTAATTCGTCCGTCAGTCAAAAACTGTTCTACAGGAAAGCCTTTAAAATAAAAAAATCTCGCAAATCCACTGTCGCTCAATTTCAGTCGCTTTGCAGCCAAATTGGTTCCCGAAATAATCCGTAGCTGAACGGTGATTAGTCGTTCAGAAAGCTAAATGATTGATCTGTGATTGATCGATGGATCGATTAGTGCTCATGAATTGCAGAAGGCAGAATGGGGTTAGGATGATTTCACTGCCGTTTTGGCTTTCGTCACAACGGAAGTCTCTTGCTTTTTCGGTTGATTGGCTTTTCCTGGCGTCAGTGGTTTAACTACGACAACTCCAGACCATGTCACTCTGTCGAACTGAGCGCAATGCGTCAACCAATGGCTTTCTATCAGGACAAGATGGAAAGCAATTGGTTGATGCCATGTCTGTAAGAGGTTGAAGAAGAATTGACCTGTCCTCAGCCGATCATGCTCGGGAAGTCCTTGCTTTGACTCAATGTGTGTGTGTGTGTGTGTGTGTGTGTGTGTGTGTGTGTGTGTGTGTGTGTGTGTGTGAAAGCCCTGCCAGTTGAGGTTTTCCTTTTGCGAGAGTATCATTCGCGTGCAGATGAGCTTGTTGTTCTTGTCGAACGAAAACATCATTTAAGCTGGCCAGGGACACATACATGCACAGATGCAAACATACATACAAGTCTTGCAAGTGTTCTGTTTCCCTCACAGTGACTGCCTGGAAGATAAAGATGAAGCACTCGATGTATATGTACACGTTTTCTATGGCGACCCTAATGCCACGACCCACTAATTTTTCAACGAATTTATTAGGCCAGGTTCGTCATTATCACTTTCCGTTTTGAATAGATGCCCCTCCAGTGTAGTTCCCCTTGCACTGGCTGTGCTGACCCAAGATACGAGTCTCTGAAACGTAGATATGCGATCCAGGTTGTTCTTGCAGAGAATGGATCTCGGCGGACGATATTTTTTGGTCCACCATCTGGAACTGTGTTGCGGCATTTGTTTGCTGCGCTGAGCAGGGTGTTTTGTCCGTTAGATCTCGGCTGAAGGCTTATCTCTTTCCCAAGCACATTCCCCGTTGACTGTTTTCGTGTCTTCATTCATTCGTTCAACCGGTTTCATGCACGATTTCAGCACGCGCAACTATTTACTCCGACGGTTGGTGTCTGTGCTGTTATACATAGGCGCAATAGAAGTATTTATGGTAGAATTCAGATATTGTTTAACATCGTCTAATGCCAAATTCAACGGTTTACATGTCAGATGAAATGAGTCCGTCGCAATACGTAGTCTTGATGCATATACTGTTGCCCGATATCTACTTTTAATGAAAGGTTTTTACTCTGTATGTTTGCGTATTTAACTTAATTTACAAGACGACTTTAACCCAGTATCACTAGAACATCTGCCGATATCTACTTCCGTCAAAGTCCTGCACTCGACCTCACCATAAATCGGCACGACAACTACCAACATACATCCGCGCAGACGCACCGGGTGCCCTGCCCTCGCTCCAGAAGGGGTATGATGCCACCCCGATGCAACCACAGACTACATCCATCCATCTTGGACACCAAACGCTCACAATGTCGGGTCCAAATCCCTTTGCGTTTCAAACAGTATCATCTAACAATACATATACATCGTACATACATACAGAAATACATATATACATACATGCACGCATACATGTATACATATATATACACATATACATGAACAATTATACATATAAACATTCATACAGAGATATGTAATATATGCATCAATATATATATACATATTTATACATACATTTCACATACAAATATAAACATATAGGCTACATTTTTACATACATGTATAATTATGATTATTATTAAACAGACATTTAACAACAATTAACAACAGTCTCTAAGGCTCGTGCAACGACCCTAAAAAAGTCGAGTAATAGTTGTACATACATTGATACATACATACATACATACATACATACATACATGCACACATACATGCATACATACATACATATACACATACATACATACATGCATCTATACATACATACATATATACACGCCGTCATTAACAAAGGCTTCATGGATTCATGTCGAGCAGAAAAATCCAGCACATAGATTGAACATAATAATATAATACAGCGGTATGTAATATAATAATAATGTATTGCATAATAATGACCCGTCTCTGCGGCGAGTGGGTCTCACGTGAAATGTCCACCGACCACATGCATTGAATAGTCGTAGTCACGCAGCCTCGTAATTGACGACTAATGAGCGATAATAGGCTTACTAGGGCACGAGGATTTCCGAAAGTGCGTTTACACAGCGGCGCTCGTCATCCGCCGGTCGCGAGCTGTGTTTCGATTTTCTCTGACATCAGCAATAAGCTGCTCGCAGATACACATTTGACGTCTCAGGGGAAATTCATACGAGCAGCACACCTGCGAAAATCATAGGTGAAAGTACATCGAGGAAATCATTCTTCTCACATTTCATAACTCGTGCTGGCCGGAAAAGGTAGAATTGTAGAGACATGATGTTATATTATTCCTTGCGTGGGCATTCTAACCACTGCAACGCAACCAGTCCAAGAAGAAACTTAACATTGGAGTCGAACACAGTTATATGTACTGCAGTATACTCTTACCATGATTTTTACCCTACTACTTAAGATCGTATGGTGAGTAGTCATAGTAGCAGCAGCAGTAACATTAGTAGGAGTAGCAGCGGCAGTAGTAGCAGTAGTAGGAGTAGCAATAGTAGTACCCTGTCGAATTATAGTTACCATATCACCCATAATTAAGGAGGCAAGATCCCATTGTATGAGTCATGGAAACGAATAAGCCAACAAAGGGGCGAAAACCAAGCAAGATTTCTATTATAAATATCATTGGTTGCGATGGCTGATAGAAACTTTCTAAGCTGATCAACTTTCAAGACTTTTCTTGAACGAATAATACGTTTTTGCTCTTGATACGAGGGAGTATTCTATCTAAGCATGCACACTTGCAGAGCAGAAACTGATCAAAGAAACATAAAAAGAACCACGAGAGTAGCTAAAGAAGCTTTTTCTCTTGTGACATCACGTGACTCTGCCTGCGAATCAACAAAATTGAAGCGCTCATTAGGAGTCTCGCCAGACTAATTACGAAGGAAGATGGCCAAGACGAAACCCTGTAGACATAAGCTCATCTCGAGCGCAGTCTCTGAGCGATGAATCGATCTGTTCTTCAGTTTGAAGAATAGTCAAGTCACAAAGTTCTTTGATGACCAGTTTTTATGGTGGAAGGTCGGAAATATGTTTAGCCGAAGATCACGATTATTAGCAGGGGGAAAATGTGGAAAGCACGCTCCGAATATGAATGGTTTCCATCTGCCTTCTTAAGATAATGACATTAATTAACGGTCAAGTTTCACTGTTTCCATGGATACGCGCTCATTTGCCGACTATTCCGAGAAGAAGAGATCGATGAGCGACGTACGGAACCATTAGCATTTCCGCTCTTATCTTATGTTGCCAGCATTTCCGGTTTGACTTCGTCATTAAACTCGATTAAGCGAGATTAACTGATCAATTCATCAGCTTCCTAAAACCCGATAATCGATTCGACTGCTTCCGCCGGTGAACTGCTATGAATTCTGCTCAAGTTTGTTTAAAGTATCGACATTTATCACCGAACAGGAAGAAGCCTTTTCGAATATTCCATCTCTGGTTAAACTAATACTGAATTAGCGACTGGGGTGCGTCGAAACAAGCGCCCCTTCACATGAAGTGCTTTTACAGGACATCGCTCTTTAGGCTTATAATACGCGTCTTTTTCAGCCGAGTCCGAACAGGTGTGGAATCCTCTTAGTCTTCCAAACAAGGCAGCATCTTCAAGATTACGATAGATACACGTAGATTTGATCAAACTATTTCTCTGCAGTCTTTCTGATGATAAATCAATGCGCCACTGGTAGTCTTTTGGCCACATTATAAAGTCCACTTGCATGCTTTACTAAAATCTACTGGTGTATCTAAGTTAATAAGTAAGCATGTATGTATGTATGTATGTAAGTATGTAAGTAAGTAAGTATGTATGTAAGTATGTAAGTATGTATGTATGTAAGTATGTAAGTATCTATGTAAGTATGTAAGTATGTAAGTATGTACGTATGTATGTAAGTATGTAAGTAAGTATGTATGTATGTATGAATGAATGTATGTCTGTCTGTCTATCTAACTATTTATCTTTCTTTCTTTCTATCTGTCTGTATATCTATCTATCTCTATGTATGTTTATAGTTTAGGTTGTTTTTTATGTATGTATTTTATATTATGTATGTATCTATCATGTATGTATGTATTTCTACCTATAATCCTAATACTATTTATGCATGTAAGTGTGTATGAATGCATGTATTGTGAGGTACCTTGCTTTTATTTTGTCTGGATTTGCCGGGTTCCAATTCCTCAAGGGTAGAGTGCAGGATTGGGCGCATATTCCTGTTCGGGGGAAAGTTCCTGGCTAGAAGGTGAGGACGTCTTTGACTGTGAGATTATACGACACATTTAGATTTTAAAAAACAAATTTTAATATAAATTTTAATATAACTGCTCCAGTGGACTGGACCTTATGACGCATTTGTTTAGATTGTTTGGATAGCCATGTGACCAGCGCTTTTAAGAAATGCTTGAAAGATGCTATATAAATACTTGTTACATTATATTACATTACTAAGTTGCACACTTTAAACAAGCAGCCATCTTCCCTTACATATATTACACACCACAAAATCAATCAATTCTACAATACATGCAAGGTTACTAAAGAAATATAACTACGATTGGCTTAGGGTCGGCCATCCAGAAATCCAAAACGTTTAGCGAAGAGGGGGGACTGTTGGCTGAATTGTACGAGGAGGTCTATGTCCTCTCAAACGGACCTCGAAGGACTGTCGGTCTCTTCCGAGCCCAAATGAAATTGGTAAATCTATCATCTTTTAATGACTCTTTTTCACTTCAAGATCGCAAACAAACTAACCAGTTAGGTTACCTAGAACAAGAGGATTTCTACCTGTAATCCTAATACTGTTTGGCTCTCACAGTTAATTGTTGGAAGGCTGGAATCCCTTCTCATGACCCAAGCAGCACCAGCGCCACAACACAATAGAAGAAGCACACGAATAGAAGCACCCAGAAAACGTCCAAGAGTTTTTAACGCCTCTTTGTCATAATGAAGATGATTAGCGTCGCCTTCCTCCTTTGTCCAGGCTTGGAACTGGCACCGCCCGAGTACGGCAGTGGCGGCGTTGATATCCGAGACAATTCAATTTGATAACGTTTGTTTAAATTGAATTGTCTCGGACGTCAACTCCGCCACTGCCGTACTCAGGCGGTACCGTACGAGAGACCCTACACCCTTTACATACTCCATGTTCCTATTGACTCCGCCACTGCTGACCTTCCGGGCAATGACTCCTTGGCCCTACACATGTTAACAACAAACGGCAGGCCTCCCGCGGTTCTTTAGCCAACTAGCTGCCCCTCTCGCCCAGCCTGATCTAGTCCGTCTTATTCTCTCAGGCACATATGCTGGTTCTCTATCAAGTCTTCCAAACTAAATTAGGCTTATATAGCAGTCTAATTGATCTGCCCTTCAACCGAGTCGTGTCATATGTCAATCTGTCTTATTTGCATCTCTGTTTGTCTCGTTAAATTCTGGCGATCCTTAATTCGCGTCTCAATAGCCAACCCCATCTCAAGCGCAGTGTCAGGTCTCCTCAAGAATACGCTGTCACAACACATCCGAATATGTCTCTTGAATGAAGAGAACATATCACATAGAATACTCTCAGGTCGAGAGATAAATTAAATAGTTTATCTTGAATCAGATTAGCAGGGGGGCTGAGGTATAGGCCCCTACTCTGTTTCTTAACAGCATGTAGGGCCTATATATGTATGTATGTATGTCTGTATGTATATGTATGTATGTAAGTATGTATCTATATGTATGTGGCTATTTATATAGTGCCTTTTAAGAACCTCATAAAGACGCTAACTGCAAACTCGTAAGGCCTAACTTGCAATTTTGATTTTAGTGGAGCACCTCAAGCCTTTAGCACTCACGATTCCATTAGCGTCTTTGATCCTGCTGCTGAACTCTGAAATTTACATAATCAATACGTAGAATGTATTTTACTATAAACAGACATTTAAATTAAGTATAGCAGTACTATATACACAGTTTACCAAGGCTGCATATACTTGTGTGCGATGTTAATCTTACTCTTACTTTTAAACACGTGGACAAATCTCAACGAGTATTTGTCAACCTAAAATATGAGCTCAGCTTTCCTGGCCTTTTTATTATCACTGGAAAATAGAGTTAAGAAGAGGAGAGAGGAAGACATACATACAGACAGACAAACGGAGACAGGCAAAGAATTATGTATTGTAGGTGTCATGCTTCTATTGAAAATGCAAATATGCATTGTGTGCTGCGCTACACTCATGCAGTCCTAGCGTCTGCCATGGTCCCTGGAAAAGAACGCTTGCGCGGAAAAGAGGATGCCAAACTTAGTAGCCAATTATCAGGATAACCAACGTATTTTCTGTAATCTTTCCTCTCGCCTCCTATTTCTCTCCTTTTTCTTTCCTTCTAGCTGGAATTAATCCCTCCTGGGGAGGGACCAGTCATGGGATGGGTCTTTCCTATCTATCTATCTATCTATCTGTCTGTCTGTCTGTCTGTCTGTCTGTCTGTCTGTCTCTCTCTCTCTCTCTATCTATCTATCTATCTATCTATCTATCTATCTATCTATCTATCTATCTATCTATCTATCTATCTATCTATCTATCTATCTATCTATCTATCTATCTATCTATCTATCTATCTATCTATCTATCATCTATCTGTCTCTCTGTCTCTCTGTCTCTCTGTCTATCTATCTATCTGTCTATCTGTCTATCTATCTATCTCTATCATGTTCTCTTTCTCTCCATCTCCCTCTTACTCTCCTGCTCGCTCTCTCTCTCTCAATTTTCCATCTCCCTTTTACTCCCTCCCGTTTGCTCCCTCTCTTTCTCTCTCTCCCTTCGATGGGTAGAACTCTCTTTAGTTCTTAGTGGACCTGGTGCGACGCAGTCCTTCACCCATAGGTGTGCACTGCGTTTGAGGCCATTACGTTCGATCATGCAGCAGATAAGCCTAATGGCTGCCGCTGCTGCATCTGGGTCGTCGTCTCTCAACGGGCAAACGTTTCTTCGGATTAATTGATGCTTCGTTCTGCGCAGCTGATGATAATTTTCCTAAGACCAAGTCGCCACTGATCGAGCTTTGCCCTAAGCCCGTTCTATGCACCTGGCTTTTAGCGACGGCCCTGGACGCAGTTTAAAGGAGACAGCACGCTGACGGAAAACGAAGACTGATGGTCAGATTCACTCGCAGCACTGAATCCGTCGCTAATTAGCGAAGCGCCTGAGAACTTCAACTAAGAAAACGCGAAATCTAGCGACGCTATGATTTATAGTTGCGCTAAATAAATCTGCGATTGCTTTGCATGCAGCAAAGTGTCGTGACCTGGGTAATTTTCGAACTACTTAAAACAGTTATGTTTTCACAATGTGTTTCTGTGTGACGAGTCACAGAGTGTGTTTACCCGTTATGTATTAACGCTTGTACATGCATACTTGCTACCCACTCATTATGGACACTTCATTTCCGTATACATTGATACTATTATTTGTAGGAAGCTTATTCGCCACACTCACAGACTGCACGTAAATAACTGATATGAGGTGAAGCTGATGTTGGCCAAGAGAACAATATACTTTTAAGGATATACTAGGCCATCCTTCAACAGAACTACAGGGTCTAACCAAAGACGATAGGTACAAGACAAGTGACTTGCAAGTGCTTTTCACATGAGGAGTGCAAGCATGAAGCGGACTCGCTTACATGCAGGTAGTCAATGAGAAGAACTATGACTCATCAAGAAATTTTGCTATATAAGTTGGGGGAAGGAAGAATACTGCAATATGATGATCAGACTTATTGAATATGATTCAGAGAATCAGAGAACCCGGGCAAGAGACAAGATATATGCAGATGGCATAGTCCTATGGTACACATTTACCTGAGCAACTTACCTGTTTTCTTACCAGTATTTATATCCTTTATCAAATATCTATAAACATGTCACCCGTGTATATTGCATACGGTATATACCAATATATCTATGTCTACACTCTACCTGTTCATTTCCTTGCACGTGTGTCACTGTTATGAGTTCATGTTCAGCAACAAGACAGAAAATCCGATTACTGAGCGCCTTCGTTTGGTCTATATCATGTATGAGACAAGAACATTATTGAAATAAATATAGGCCAACACAATGGAGAGGTATAACGTTGGGTCTTCCGCAAAGGATGGAAATTAATACATGTTTACCTGCATGCAAATATATGCAAACAAATGAAAATGACAGGTAGCTGGCTTTGTTCCTTATGAAGATAACCAAATCTTCTTAATAATTTTCACCTGCTATTATTTGTTTGCCTAGTATCCCATTTCATTCTGCCATGTTGCTGAATCACAGGCCTCACGTGCCTCAATCTGACTTCCAACCGCGGTGTAACATTTGCTGAAAGGTAGTTCGATTGTTGGATTGCTATTAACGTGTTTGTGCTTCAGCCGAAATTTCTCCAAACCAAGGACCGCGCCTGTGAGGACTAATGTTGATAGAGACGTGTAGCAAAAGAATTGTTACCTTACCTTACTTTTTGACCAACCCTACAACGAAGACTCCTAATCGTCAACGAATCACAGTTGTATTTAATTGACTGTACGGGTTATCTACCGAACAACGAACGACCTGTTTAGCGCTAAAGGGTGCGAAGGGTCTTCGAAATATTTGCCCGTCCCAGCCATGAGGCCAAGCAAGAAGCTACATTAACACTTCCCAATTTTGGTTTGAGTTGTCCAGCAAGCTCTTTATTTAAAGCTCTTTTACTTACAGCCACACTGTGTGACCTTTAAAAGTGATAATAGAATTTGGTAATTTATGATAAGATAAACAAGTAGTAGTTATATCTTTTCATTCATTTATTACCCCTCCACCTGGGTGAACAGCAATGTCATCAACATTGTGACTCAGTGAAATCTTTCACCGGCTGTTACACCAAATTTATCGCTTTAACAAATGTTCGCCCTAAGATTACCATTCTGTCGACGATCTTTCGTATCGTTCAACAATCGGGCTTCGAACAATCGACTTGCCCGAGTCGTAAAGTAGCGTTAACTCAAGTAAAGACACACAGTCTTTGATTTTCGTAATTATAATTAAACGAACAGTTTAAGCACAACGGTTTCAAAACGCACGAATCTATCAGCAACATTTATAACTGAAACGTTCAACTTAGCACACCAAGACCAGTGCCACAAATCTTCGCGCTCTCTTCACAGTGCAGTGCAATGTATGTGCCCTTTCTCGCCAAAACCGCAGATCAGTACAAACTGGTTTAGACCGGCATCCCGATCTTGCGCAGTAGGGTTTTTCCAAAAACTCATCACAACGAAGACCACGCGAGCGCCTATATGATAAAATGCGCGACATCAGATCACCTGTCCGCAGGGCGCCCCCTTCCTAACCACGTTTTCGATACGTGCAAACCAGCACGTGTTCCGCGCGTATACAGATAATACAATAACCGGCAACTCATGAAAATTTCCTATACAATCGCTCGCTTAAAACATGCTGACTAATTAGCGTAATGTTATGTCCTCACATTCCAAACTAACTTTTGTAAATTCAAACAGTCCACTGCGTTATAAAAGCACTTTTGCATTGGTCAGATTATTTAACTGAATACGTCCAATATGCGCTGGGACAATCAAAAATCGAAATTACATTTGATATTCCAACTTTATTAAGTACTTTACTTACTACTGGTATAAGATATTTAAAATTAACAGTAACTAAATTTATATAACGGTAGTCACAAACAAGTCTTCATGACAGTAACAAGTGGCCATGCCATTCTGCTTTCTGACGGCTTGACGATATTTGCCTGTAACATTTAGTTAATTTGTCTTTCAACTTCAGCTCGACATTTGAGTAGAATTCGATAGGTCTTGACTCCTCTTCGCAAAATTCTGGCTTCAGGGCAATTCATGTTCGTCTCCAAAGTACATAATCCCGGTTGATCTGAAAATCTATTTGCGTCCTTCGATAAGACATCGTTCAGCTGTTGTTTGGACGTCGTTTTATTTGCTTTTATAGTCAAAATCAAGCGTTTTCTTTTTCTCAGTCACATCAACATCTGCAAGCAATTCCGTAACTGTTCCGAAATCTTTTGTTTTCTTCAACAACTAATCCACAACTTAGCGATCGAGTGACATAATTTCCCATCTTGTTGGCATTCAAAATCCGTTTCCACCTTCTCTCATATCGACCAAGTAAAAACATTTCAATTTTCGCTGTCCATATTGAAAACAGAATTACTCATATCACTGATTCGGATTATCTATGATGACATGAGGCTCATTTTCATGAATAATTATAATTGGTTCAACTAATCCGGCTACTTCTGGGTGTCATACATAGTGTCAAATCTCGGACTGAATGAAACCCATGAGTCTCAAGAATTCTCATGTTAGACTCCTAGTAAAGTTGGTTCTTTGATTGCTTTTGAGCACCGACTTTACTTCAACGTTTACACAAAAATTCCATTATTGCATCACATACTGCTTTTGCTGTCAAGCAATTCACTAAGGTCATATGTGGACTTAAACAATGATATAGAAGTAAGTTCATTGCATGAAACTGAATCACAGGTGTTTTAACTAGAAATGATGCAAAATCACTTTGAATGAGTAACATGAAACTGAATCACAGGTGTTTTAACTACAGTAGAAATGGTGTGAAATCACTTTGAGTGAGCAAAATTAGGCCAGCAATAGTAAATGAATACTGAACCATTTTAGAAATCAGTTAACTAGTTTTTCTTGATAAGCTTCATATACAACTACTATAACAAAAAAGCTTTTACCAAGTGACAATGCTAGTGTTATTATTTTACTACACTTACAATTACAGTGAGCTACAACGTAGATCAAGTATTTTACAACCCATATAATTACACTGAGCTGCCATATAGATTAGACTGTCATCATATGATCGCCACAGTCAGTACATTTCTGTAGGCATTATTTTAAAACATACGAGTCTACAGAAAGTTTTGCATTGCCCAATACTTTCTATCAGACTACCGAAGCGGTGAACCATGGCGAATATTCTCGATTACTTGCACAACTCTTGGCTGAGTTGACACAAAGATTTACACACTCCAAAAAAAACAAAACAATGATATGAAGCTGTTTGCGGATCCATTATAAACTGATCCAGCTGACGCTCCAAAGTATTTCAGCTGGAACTTATTGAGATTCAGAGTAACAGTAACACAGAGAAAGCTTTCCAAACACATGGTCTTTTGACATTTGACAGAAAATATATTATCCCACAGACGTTTACAATTCTATCAAGCCATGCACTAGGTCAAGGTGTGTTGCACTATTTGGCAATACATCAGTACATATTGGTCAGTTTTCTCTAGGATGAAAAATACTACCACAAATTCAATGTCATTGCTAACAAAGACATTTAATGGAAATGTCTTGAATAGCTACATCAGCTGTTGACTTTTGTAAGCAACAGTAGTGCCAATGATCTCATTACCACCTTTCAGTATGCAGTAAAGATTTGAATGTGCAGCGTTGTAATTTATCCTACGGTAGTCGAATTATTATTATTATTATTGTAAGTATTATTATTATTCTGTATGATTATTATTATTGCTTTCTGAGTGTGGGCACAATAATTTTTGATAAAGCTCTTAATAATGACGAAATGGTTTCTTCGGCCCCGGAGCCCCAGAAAAATGGTAAAGCGACCCTTTGTCCAAAAAGGCTGCACACCCTGGACTATTGAATACGCGTAGCAACAAAGAAAGCAACCATCAGCGAGGGTAAAGTTTACAATTGAAAGAATGACGCGATCCAAAACATCAATTGTATTCCTCACGAAGAACAGTTGGAATCGGATCCAAAGCACAAAATGAGATTGTTACTTCCAGACAAAGTTGCTAATTGAAGAATCTGAAGACACGTGGAGAAGGCTACTGACAGTAACGATATTTAATCAGTCTGATAAATAATAATGAATGTATGGTAAGATAACTTGAAGCATGTAAGCATTTCTACAATTTTTGCAATATTTTACCATGGTAAAATTTAAACCACTAGTGTCAGACTCAGATCAATCTCAGTCATCTGACACGGGATTCTGCAATATCTCAAGTCAGAAGAATGCTGGACTCCCGTGCTTTCTTGGTGGCTGCCCCGGGGCTTTTGAACAGGCTGTACTATTTTGCCAACTCCTCCAATTCGCTGATGTCATCCAGGTCTTCAAAAACACTATAATCCAATGTGAGTGTGTTTGTGTGTTGTGTCCAGCCTTTGCCATTGTGCATTGATTGCTATTTTGCAGTCATCACAGCACAGAATATGGAAATTCCCGGATGTATTTGTGGTGCAGATTAATTTATACAGCGCCTCACATTTCAGTCATAGAAATGCCTGGCCGGACGTGGGAGCAGGAACTTTCTATTCAACGAACGAGTAGCGATGAAAGCGAATTTTAACGTCTGTTTATAAACACTACATAAAGAATTAACTCCCTTCTCCCACTCCCCACCCACAATAAATCCGACATACACTTCGGAAAATGGTAACCATAGCAGCGAGTGGCCAGCTGGACGGCAGAAATCAATTTTTCGTGACCCGCGGTTGACCCTAATCTGATCTACTGTCGACCAATCAGACGCAAAGATTTTCAATTTCTCCTCTTTGTCTGCGCAAGGCTGGGCATCCTTTGCCTCCCTCCCTCTCTCCTCCCTCCCTATCTGCCTCTCGCTTTCCCTTATTCTTTCCCTCGATTCCCGACCGAATGGTATTCGTTCCCTCCATCACTATCTGTCTCGTTCTCCCTCACTCTCTGCCTCGCCATCTCCTGCCAGGCCGTAGGAAGCGTCGATATCGAAGCCGATATTGATTGCGTCGGCGCGATAGACGCGCTATACTTCGAGGAAGGGACGCAGAGACAGTTGGAGGGTTCTGCGAGAACATGGCGGTTAATGTGACACGCTGCCCATTGGCAAATTGGCTTCTACTTAAAGTCCGTCCGCTGCACATTTGCAGCGTGACCGACCGACCTACCTACCGACCGATCGACCGACCGACTGACTCACTGACTGACTGACTCACTGACTGACTGACTCACTGACTGACTGACTGACTGACTCACTCACTCACTCACTCACTCACTCACCGACTAGTTGCTGGCTTAATGACTGACGGACGAACCGAACGACTGACTGACTGGTTACGTCTAAGCCATTCTTTCCACTGGTATATTATGCGAGCCAGTCGGAGTGAATTTGATAAAAGGAGGAGGAATTGAAAGAGGAGAAGGGGAGGCGGAGCAGGGGAGAGGCAGAATCAGAAGGAGGAGGAGGAGGAGGAGGAGGAGGAGGAGTATATGTGGGTACTTCAAAAGTATGAGAAAGGTAACGCGGCGGTTGAAGAGTGGAAGGATGAGACGGAGTAGAACGAGAAGCAAAGCACTCGAATTTACTGGAGACCGAGTAAGAGAAAGGTTAAGCTGACGGATGTAGACGACGAAAAGAGAATAATAAGAGAAAGAAGAGGAGGACGATTTGGATGGAAAGTGAGGATGTGGGTAGAAGGAGGATTAAAGAGAAATTACAAGGCTTGACAGAAGATTAAGATAGAATAAGGTAGGACAGAAGAAGCAAGAGGACAGAAGCAGACGTAGGATGAGTAGGCGAGAGAAAGATAAGGAGGGTTCATTTGTATACTTCGTGAATTGGACGCTTCCTTATGTGCGTCCTATTTCAAAGCAATGAAAATTATTCGACTCTAAAGACATGAGGAATAGAAGGCATAGACGTCGAACTGAGAACTGAAGGAGTAGTTGGCAACAGAAGAGGACAGAGAAGTGTGGTGAAAAGAAGGAGAATAATTTCGAAGAAGATAAGGAGGAGGCGCAGGGAAGGAGCTCAGAGAGAAAGAAAGAACTAAGAAAAGAACTGAAGGTATGGTTAAAGGTAAGAGAAGAAGTAGCTCTGTATGCCTGTCTGTCTGCCTACATGTTTGTCTGTCTGTGTCTGTCTATCTAAGAGAGATGGAAGGACTATTGGGAGAGCATTCAGGAGGAAGGAGACACGGATGTTCAGACGGACGGGAAGCCAAAGTCAATTTGGAAACAGGACCTCGAGACTACAACAGTTGGCGTCGATTTAATTACGGTGGGCGAAACGACAGCCGAATAAATTGGTAGAGGCTCCGTAGGGATAGCCAGCAGCAGGGATGGAATGCGTTTGGGAGGGATCTGAGGAGAAAGGGATGGGTGGGTGCTCGGATAAAGAGAGGGGCGAATCCCCGGCTGCATTTAGACACAGGCGGAAGGCCTTTATCGGCTGCATTAGAAAGAGCGATAGGCAGAGACAGGGCAGGAGATATTGGAGGTATAATCGGCGAAGGAAGAGAAGGACGGGAGAGTAGAGTAGAGTAGAGTAGAGTAGAGTAGAGTAGAGTAGAGTAGAGTAGAGTAGAGTAGAGTAGAGTAGAGTAGAGTAGAGTAGAGTAGAGTAGAGTAGAGTAGAGTAGAGTAGAGTAGAGTAGAGTAGAGTAGAGTAGAGTAGAGTAGAGTAGAGTAGAGTAGAGTAGAGTAGAGTAGAGTAGAGTAGAGTAGAGTAGAGTAGAGTAGAGTAGAGTAGAGTAGAGTAGAGTAGAGTAGAGTAGAGTAGAGTAGAGTAGAGTAGAGTAGAGTAGAGTAGAGTAGAGTAGAGTAGAGTAGAGTAGAGTAGAGTAGAGTAGAGTAGAGTAGAGTAGAGTAGAGTAGAGTAGAGTAGAGTAGAGTAGAGTAGAGTAGAGTAGAGTAGAGTAGAGTAGAGTAGAGTAGAGTAGAGTAGAGTAGAGTAGAGTAGAGTAGAGTAGAGTAGAGTAGAGTAGAGTAGAGTAGAGTAGAGTAGAGTAGAGTAGAGTAGAGTAGAGTAGAGTAGAGTAGAGTAGAGTAGAGTAGAGTAGAGTAGAGTAGAGTAGAGTAGAGTAGAGTAGAGTAGAGTAGAGTAGAGTAGAGTAGAGTAGAGTAGAGTAGAGTAGAGTAGAGTAGAGTAGAGTAGAGTAGAGAGTAGAGTAGAGTAGAGTAGAGTAGAGTAGAGTAGAGTAGAGTAGAGTAGAGTAGAGTAGAGTAGAGTAGAGTAGAGTAGAGTAGAGTAGAGTAGAGTAGAGTAGAGTAGAGTAGAGTAGAGTAGAGTAGAGTAGAGTAGAGTAGAGTAGAGTAGAGTAGAGTAGAGTAGAGTAGAGTAGAGTAGAGTAGAGTAGAGTAGAGTAGAGTAGAGTAGAGTAGAGTAGAGTAGAGTAGAGTAGAGTAGAGTAGAGTAGAGTAGTAGAGTAGAGTAGAGTAGAGTAGAGTAGAGTAGAGTAGAGTAGAGTAGAGTAGAGTAGAGTAGAGTAGAGTAGAGTAGAGTAGAGTAGAGTAGAGTAGAGTAGAGGAGTAGAGTAGAGTAGAGTAGAGTAGAGTAGAGTAGAGTAGAGTAGAGTAGAGTAGAGTAGAGTAGAGTAGAGTAGAGTAGAGTAGAGTAGAGTAGAGTAGAGTAGAGTAGAGTAGAGTAGAGTAGAGTAGAGTAGAGTAGAGTAGAGTAGAGTAGAGTAGAGTAGAGTAGAGTAGAGTAGAGTAGAGTAGAGTAGAGTATGAGTAGAGTAGAGTAGAGTAGAGTAGAGTAGAGTAGAGTAGAGTAGAGTAGAGTAGAGTAGAGTAGAGTAGAGTAGAGTAGAGTAGAGTAGAGTAGAGTAGAGTAGAGTAGAGTAGAGTAGAGTAGAGTAGAGTAGAGGTAGAGTAGAGTAGAGTAGAGTAGAGTAGAGTAGAGTAGAGTAGAGTAGAGTAGAGTAGAGTAGAGGAGAGGAGAGGAGAGGAGAGGACAGGAGACGCGAGGAGAGGAGAGGCAAGGAGAGGCGAGGAGAGGAGAGGAGAGACAGAGATAGAGACAGATGATACGAAAAGAAGAGGCGGGGAGATTAAATCAGATAATCGTGGACGCGAATACCTTGGTGTAAGGTAGGCCTATTTAACCACCATCATACCACCGGCACGATACCTACCTACCTACCTACCACCACCACCACCCTCCCACCCACCCACCTTCAATATTATCCCAAGGGCCTGTACAAGTTGTGCGGCTAATCCATGATGGTAGTGCGGATATACCAGGTAAGGGGCGAACTTAATTGGCAGCTTTCAATCGATGAAGATTTGAATACATTGTGACTTATTGTGTGCACAAAAGCAGGAAACTTTCAACGCCAAAAGAACAAATGGATAAGCGAAGGTGGCAACCAATGCAGTGTAATGTAATGTAATAATGACGATTTATACCGAGAGCTATTTCTAAGGTGCTTTAAATCGCCAGTTGTCATTGCTAGTGGCAAAATAGTTACTTTAACGATAAATTTGAATTTATAAACTTTTCAAACGTCGCGACTCTGAGACTCTTCGCTTCTTGAATGGAAGCCCAGAAGCCTATTCGAAAAGACCGAGAGACTAATCTGTTGACTGAAAACGATTAACTCCATATCATAGCAATTCTATTGTTAAATATATCCTGTAAAAAGAATTCCATCCTTTCTTGTTTTGTTGTCGAACTATCCAATCTAACGTTGTTCACCCTGACTGCTGTTGCTTTCTTCCTCCTATTCATCGCTTAGCCCGTCCGCTCTGCAACAGAATACAGCCAGATTACTCGGACGTGTAATTACGTTAGACTTATAATATATATATGTATATATAATATATATACATATATATATATATAACTTCATTCGTTAGACTCGACTTCTGGAAATATCGCTAACTACGGAATATATGTATAGTTTCTTTATATCTAATATGAAACGCAATAAACTTTACAAAAGTGCGCAATTAGCACTTCCAAGATATACGCAAGATTTCCGCGGTATTTTGATAATTCTTACTCACTGAAAGATCAGCCAAGGACTAACCGTAGTCTACCTATATAGACCTTCGTTCTACAAAGTTTGTCGATATCCTTACCTGATCAGATGCAAAAATTGAGTCTGAATGTCATACGCTACGTTATGTCTAAATAACTTGGACAACAGCGCACAGATTTTGAAAGTAATGTAATCTAATCGGGTCTTAGAACTTCTGTAGCGCATTCATAATAATGCCGTAAAGTAACGTAAGAAACATCACGTAAAAGTAACCATGCACGTTTCGACTGGTAACACCTAATAACTTGCTATTGAACATCTAACGACTATCTAATGGTCCGCTGGAAAATATTTCAGTTAACATAGAACAAAATAGGAGAAGGACAAATTTCTAGGTAATCGCTTTCATTTTTCTCGCACATTTATCCGAAACGAATTTAGTTTCGGTTGAAAGAACGACCATGCCATGGTAAAGTTCTGCACCCTCTGCATGAGGACTGAAGGAAGCGCCCGTTTCCTTTATAAAGGCCTATAGCTGACAAGAAAAGAAACCCCAAGATCTTGGACACGTGGCCAGTGCATCGCAGGACTTGCTGTTTACTTCCTAGTCGATTGTAATGATAAAGAAACGATGAGGATGGTGATGAGGATGGTTTGTAGGAAGAGGATCTTGTTGACGAAGATGACATTCTGAAGATGACGATGATGACTACGAGTATGATGATAATGAGGAGGCGGATGACAACGACGACGACAACCAAGATGTTGATGATGATGAGGAGGAGGACTAACAGAGAAGAAGAAGGAGGAGGATAATAATGGAATAATGATGATGATGATAATGATGATGATGATGTTGAGTAGGAGGAGTAGGATGTTGATGATGTTGTTGTTCTTGCACAGTGCGTGGCCTGTCTGTCGGCGCGTGCGACGATGCAGACGTTGCCGTGTGGCCACCGGGTCGTCTGCCGCAAGTGCTTCATCCGAACGATCCAGACGGCTGTCAAGCAGCGCAGTCTGCCGCTCAGGTGCGTCGTGTGTCGGGCCAAAGTACTCAAACTGAAGCAGGTGATCACCCGCGCCGACCACCATCCGATGCAGACGACCGACCACCGAGGACCACCCACGTCGCTCTACAACGGACCAACGAATCTATCCCTTCTACACGGCGGACCACACACGTCGTCGCTCTACAATGCACCACCCACGTCGCATCTTCACGGACCACATGCGTTGTTTCTTCACCACCCTCCGCCGTCGGATCATCGCGCCGCCTCGGCCGGTCATGGACCACCGACGTTGCTTCTTCACGGACCACAGACGTCGCTTGTACCACCCACCCAGCAGCGTTCTCTGCTCTCTTCTCCTGGACTACGGCACCGCTCTCCGGCATCAAGAATTACGGGCGCCTGCTCCAGCGCTTCAGCCGCAGGGTCGTCGGCCGGGTTCAGTTCACCGGTCGTTGCGCCGCGGTCGGCCCCAGTCACGAAGATTATGCAACCACTGCTGATCTACCCATCCGGGGGAGCAGCGGGTCAGGCTACACCTCACCCCAGACTCCGGCGTACCCTGGCCTGGTCATCAACAGAAGAGGTCAAACGCGAGTCTGGAGTGGCGACATCTGGTTCGACGAGTGTTGGGCTGAGGCACCGACGGATGACGCCAGGTGCTTACAGTCCAGCTTTGCCCAGTCGAACTTCTTCGTGTGTGCCGCAGCGGACGAGAGCTCAGTCGGATCACAGGAAGTAGCCAGTAGATGACCGCTTGACCAATTAAAAAAAAAACGCAATACAAACTGTCTGGCCATCGATGGTCCTTGGTAGATTCCGATAGGCAGCATGGGTGAATTGGCTGCACAGTTCCAACGTGAGAAGCCTTTCCTGACATCTTAACAGACTACACAGCAATATTCATCCCCCCGTCGTCACGCATGAGCGAGAGTTTGCATCTGCGTCATCAGCAATAATTCTTATCCTGACGTCAAAGATATATCCTAACGTCATATACTACGTCATACACAGATCACCATCATGCTAGACATCTGCTCGGCCAGCATATCCTGGAACAAGAATAAGAGATGCTACTTATTACCCGGTGCTTTGTTTCAACCCTAGCACGGATCACACTCTACACATCGGTATGCTCATCCTAGGGTTGATGAAGGTGATTTCAGAGGTCATACGGTTCGACAACATATTGCCAGTTTAGAATAATGCTACTCAAAACCAGATGCCCTCGTGAGAGGTTGACTCATTTCTACACAGAAGCTAGACAGAAATGATCATCAATTCCTGGTTAAGCTGCTGGAAGAAATGCTGAGAATGAGAGTGGCGATGTTCCAATCTAACCGAGTCGTGAAAAATAGTTTCTAATTCGACCGCGGTTTAATCCAGCTTTGATCCAAAAGAAGTAGGGATAATAAACTGGTTGGTGAGTACAACGTTGTTGACGTCGCTAGATTGTGTTATGTGGGCAGAGAAAGACAAGTGACAACATTTGGTGAACTGGTATTGCAGAAGAATAATTGTAAGATAGGAGGGAAGGGTCGATAATGATTCAGCGGTGCATAGTCGACGGCGAATGAGCTGGAGCACGACGCCTGATAACGGAATTAAGTGCGCATGACCTGTTTGCTCCAAGACAATGGAAGGGATTCCGGTTATGAAAGCATCTTCCAGCGGAAGAACCTATGACTGCGGAATACCACGGAACAAATCCGACCCACCTTACATGCCAGTTTCTATTCATTTCGGTCCATCGTTGGAATGCGTAATTCAGCCCAGTTTTCATTCATTCCAGACCATCAAATACGCGACGAGAATGCTCTGGCTTCCCGTGACGATCACTCGCAGACAGTCCACCGCGATTTTCACGGATTGCTGAACAACCCGAAGTAATCGATCTGAAAGCGAGGGCGACAGTTTAACGAAGCGTGAAATTCTCTCTGAGCCGGAAGTCTCTTGTCGCATGACCTAATTATCGGAGACATCATCGGCACAACATGACCATCAGCCTTATCATCATTGCCGTTTAACTCATCATCATCATCGTCGGTTGTAATGACATCCTCACTTCTAAGCGATTCTGCTGTTGCAATATAACTTTAAACGTTAACGTCGTTATTACTAGGTTCTTAAGACTGACAACGACCATTATGATGAAAATAACGATTATATATACGACGACAATTATCATCATCATCGTCATTATCCTTCTAATTGTTGCCATCATCTTCCTTATCCTTGGCATCGTTGTCACTGTCATCGTCAACGTCATCATCCTCGCAGTGATCATTGTCACTATCATCATCATCATCATTCTCACCATCATCATTCCCATCAGCACCACCACCATCATCATCATCATCAGTAGTCAATGTCACGAATTTAGACTACTAAATATTCGGAGATGACATACCATATCAAATCAATGCGAGTGGACACAGCAGAGCTGCAATAACAAACTAATCATTTATTTCGTTATTCGTTTAGAAAGCAATTGTACTCAAAATGATGCTAGTAAATTATAGATTGATGTACAGGAATTGTTAAGTAATTTTTACAGGTCAGAATAGAAATGAGGTAAATTGGTCCGGGAAACGTTTCTTGATTGAAGTAGTTGCTGGGTTTGCTCTGAACCTGTGTTTGTGCTGCAGCCGAGGGATCCTTTAACCTTTAACCCCTCAGTCTTCGCTTCAGATGAGTTTCTACACAGACGAGTGTGCTTGATTAAAGTAAATATGTAAACAAGTAAGTAAGTAGTCTTTGTTTGCTTCCGTTAAGCGCACATCCACTACATGGTGTAGAACATTTACATAGATTACAACTTGGGCAAACATAATCGACGAGCACGCTTAACTTCATGTAACTAAAATACATCTGCTCATAAAGAGACTTGTGAATGTTTTCATGCTACCATTTGGCACCAACAAAAGGATGTCGAGTCTTGCGAAGAGAGCGCTTGTTCTCACAAAAGATGGGATGAGTTGATGGAGGCGGTGGTCGGGAAACTGGAATTTCTGCGAAAGCTTGCTATCTGTTTGACTAACAGCTCTTCTGCAGCATAATTTTCCCACATAAGCCAAAGTATTTGCCATCTGCGAGCCTCTTTAAATATTTCGTGAATAATGCTTCACTGAAACGCTGGATAAATATACCTAAAATAAGCTTCCTCAAACTCCCGCTAAGAGATCTTGTCAAGTCTACAATAGCTCGACTGCAAGATATGTCACTATAACCTTCACCTTCTCGAACATGCCACTTGTAGCGGCGTGTACGTTGTTCGGTACATTAAGCGTTCCCATCTTAATTGTTATTTAATTGTTAACTTATTTGGCTTGAACCTCGCAGCATCCTTAACCGTCCACCAACGTAGACGTCACATAAACTTCTGATAGCAGAACACAGTCGTTGCGGCCTTCGTCCAGTCTGCCAGACACTGTAGGTCTAAAAACCGTCCATAGAACATGTCTAGCCAAAGGCTGATATTTAGAACATGGTCGATGCATCACCTGAGCCTGCTTTACTCTTCAACATGAGTGGCCACACCCTGAAGCCACGCAAATATTACGGATCCGGGAGAATGTACCGAAAGGAAATTGCCAAACTGTGCAACACTCTGGCAAAATGCTCGTATCGTCACGAAACCAGCGAAACCAAAGGCGCTGCACTCCGAAGATGAAAGCCGACGCCACCTTTCTTTGATGTATCTGCTGGCTAAGAGACGATCCGGCAAGATTTGCTATCGGACCACGCGATGTTTGCTCAAGAATCAAAGGAAAAGTGTTACCGTGAACTAAAAACAAAGAAGTTCTGGGGATGCGTGTTTAAGTCGAGCTAAATCATAGAACAAATAAAAGCAGACAGTCAATCCTCATGGTAGACAGAGATATAGGGACACAGAGAGGGATACAGAAAGAGAGAGATACCGAGAGAGCGAGACAGAGACAGAGACAGACAGAGAGACAGAGACAGAGACAGACAGACAGACTAGTGAAGATGAAAGTTGAAGCAAACAGGCTGAGACAGGCGGATAAAGAAAGAGAACCGTCGACATGTATTGTAAGAAGGTTTTAACTTATAGTTGTTAACTTATAGGTTCTCAATAACTATTTGTTTAAAATTTCAAAGGCAAATTACCTTTTTTCTTCCAAAATAAGCATTACTAAAATGAAACATTAAAAATTCAAAAACAATTGACCTAACGTTTTTCTTCAAAATAAGCATTACTAAAATGAAACATTAAAAATTCAAAAACAATTGACCTAACGTTTTTCTTCAAAATAAGCATTGCTAAAATGAAACATTCCCTTGTGTCGCCATATCATCCGTTAGACCCCCATTCGTCTGTCTTAACTGACACTTGCTTAAATGCAACTTCTACTAATACAAATCCCCTTCGCAAATCACAACTGTTATTAATTTTACAGCATCCGACAAGTTTAAGACGTTAACATTAATTTTGCTAAATTTTAAATACCGTAATTGTAATTATGGTAATACATTTGTATAGTGTCTTTGTGGACCTACTGTAGTTCATGACATTTTACTTAAGAACACCCTTAAGGTGCTGTATAAATCGATAACAATAAATGTAAGGTATACAATTTTACATAGTAAACTACATACCTAAATGCACAAAGTAAGCTCAGACCCATGCAGGGTAAGCTAGTCCTTTTCTGTCCTGCAATGTGGATCTCGTTAACATCTTTAAACTCGAGATAATTATGAAATAATACAAACGAACGTATGAGGCAGAATTTTTCTTCTTTTGAAGAAGAAAAGAATACAATGATTGATTGTAATCTCGATGGACCTAAAACCCTCAGAGGAATATCTGTAGACTAAAAAGCATCATCGTGAAAGTATGGACGATGATCGAGTAATCTCAGTGAAACGTCGGTTGAAGCCAGTCATCACAATTGCCAGTCGTTCATTCAAAAATCCAAGTTTTTTTCGTGCATCGGCTTCCAAATAATTCTGCCATAGCTGCTGCTGCGGTTCATGTCCTAATGATGCTGATGATGAATGATTAGGAGGCAGAAAAGCGTTAAGTCACATCAGACTCGTGTTCAGTCAGCAATAAAATCAGATATCGCCTGATCGAACCGTATCTTACTTATGCATATTGCATATTTATACATGCTTTATGTGTAAATTTTATGTATCCAAATATAGGAGCAGAAAATTGGGAACACCCAAGTTTCTTTTCTGCCTACTTAACCTCCATACCTCATTGTCTTTGTCCATAATTAATCATCTTCTTTACCTTCTTCCCAGATTAGCACCCGGTCCTTCCTGCAAAGCGACTAAGTTAATCTATGTCATTGCCCCTTTGTTTGCGTACGTCTTAGACCGAGTTTCGTCTTTCGATCTCTGACTAAGTTTTGTTGACTCCATCTGCATATCGGTAAATTGAAACGTCTGCGATGAGTGAGTGAGTGAATGAGTGAGTGAGTGAGTGAGTGACTGACTGAGTGACTGAGTGAATGAGTGAGTGAGTTGATTAATAGAAATTAAATGGTGCACAGTTAGTTCTTTATAAAAGTAAACAGAGGCATGGTTGTTGTTGCGGCATGTACGATGTTCCTCCTGACCACTGAGCGTCTGGACCTTGGTCAGTTAGTCTGCGTTGGTCGGTCGGTCGGAAAATGCGCCTTGCAATTAGCCGAGCGACGTTCGCAATCGATGATCACTTGACGGGTCGAGCCAGGCGTCGGACGGGACTCGGTCCAGATGCCTAACGCATAAAGCACAGGAATTAAACGCTGTGACGACGAAGGCGTCCAATGGGACAACGAGAAAGTGACGGAAAGGTTTCGATATCTCGTGCACGATCGATTCACCGCAGGCTTGCGAGTGTGGGGGGGGGGGGAAGGACAGACGAGTGACAGGACGAAGGCGAAATGAGTAGGGAGTAAGAAGGGAGGGCATTTGCGAAGGAAGACAGAGCACAAGATGAAGGGGAAAGGGGAAGCACTTAGAGAGACAGGAGACACCGGAAGTGAGTTCAGGGAGAGAGAGCAATTTCCTGCTGGGTCGTCTTGAATCAGTATTTTAAATTGGACTGAAGGTGGTTTAAGCCTATTTTAGAAGCAAGGGTCAAAGCAATCTAGTAGCAGCAGAATAAATTTCTAATTGATGAAGCTGCTGTTCGTCTACTTCGACGCTAAGAAGGTGGTGCGTATTGGCTTACATTACAAGGAAGTTTAAGAACGTGTATGATGCGCGATTTTCTCTTTATTTGTTACTAATTTTGAGTGTGATAATGGTGTTGTTGTTGTTGTTGAAGAAGAAGAAGAAAATGATGATGATGGTGATGATTGATGATGATGATGATGATGATGATGATGATGATGATGATGATGATGATAATGATGATAACAATGATAATAATGATTACAATAATGATGATAATAATGTTAATGGTAATTATGATGATAAGACGAGTACTGGAGAAACACAGAAATATTACATACACATCCAGAAATAGACACGCAGGCACATAAACACAATCACATGGCAAACAGACCAGTAGCCACACAGACAGGCAGGCAGACAAGCAGAGTACCAGTAAGACAAGGCAAACAGAGAGACAGCCAGGTTCTTGTCGATGGGCTGACAAATAGATGTCGCTACGCGCAGCGACAGAAAACTTGCCGGCAGTCATGAACGGAACCCTCTACCGACGACTGAGCGGAAAAAACTCGAGCACCGCCCTCGCCGACGCCGCCCTCGCCGACGCCGTCCTGTCGAGTCGGCAAAACCGGAAAATCGCGGAACATAAAATCGATGGGATCGGAGTGCCATCCCAGAATCCGCCGAGCGCCACCGGAAGTCGCCCTAATGTAACCAGTGCGTGCATTAGTCGAGGCGCACGAAAGGCAAACCGGGCGACGTTGATCGATAGGCACCTTATAAATAGACTCGTTTTAGTCGAAAAAGAAAGTCAAAATGGCGAATAAAACTCATATTTGTCAGACGATTATGCGACGTCGACGATGCTCTACGGCGTCCATACAGGGAAACAGACAAAGAGACATACAGACAAACGGACGGCTAAAGAGATAAAGAGGCAGGCCAGGGTGCAAGCATGCGACGCTACTTCATTGGCCGACCGTGATATAATAAGCAAGATGAAGTAAGGTAAAGTAAGGCAACCACTTAGTTATTACACGTCTCTACTAACATTATCTTCAGAGGCGCATTATACATCTCGCAATCTGCCTCCGTGCCATTCATGTAATGGGACTCTATTTAGACTTACTGGTGCGAGTCTTACAAATGCCATGACTAGAAGCGCACTTCATATGTTGTTAATCAGGAAAAACCAGAGGACCCATCTAACTTAACACCACTCAAAGCGCAGTTAGCATTAGCTTCTTAGTTTGTCTTTGGTCTCTGAAGCTTCATGGATCTCGAATGATTCTGTCCAGAAGTTTGTGGTTTCAATCGTAATCGTAATCTCGAGATTTCTACAGCGCCCAACGAAAGCTAAGTCGCGGGAACCAGCTTATTCATAGGCGCTCAGTCGAAACAAAATCGATAGGCAAAAGGGTTCGGTTCCAGGTCAAGATCCAGGAGTCAGGCAGGCAGACAGTCAGACAGTCAGACAGGTACGGTGAGTGGTGCTTGAAATTGAAGCGAGAAGAGATAAAAGGGGAAGAGGAATAATCAGCAAAAGATTTTTTAGAAAAGCAATGTTTTCAATTTTGAGTGAAAGACCAGTGCAGAAATTGCAGGAGGTTGTTGTTGTCCATGGGTTTAACGACATCTTATGGCAACTAAGGCCGTTGACGTCTTCTACATGAAAATGTTGTTGACGTTGTCCATGAGTTCATTTCTTTCTTCTTATCGTTTCCTTTAAGATTTTTGTTTCCGTAGGTAATGTATGTATTTTTTTTTAAACTGATTGCAGCACGACATGGAAGAGAGACCAAATGCAGGCGAAGGGGGGTTTTGTTGACTGGTTGATGGCACCTTTGTCGACTTCTTGTTGGTTTTCTTCTTGTTGGAAGACTGTCCACTGTCCATTTCGGCTCTTGTGTGTCCATTAAGGGTCTTCTCAGTTTTTATAAAGCCTTTTTTTCAATATCTGATTTATATATTTTCTGTATTTTTTTCTTTTCACTGGCCATTTCGGCTCTTTTGTAGCCGTCAGGCTCTTTTTTGGCCATTTAAGGCTCTTTTGTGGCCATCAGGCTCTTTTGTGGCCATCTGGTTTTTTTGCCATCAGGCTCTTTTGTGGCCATCAGGCTCTTTTTTGGCCATCAGGCTCTTTTCTTTAACGGAATCAACAAAGACTATATACAAATTAGGTAGGTGTAACAATTACAGGGAGCCAATGTTTACAGACAATACCATTTACTACTAAGATGGTGGATACCTAACAAATTCGTATAGCCATGTGTATTTTACCAAGTAAAAAGACTTAATGTTACAAACGGTAAAATTGATAAACATACAGCAATTTTGAGTTTGGCACACAGGCCCATGTCGTATAAATGACATAACATTATCTTTAATAATTATACACTAATAAAGTGATGTTTTAGCCCCGATAACAGGTTTGTATTTGTACTATAAATTCAATGTATAATCCATCAGTAAGCACCGATAATTAATAATTCTAAACAAATTTTTAAGAGAGATTTAAAAATTATTATTATTATTGAAAAGTAAGTTCTAGGCCCATGTAACAGATTATTTCACTATTAAAAACAGAACAATATAATTTTACATATATACATATAGAAAATTTTCAGATAAAATTTTTAAACAGGCTAAAACATATTAATTACAGAATCAGTTTTATTTACATCATAAATGTTTTGTCAGGGAGAATATCACACATACAATCGAAAAATATTTACATATTATATTTACATTGGTATAATCCATTTTATTTAAATGACTCTATCTTTGTTGATGCTCATCAAGATTTTATAAACCTCTAGGTAAAGATAACGGTTACACAGGATGTTTTTAACAGTAAAGTCTAGTCCCTTTTCCTGGCATTTTTGTTTCAGTATATATGAAATATTCTGTTTTTTACAGTTTAATAATACATGTTCAATTGTATCAGGTACCTGACATTGTATACATAAGTCTGTTAGGCTCTTTTTAATTTTCTTAAGCCAAGTGTTAGTTAGGATATGTCCTAAACGCAGCCTAGTAATTTGAACTTCCTGTTTCCTAGGACAGTCCATATACTTAATGTCAGTGGAAACCAGAGGCTGGATGGATTTATAAAAACTCCCTCTAGTGTCTTTATCATATTCATTTTGCCACTTAATTAAAATATGATTTTTAATTATAGCAAAAACTTCACTCAATTCTATATATTGAGTTGAACTGATTTGTGAAAGTTCTAGGCCTTCCTTTGCCAGTGAGTCTGCCACCTCATTACCAGAAAGCCCAATGTGGCTAGGAATCCATGCTATTACTATTTAACTGTGTTTCAATAAATTAATTTTTTCACACAACTGCATTACAAGATTTGGTCTAGACTCAGATTTATTTTCTTTTATAGAGGTGGCTGCACTTAATGAGTCAGTAAATTGCAGGAGGTGAAGTTTTTGTGAGTACATATGATGGATCAGATAATTGTCGTAATTCTGGCGGGGTGGAGCCGCTATGGTTATGGGTCGATTTCCAAATCTTAAGGATGAGGTGACGGGAGGGCGAAGAAGTGTAAGAACAGAAGAGGAGCGGGTTGAACGGAGTGGATAGATTGTAAATAACTGACGAAGAGAATTGAAGTGTGTTATAGGTAAGGAATAGGACTTCGTACTCTATTCGTTCAGGTATTTTAATTTAAGCTAGCGAAGTGTTTTGAGAACAGGAGGCGTGATGGTGTTTGGGAGTTTTGGTGACAGCACAAACAAAAGCATTCTGGATAGCTTGAAGGCGATTTATTTGATTGGTATCTATATTGAGGAAAAGTGAATTGCAGTAGTCTAGTTTTGTATGGACTATAGATATTGCAATGACAGTTTTGAAGTCAATGACGATGAAGAAGAAGAAGATGATGATAATGATGATGATGATACTGATGATGATGATGATGAGTGTAGTGATGTACAAAGTAACAGAATCATTAGGCTTGTAACAAAGTAACAGAATCATTAGGCTTGTAACAAAGTAACAGAATCATTAGGCCTGTGGGTATACCGAGCAAAGCAATTTGGCACGATTGGCGTTACATTCCCAAATAGTTGTTATATCATCAGGCAAGGACAAAATCGTCCAAAACAAAACCAAAATTCAGACTTACTCGAAGAACATTGGAAAAGTGAACTCGAAAGTAAAAAGTCTCAGCCCGCAAGTGCTCCCTAAACCGATCGAAAACACACCCAAAAGTACAAAACTGTCGCAGCCAAGGTGAGCTACCGAGTAACTTACGTACTTGTGGTCATTGGCGTCACCATGTCATGGTGTGGCCATGTCATGATGTGGCCATGTCATGATGTGGCCGTGTCATGGTGTGGCCATGTCATGATGTGGCCATGCAGTTTTAACCTTCAATTTCAAAAACGAATTTGACGCTCTAATCATAAAGTGCAGTATAAGAATGTCTTGATATATGCATGAAAATATCCTATGACCTGGAGAATCGAAGTCGGTATTAGTGCTAGTAGCCTATTATTGTCCAGTAATATAAATTATTAATAGTTCAGATTGTGAACTGATTATCAGATGGATGGAACTGAGAGTTTTTCCTTGTCTTTCCTGTTAGATTTCTTTGTCGTTCATAAGGACGATGTCACTCGGCGAACCTGACACTGCATGCATTGATCCTATAATATCAAGTAAAATTAGTTCACTCTTCGCCTATTCCGACCACGAAGACCGGCTAGAATTAGGCCGAAATGAAAACGCTTCGTGTCAATAAAAGAAGAATATTATCCAATATAAAGCAGTCGCCTGCGATCGACAATCACGCTTGGTCATATCCGGGTTTTAGTGGAACCCGTCCAGCAGACGCCGCCGTTTTGGACATAATTATCTCTTTTCAGGGTTGACTCATACGCACGCCGTGTAAATAGAACGCATTCGGCACCACTCAGGCGCTCCGTCCTCACTTCCGGTCATTTCAAAGGCACCAATTTCCGGTTGTTCTCAGCAGCCACAAGAAGTCTCGCCAAGCGACGAGCAACCTATATGACAGAGGACGGCGGGTTGGCATGTATGCTTTCAACTGACGAACTCCGGAAAGCAAGGTTGTCAAGCTAACTTGCCAATATGTCATTTAAACATAACACTACCTCTGTGCTGTGCGGCGTCAGTGATAACGGCCACTTTACATGCTACATTTACGAAATCTATCTTTAAAAATTGCACAGTGCAAGCGACATTTCACTTAAGGCTTCCGGCTGGCCCCACGAATTTCTGACGATAAAGGAATTCATATGTTTAAAGAAGGAAGGAAGTCGTGGCTTGTTCCTTCCGCGTTACTGATCTGTACAGGTTACGCATGAGTTGGTGGCTATATTATAACAGTAGCGTGATGAAGCGTTTTGTGTTTCAAAAGAACGATTCCAAGACTCGTAACTTAAACACTTTCAAAGCTGAATGTAGTTAACATTGCTATTATCCATCGTTCATTTCAGACTCATAAATGTTTAACTCTAGCTCTAACCTCAATTCTGACAAATAATGCAGTCTTTTGAAGTTTTTGTAATGCCAGTGTGGCCTCACTCTTTCGTTATGCACACTTCGTCGATGAAGTTAGATTTCAGGCACTCACTGAACTTCGTTGTCTTGCAACTAACCACTGAGCAGTTAATTCAGTCACTCAACTTTTATTTACACTGGTAGTTTTTACAGCGCTTTTAATACTGAAAATCACACGAATTCGAAACACTAAACTGCAGTCTCGTATCACTTCAAGCATCTTTTGCTATATGTCCTTCCTACAGGTATCAACTTTAAAACAAAGCATACGACAATGTACAAACATATACACGAATCACTGATTAAAAATTCACACTTCACTGACTGCGAGGCTCGCGTAAATACAACTTATAGGCCTACAACAACTAATTGCAAGTGAAATACATGCCACAATCTAGAAAGGAATTGCAATAGGTCTCGGTTAGTTAGACGGCAGTGAAAGACGAGTATTAAGCAAATGAGCAAATACAGAGAAGCTGACAGGATAATACTACAGAAAGACCCTCACCCTGTGGAGAATACAGCAGAAGCGGGAGAAAGGTCAATCCAGGGATTATGGGCAACGGAATACTTTGAACAGTCATCTCAATGAATGAATTGACAAAAAGAAACGAAAGAAAGAAACGAAATTCGGCGCAGTTGCAATTAAATTTATTCAGCTGAAGACAATAAACTGCTAACAACTGTTAACAAATGACAGCTGAGGTCTGACAAAAGTTTGACTTGCCAGCTCTTGCAAATTTGATCTTGAGCCTAATCGGTTACTGCAAAGGCATGCCACAACCCAATATCATTCACACCTTCAGATGGTCATCAAAGTCGCTGTTCGTCAGCGCAGACACCACATTCGTCTACCTACAATTAGCCATCAGAAATATAAATAAACGCAACCAGTTAGACTGGGGTATAACCTGCCCTTCGCTGGCAACGAGTGCAGGTGTTAGGGTAAACATACTTCTGTTAGTAAGAATGGCCTCATTAAATATATTTGGTTAAGATAGGCCAACACATATAGGCTAACAAACACAAGCCGCAATAGCAATGATTCGATACAGTGCGAGTGTTCATGACTGCAGCGCCACCTGGCGAATTATGGAAAAACAGAATTATATTAGCTGTGCAGTGTCGCTCAGGAATTTTAGGACACCTCAAAAACATGGGCCTATTAGGCTATTAGAGCTTAAATAAGAGAACAGAACGTATGTTCCAGACATATACACATACGAAACTTGGTGTTCTGATAACAATGGCGGTCCACAACTAGACCGTAGCTAAATATTATCCTATATAATGCGTGGAAACGCATAAAATTTTACCAAGATTTTCACCGATGGTGATAAACCGGGTAATGCCCAATTGGGATAGGCTTACTGCATTCCGAAAATAAAAAAGAAATGTTCAGAATCAGCAATTATACCCGGTTTTTACTAAAGAACTAGTAGCACAAGAACATGTTCCAAATTGACTCATTTCTATCGTTATCGGCAGGCAAACTGTACAGGCCTAAGCCTACTTGTGACGGTCGCAATCTATATATAACTTGGGGATACGGGTGACTTCAGCCCAATTCTGTGATCGCAACCATCAACATCACTGCACCCTTTACTTTCGACGTAAACTGGTAGTTCCGCACCATCTCTGCGGATAATGTCCGTTCTTTTGAAAGAAGGTTCAAGATGGCAAAACTGTAAAGCTCTGTCCCGGGATCCGACTCTACCTCTACCGCGGTAGCATTTTGTCTTTTCTCAGAACAGGTGTTTGTTCCTTTACCGGCGATACTAGTTCCCTTTTGTGCGCCTTCTTTGGTGTGGGTTTTCTCTACACCTCCATTCTACATGTCGTAACTCTGGAAGTATCGCCATTAAAATGAGACACCCGTCCTCCTCTTAGTGATCATGAAACGAAGTTCTAAGACACGTCTCTGCATCTTTCCGCTTTAAGGAGGCCTACGTGTCTATCGAGCAACGCTTCTTTCTCTTATTACCTTTCTCTGGTTCCATTTCCGCCTGTAAATCCGCCAGCCCCACGTGCTTATTTGTCATGCGATACAAGTTTTACTGGGTAAGTTACCGTACCCAGACTCTGTGTTGACAGTTCTCGTCCAACGCATTTACTAAATTCTGCTTCGAAAGATACCGGAAGATATATCTACACGGTGAAGGTCTTCCTTCTATAACCTTTGCACCGACCTTCGTCCTGACTTAGGCAATGGGGGTGGGGTGTCCTTGCACTTTGGTCAGTTATCTAATCATGGCGTTATTTCAGAGATTTTAATCTCGTTCTGTGCACGGGGACCTTAAATGGCGTGGCGCCCATTCCAACGAGCAGCGGTGAGATCCGTCATCTCATGAAGGATCTCATCCTATAAATTCCTTGGAAAATAAGCAGGGTCGAGGCCTTACAGTCTCTAGAGAAAAACGTTTGCATTTACATTTTTACATTTAGTTGCCAAGTACGTATAAATGTCACCCAAGGCGTATATTACCACATAGTTTTGAATGTCTGCATATTCCTTCACACGTATTCGCTTGGTGGCGCTATGAATATATCTTGGACCAGATTTGGACGACCGCATTGGGCATAATCCCTTCCCCTTGTCACCGGAGCATGCTACAACGACGGAGGGGATGCTGACCTATGGTGATGACTTCTCCGAGACCGAAAACCTGAATATGTGTTGGCAAAAAGATTCCGCAGGGGCTGTCGAGGGGGCGAAAAGAGATATAAGAAGAAGTCAGGATAGGATCTGTGAAAGAGGAGTGTTTCAGGTTTGAGTGAAAGGCCAGTGCAGAAATTGCAAGCAGCGGAATATAGATGAATTTGTATGAATGGTCAGATAACTTTATAATCTAATTGTAAGCCACAGGGTTTATGTTTATGTAGTTAGGCTAAGTATGACATAAACTGTCGAAACAGTTTGAGTCACAAAATTTGTATGGGTAATAGTCACCGTCCCACTCAAGCAATTCCACAATCAAGGTGGCGTTACAAAACAATTTCCAAAGAAAACAACGCTATAAGCAACTGTTAATGGCAATGCTTATAGCATATAGTGTTAAAAATCGAGGTTAGATCGCATTTTAATATTTGATAATATCCACGGCATAATAGCATACTGGATCTATGGAAGTCGTTTCTATAAACGTGTTGGTGTGTTTTAAGCATTGTTGGGTACTAAAATAGCAAATCCAATTTAATTAGTTAATAATTATTTACTTCACTATTTAAAATAGTTATGTAAAAGGACCTATTGAAATAGTATTTCAATAGTAGATGCCAATTTACTAGTTATTACACTGCAAATAGTAAACAACCAGTCTGCAGAGAATAAATTTAAATTTATTTATGTAATTTCTAACTTATTATTATTAATTTTAAGTTCATTAACTCAAGGCAATGTATCTTACCTCTATGTTTACGAAACTCTAGCCCTTGCTTAAGTTAACCAGAGCTACTAACTGATGTTAATTTAGTAGAAAATTGCAAGCATTCTAAACAATCCGATAAATTCATTGCAAATGAGCAGGATAGAGGCCATACGGTCGCTATATAAAACCTATAGGCCTACATTTACATTTTTACATTTTATCTTTGACTGTAACCGATATTAGTTAATAGTAATCGTAATCGTAATCTCGAGATTTCTACAGCGCCCAACGACAGCTAAGTCGCGGGAAACAGCTTATTCACAGGCGCTCAGTCAAAACAAAATCGCTAGGCAAAAGGGTTCGGTTCTAGGGGCAAAAGGGTTCGGTTCGGTTAAGTAGTTTTAAAATAGTTATGTGGTATTCGCAATAGTCCACAGCCATTTACTAGTTTAAATACTATTTAAATAGTTTCCTACAGGTACTATTTACTATTCTATTTAAATAGTCACACTGACTATCCCAGTCCTGTTTGTAAGGCAAAGCTAATGTCATCTTACGTCAACTTACTTACTAGATAGCCAAGAGAACTGGAACGAAGAGGGACCGAAACGTTTATTTATAGTAACCAATGAAATACCATTGGCAGGTGCGGCGGTTAGAATCACCGTGAATTTGTGTCTGTATTTAAAGTAAATTATTTTAGGCATTTGTTGGAGTAATATTAATATATTTGTTTGTGTTATTTTGTTCTCACTATACTTTGTTTCTGAGTTACGTAGTATAGTTATAACGAGTGTCAGTACAGTGTGGGGCTTTATGAACAAGCGCTGGCCTGCCCGCCCCTACTCGTCGCTGGCATAAACGCTGTGGTGTGTGCGTGGCACAAAATTTGAATCTCGTTTCCTCGTTTGATTGCCTCTGCAATGGAAAGCGGTTGTTCTGGGCCACTGGACAGTGCTTCATCGGACGAGAGGAATGATCTCAATATATCAGCATTTAGCGACTATACAAATCTGCAAACGTCATCTCCCGTATTTTCGAATTCTGTTGACGGTATCAGGGAAATTTCTGGTGAACCGAGAGAAAAGAAGAGTTCATTTAAGATCACACGAATTGTATCCCGGAATGGCGGCAACGAGGATAGTGACAGCATTGATGACCGCACAGGACTGGATGACCTCAGCTCTGACGTAACAGACTTGTCACAGTCCACCAATGTTGTCACGAATGTTGATTCTCAAGACACCAGGTACAGTTCGATGGAGGATGTTGTGACAGGGCTTCCGCCATTACAGGATGAACCAAAAGAAAGTCTACTGCCACCACTTCAAGATGAGCTGAAAGAAAAGGATGTCCATTCGAGATTTCGCCTCGTCAAGATTGACAATCAAGAGGGTGTCAGGCATGGTCGATGGAACTGCCTTGACTTCAACGACAGCGTTTTATGGAGTAAGTCCATTGAAGAACCCAAGAATGGTACTGGTGGTCCTAGCCCAAAAACCGAAAACATATGTGAGACATTACTGAATAGTAATCACCATAGTAATGATCTAACTGCCCTTCGGGCCAATGTCTGTGATGACCTGAACCCTTACTTACATAAGCCCTCAGACAATTCCTCTGTGGATCTAATAGCGTTTTCTGACTCGGTCCATGGCTCTGTCAGTTTAAATGCGTCTTCGCTGGCCAATGGCACTCCAGAGACCTCAGTTTTCCAGCCAGTGGATCCGATTTCCATGTCCCTGGACCCACTGGTCATGGTACCTTCCCTCTCTACCGCGACTGCAGTCTCACTGGAGAAAGAGCATCTAATTGAGGGCTTTCCAACAGGGGGTTTTCCAGCTGAAGTCCTTCCATCATCTAATTCCAACATTGTGGAGAATGGTGACTTTATGTCACGCTTTCAGAGCTTCCAGTTTGTGACGGGAAATCTGCTATCGAACATGACACGTAAGCGATCGGAAGCGAGTGACCTTGAAATGCTTGATGAAAGGTGAGCATTTAACTATCACTCGCATATTGGTACTTGGAAGATATTGAATAAATTGGATGTGGTCAAATAAGATGGCATGCATGCATGTTTGTGTTGTGTGCGCATGTGTGTAGACTATAAATACATTTATACATATTTAAAAGTATGTGTACATATGTATATATTTATGCAAGCCTTTTCTAGGTATCATCAAGATGTTTCTGTAAGTATGCATGCATGTATATATGTATGTATGTTTGACTTTAAGTTAAGACATGTTCCTATTTGTTGTTTAACCAGTACAAGATCTGCCTGTATTAGTTGATCCTTTTGAAATTACTTACAGTCACTGTGTGTTAAGTGTACGAATATGTTTAAAATATATTTTGTCATTCAGTTGTAATGGAATTGCATAATTTTTTTTTTGAAAATCAAATCACCAGAATTTATTACATGTAAAAATACACCTGAAAAAGTAACACCTGTCAGACTTTAGTTATTAACTGTTGTGGTATTTTTATTGTTAATGAACTTAGCTGATGATGTTGGTATCAAGTCTTGTATTCCAGACATATTTGACATGGGATTGTTGTACAAAAATGTTTATGATAAAGGTCGGCATCAATTCAAAATCAACCAAACTTTTTTGAATTTTTATCAATTTTGATATAGAATCGCTGTCAAGAGACGTTGTTGCTCAGAATGTGTAAGTGAATTATACTTAATAATGAATTATAAATAGCCAAAACTGATTCAAATGGCCTGGTTTTGAACCTTGTGAAACAAATATTTTTACAAGGCCTTTCTGAGTGAGAGCTGTGTAAAAAATATTTTCAGAGCAATTTACGGCTGGTGCAGTTCTTAGGTCCAGTACTTTTAAAAGTTCTCGAAATTCATTTACATACTAAATTACTCTCCTATGATATTATTTAGACAATGACCATATTCCTGACCTTTTCAAATGATGTTCATTTATAGACTTAATTACCGATAATAATTTACTAAGAGGTTGAACAAGACAGATTTATAGAGGTATATATAGGTATACATATATTTATCTCCTAATTTATTTCTTGAAAAAGTCAAAAATTTACAGACAATTCTTTCATTGTTCTTTGCTAATTTTCTTGAAAGAAGTTTAGTATAGAAATATAGAAAAATATGACATATTTATTTCCTTGCTTCTTATTATGAATGAGGGATAATTTATTTCTGTACTTTATTTGAGATTAAAACCATAATAAAATCTTTGAATAATTTGTGTAATCAGGTATCTGTTGTTAAATTAGCAACAAATAAGTATTATGTAATGAATATTTAATTTATTGTTTTGTTTTTCCTTATAGAAGCACATTTTCTGTACTGCTCTAAAGCCAAATTAACGTTTTAGCCTGTGTTTGTTGACCACATTACAGTTATCGTGATTTGTGTTTTAAGGAGGTTCCAGCACATAAACATGTAAATAATTTGTAGTATTTTATGTGTTAATATTTTGTTAGTATATGCAGATGTATTTGGTTTTGTGGTTGTTACATGTTAATTGTAAATTTGAATCATAAATAACTGTAGAAGCATTTGCTGTATTTATGTATACATCTTAAAAGTCAGTTTTAATTAATATCATATCTGTTGTAAAATGCGCTGAAACGCTTGATAACACTGGCATTTAATGCATGAGGCATCATCATCTGATGGTTGGGTAGCAGTCTGTGGAGACCTATAGGACATGGGCTGTTGGGGATAGGAAATTGTGTTTCATCTATGTTTAAATCATGCATGCCTGTTTTGTTCATATGTGAAGAATAAGTGTATGCATGTGTATGTATGTGTGTGATATGTATATATGTATGTATACATTATGCTTGGTCTGTGTATGTGACTGAATGTGTGAGGTTTTATAAGCACTTGAGGCTATATCTGTGTATGCTTGTATGGTAGTGTGTAATTAGGGTATGTAACATAAGTATGTTTTCAAAGGTTGTAAATTGTGCTCAGTATGTGTTTATGTATGGATCTATGTATGCATATATGTATGAATTGGTGTAATACTGGTAATCTTATATATAATGTCTATGTAGCATAGTTTTATACAAAGTGGCTATATGCTGCTTGTGTTTTATTGTAATAAAGCTGCCAGATTTGCTTGAGAGTGTGTAATAAAAGGAATCATAAGATGGTAAATATCATAAACTATACTTTATGGTACTGGAACCTTAAAGCCTGGGCAGCCTTATACTTGACCAGGACTGGGCATGTGTTGCCTGTATCATCTGTTTTCCATATATGAATTAAGCTAACCACTTTGTAGTATGCAATGTTCTGTGGGTTATCTGCTGTTGTTAATTCAAAACTTCTAGAGTGACGGTGTCTAATGCACAAGGCATCAACCTTTGTAGTCAGCATACAATTTTTAAGTTGATAATAGTTATTTTTTATGGAAGTTTAGCAAGTGTCCATTATTTGGGTTAGACATTTTGAGCAGTGCTTTTTTGATTAACTCTTAGGAGCTGTTATGAGTGCTTCTTAAGAACTTGAAAAGTAGATAATGTACTTTATGCATTTCTGCAATTTTCAACTGCCTTCAGAGTCCTTGGGCTGTGCGATGTGATACATGAAGTGCAGTGAACATAAGACCAATCCAGTAGCTGGAAACTATATCTGATAGGTTGTAATATCTTTATTGCTAGAGTAAATCTGCCACAGACTCAGCTTGTGAGGCACTATGCCATCTGGCGTCTATTTAACATTAAACTTTACGTTACATTGTCTTGCATTACCTTGAATTAGGCCGACTTTACCTTATCATACCATACCATGGATCTGCAGTGGCTTCAGAATGAAGGACTTCCAAGCAATACATAAGCTGTGAGAGCAGAATGTGTAAGCTATTCAAGGGTGGGGCTTCCGAACAGAGTTTATGGCTTGGTCTCTATCCTGAGGTTGGCTTTTATGGCCTCTGATGCCTGCAGAATACTTGCATAAAATGTCTAGGTACATGAATACACCTGCATCTGTTTATACGGGTGTTTCATATGATTTAGGAGGGTTTGTGTATAGACATTTGTGTAGCATCTCTGTATATTATGCACACAAATGTCTTCTCACTCATATACCTGTGTGTATTACATGGGTTTTGTACCAAATACATTACCAGTAAACCTACATATGTTTATATTAATGTGTAATGTATCTAATTGTATATCCATGGCTTACTAATGTAATGTACAAAAGTAGCTGGTCTGAAGTCTGGAGTTAGCAATGCTTTGGCTGTAGAATTTACTTTGAAACCTCACAGTTTTCTGTCTTGAAAGACATTTGTTGATAAGTTTGTGAGGTTCTCAGTTCATGCATGCCATGAGGAATTCATTAAGTCTGCATCAGCATATCGTCACTTGCTTTCCCAAATGAAAAGCAAAATTGCATATCACATTTGCCACTAATGACAGATTTTAACTCAAGTATGTCTGATGAAGGTTTTTTTGTTCCAGTTTTAAATTATCTATTTTTTTATAAGACCTACAATAAAGAGATCACAACTTTGAGACCCTTAAATGATACTACCTGTACCCAGTGAAAAGGAAGGGTTTTTCAGACATAAGAGCCCAACTGAAAAGACTTGCAATAAGAAGAAACCCAGTTGGAATGAATGTTTGCTCAAAAGAACCACTTAGGATCCTTGTTGAAAAGACTAACTCAGCCCTTTCTCAGAAGACTCATTTCAACAGAACACCTTTTGTGCGTAAAAGAACCGCAGCTGAAAGGATTCCTGCTGAGCCAACATTTCATTAGTTTGATAGAGATCATTGGCAAGCACTGAAAAATACGGCAGAAGCCAGTCAGGTTCTTGAGTAAAGTTTATTCATGTCGCCTTGAGTTGATAGGTTGCCTGTCTAAACTGAATGTCGTTTAGCATTTGAAAGCCGTCTAGCCAAACCTTTGACCGTTGTGTTGGGTAATTTTACAGCATTACTGCACAGTTTGATATTGAATCCATTTTGAGTCCTAGCAAACTAAATTAAACCATGCATCAGTTAATTTGCCATTGTGTTAAATGAATTTTCTTTACCTCTCATCGTACATACATGTATACAGATTTATTCGTGTATGTAATTTGTAGAGGCACAGTAGACAATTGGTTAGAGAGCTTGACTTATAATTTGGAGAATTACGGGTTCAAGCCTCCCCGAGATGGTTACTGTTTAGGGACCTTGAGCAAATCCACAATTCCTTAATGCCATAGTCATTAGATAGTGGTGCTTAATAAATGCAGAAATAATAATAATAATAAGTATGCTTGTATGTATCCCAGCATTTATGTAGTGCCTTTTAAGAACTTTTAAACACCACAGAACAAAAAACCTGAGCATTTTGCCAATTAACACAAAAATGTAAGAATTTTGAAAGTAAACTTATTGATGTGACATTCAATTTTTTTATTGATTATGTCTGAGTATGAAGAAATATTATACAAAAATTTAGCAGAATTTTTTAGTGGCCCAAGAAACACCACAAAACCCAAAAATCATGCCTATGCCCAAAAACCCATGACACAGTTCAACAATAGCATCAGCTTGACAGTTATGCAAAACAATTTTTCAGTCAACACAACAAAACTATTTCAGCAAATTAGAAATGCTGTTCAGCCACTAGGCCTACAGCAGTTCAGCAGTTACACTGTGCTTAGTACTGGCTACCATGTCTACTCCCAGTACTTGACTTCGCTGTGGTACAGTTTGTAGCAAGGCGCTGTGCATAAGCATGGTTTTCTTGGGCATCTTGGCCGTTATATTTTCACATCTCTGCACTGACCCTTTTTCAAACACACTTCCCGATTTGGAGTAACTTTTAGGGTTACATGTAATTGTAAACACATCTTTATATAGTGCTAATTCAAGATAAACTCCTCAGAGGCACTCAGGTTTGGCACTGACTGTTATGTTTAGTGTAATCTGGGGTCCAACATAAGCTTTACAGTGATGTTCAGGCACAGCATGTTCTCACATCTCAGAGAGAGTAGTTAAGTAGTGAACGTTAACAGTAGCCTGCAGCCAGATACTTCCCTCTGATGACCATGATAGTGTGGCTGCAATGACCGTCTTACTGAGAATCCACATCTAGGAAAGTGGACCACAGCCCGGCAGGTAGTCTTGATAGTAATAAATATTGTACCCTTGTCTGAGGAGTAGTAAACTGCCTGGCTGCCCAAAGCCAACCTGGACCTCTGGGGAGGTATCATTCTGCAGGGTTAGGCAGTTAAACAATCTAACTCCCTGGAGTCTTGGGACTATGGGGAACTGGTTTTCGGGTGTTTGTTGGCTCATTCTTGACTGGATATCTCTTTTATCCAAGAACAGGTAATTGATTTGGCTGGTCATTTGATGACCGTTTTTAGTTTGTAAACCATTAATATAGTGCCTTTTAAGTATCTCTCAAAAGCACTGCTCTAAACAAGTGCATTTTAAGGTAGTTTGAAAATTTATGTTGAAATGGGTTAAGCCAAAATGTCTATAATTGAGGAGCACATTTCCAAAGCCTACTCACTTCACCAAGACTGATTTTGAGAAAGAGTAGAAAACTTATTTTTTGTTAGTTTTTTAGTATGTATTCAGTCTTTTCTATATCTGTCTTTTCCGACTGTGTTCTGCATGGATGTTGTAACTGACGTAACTGAATGCTTGATCCCTAGGCAATCAGGTAAAACTGATTGACGGGGTTGATCCCTTGGGAAAGGCTTATCAACAAACAGATGCACTTTCTCATTGGGAAACGGTTGATTTATGTGCAGGTATTGGATGAAGACCTTAGTCTTTGAGAGTAAGGCACCATTAAACTTTCCAGTGCATTGGCGTATCATTTGATCTGATACCTTTTGATCTGGCAAGGCTTCTTAATTCTACTGATTGCATGCCGTAACCCTCACTCTCCACTGGAGGTGTATCCTATTGATTGCCCATGGTTAGAGCTCTTGGCTTGTAATTGTAATTGTAATTTGAGATTCAAGTCTCCTCTGAGATGGTTACTGGGTAGGGACCTTGAGCAAGTCCTTTGCTCACAATTACTCAGCACCATCCATTAATACTTAGACACTAGACAGAGGTGCTTAATATATGCGGAAATAATAATTGGTCAGTTTTGAATTTTATGATGTACAGTAGGACCATCTCCAACTCGGACCACTCTCTAAAAATAGTGTAGAGAATCGGTCTGGAAGTGTGGTCTTAGACTCAGCACCTAATGTTGAGGTGTGGCACATTGGCAGTGTGTTGACTTCTCTGCAATGTTTTTATAGATGACTCGCAACAAATTATTGACATACACTAGTGTATGTCCACCCTTTGTTGCAAAAACATACACTTAAGAGTAGAAAAAATCAACTCAACAAAACATATAGACAATGAGCTCTAAAAATATTTTACAGAGCAGGACCATTGCCTAGGAAAGACCTTACTGTTCTTTATTTTAATCTGCCTGTGCTTCAGAATGCACCCCTGAGATAGTTGATGTTATCAATTTAAGTTGTACTGTATTGTATTACATATGTTATATCAATTATATATTTGTGTAAGTTTCACTTATGTATACGTTATTCTGTGTGCAAAGTGCAACACTACATTATTAATGTGCATTGCTTCGTGCTAGTTAGCGTGCTAGTTAGCATGCTAGTTAGCGTAATTGGTAAATTATAAATGTTAGGTGGTGGCCTGAAACACTAATAAGATATGGGAACAATCCTGATATATGCAGATCTGCTAATCATTTAAGGAATTTTATTGACACCCCAAGCAGTGATGTCTGGAACTGTGGTTTGAATTTAATCTTCTGTGCACACTGTGCCTTTGTCACTAAACAGTACAATCTGGTACCAGTATAAGCTGGAAAGTAAATGGCAAGTCCTGTGATGCACTGGCCCCATGTCCAGGACCTTGGGATTCGTCCGTTGCCGGCTCAAGAGCATAAAGAAAAGGATATGAGCACCTCCCCTATGTCTCACTTACATGATATGCGAGATACTTTAATTTATTTGTTCTGTTGGCGGTAAATCAAGTAGTGGCTCGGTTTACAATCTCTCAAGAGAAAGTACTTAGTGTTCTGGTGTAAATCCGGATCATACTAGTTTTGTGCTGGACTTTAAATGTGTGTATTAGAAGAATGAATTGTCTGGCTGGCTGTTTCATGCTTTGACCATGTTTACAGAGGATAACAAGTGTACCCAAAATTCTATTGACCTGATAATTGTATAGCTAAGATTTCACTAAGACTATTATATTAAGAGGCCTCAATTATATAGTTATTAGCGCCTAAATGCTTCATTTGCTGCACTAATTATTGTAATCTTGAGAGATCTAATGTTCTAAAGTTAATTATCGTATGATAATTTGTTTATATTTTAATATGAATATGTATCAGAAAAGTGAGCATCTACAGAAATTTGTGTGGGAGGGGTGAAACGTGAAAATGGATACATGCTATCCCAGCCATATCTGGACCAAAATGTTCAGATGTGAATTTCAGAAGGGTGCAAGGGCCCCATCTTGACCCTGTCTGCACCACCCTTGAATGGAAAATAAATAAATATATATCATCAGTTCCTTGATGTCTGCATTTTGGCATCACTGGATGCAAATAAAATATATATTCAACTGAAAAACAGCTATGATGGATATAATTATATTGATGATTTATTTATTTGTGTATGCTATTTGCTTTTCATTTATATTTAATTTATATTCTAATGTAGCTGGATCAGTTCTTGAAATCTTGTAAATGCTTTAATCTATCCTACGTCTGTTCTTGTTTGGTTAGGCAGATCAAGTTTGGTTTAGCCAGTACAACTCATTCATCGTGCAAGAGGCTAAAATGGGTTGCATCCCTTTTGATGTGGGTTCCACGCTTTGAAGCCTGTCATCTCTGATCAGCATTACTCAGTATTTCCCTCATAACTTGACGATCCTGTTTCTGCTGTTTTTTTACATTGCCCAAAGGACTGTGACATTTTTTCAATTGACACAACTTATGGGGTGATAAATTCAGTAAAATTCAATTTTTTTCAAGCATTGACTTATTAAATATTTTTCACCCAAGTTTCATATGATCTCTCAAGATTACAATAATTAGGGACATCATTTTTCTGGAATGGCTATAAATAGAAAAATAATTGGAGTTGTCAATGATCTTTGGGATTCAAACTGGCGACTTACCCATATATATAGTGTAGCATTAAGTCGAGTCTTAGATTTTAGAAATTATAATTAAACAAACAGTTTCATCTCAATAGTACTTGAATATGTCACAGTTTCTAGGTGTATGATTCAAACAATGACATTTGTAACTCGAACTTTCAACTTAGCGCATGCCAGACCCAGTGCTACAAATTTTCATTCTCTGCTACAAAATTTTTGCATGCACTCTTAACAGTGCCTTTGCCAAAAAACAGAGAAGTACAAACTGGTTTAGACCGGCCACCCACTATTACACAGTTGTGGGTTTCCAAAAACCCACTAATTCATCACAACATAGCTTGCTTGAGTGCCCATGTGATAAAATACACCACAATTAATTTTCGTATTTTCCTGAAAGAGACAATTCTGTTACCATCAGTTTTGCTGTGCAAGCGTTATTTAGTGTATCACTGGAGCACTTTTGTGATGCCACGTGATGTGGTGTCGATTGAATAAGATGCACCAAAATTGGCTCAGTTAGCTGACAGTTAGAAAAGCACTTCAGAAATTCTTTCTGCACACTGCCTGTTTTGCATCAGTGGTGGATTTCCAAGTTAAAGCCATGTTTGTAACCAAAACTTTGAAAGTCCTTTCTGTGGTGTGTATTTAAGATTCTGGTGGCTGAATAGGCTAAATTCTGCATATGGCCTTAAATTTAAAACAAAAGATCTTTGTGTTGAAGAGTTCAGTTTTCATTAGAATATTTTGATAAAACAGTCTAAATGTTGAGATCGTTGTTCTCAGATATTCTCCGATGTGGCTTAATAATAATAAGGCTACCTGGTAACTGAAGTCTTTTACTTTACTTGGATCACATGGTAGATTGTGCTTAAGCGTCAGAAATCGCTTTAGACCAAGGCTGACCCTGTGGCAAGATCAATTCTTGCGATTCCTCTAAAAAGGGCATACTAGTTCAATACAAAATATTTCATTTTGTTTGTGATTGTTGTCATAGATTTATATAGCACTGTCCATCATGTGTAGTTGTCTATGTTTACCTATATAAGCCTTATTAAGTGCTTTTTAGGTGCTGTAGGCCTATGTTTTGCTTTGCTAAGTCTTATAAAATGCTTTATTATTTGCAATAAGACAGTGTTTAACTTTATGCTGAAACTTATGCTGTGGCTGTAAATTTGCTAAGTGGGATGGGTAAAACAGCCTGCAGTGTCACAATCCTTCATTAAACACAAGTGAACATATTTTGATTTGTTCATTAATTGTTTTTACAGTGCATATGCAGACAACTGGGGGCCTGTGGCTGCAGTCTGTAAACAACTGTACATACTAGGGCACTCCATAAATCCTCTTATTATTGTTGTTGTTGTTGCTGCTGCTGCTGTTGTTGTTATATGATATGGCATAGAAACTAAGTGGCTATGGCCTTGTAGCTTGTAGGCTTGGATTAAAGGATTAAAGGATAAGAAGACTGACCACCTATGGTCACCTGTGAGGCTAAGAAAATAAAATAAAGGTGCTAATTCTTGTTACCTGTGGTTGCCTGTCTGGTTTGAATTAAGCCACTGATCCCTATGGCGTAGTGAGTTTTATTTTCATAAGAATTAGAATCCATTGGTTAATTGTTTTCCAGTCCGTCTGCTGATGACACTGACATCCGATGGGATGCCGTAAAAGAAATAGAACCTGTATGGAGAAATTGGATTAGTTTGTGTGATCTTTGCTACTAAACAGATGTGCTGATTGCATGCGGCCAGTTTGGTGTTCTCTTCTGTAGCTTATGATATGTGTCCACACTCGTAAAGCTCAGGTGCTAATAGCAGAAATGTGGCTCACAGACATGCACTGCTTGTTAATGAAGCATAGTAGCTGTGTTCTGCAGTCAGACACTGGTCTGGCCAGCATAGAAAGCCACTGTTAATGTATTTTTATTGTCAAGCATATAGCCTCTGCGGATATTTGGTGTCTGTTGTTACTGACCATTACTTGTTTACAAGCGTTCGTCTCTTGGCCTTTTATGACTGCTTACTGCGCCGGAAGAGGGATTTCTGGAGGAAGTTAGCCGTTCTATAATTAGACCTTCTGCTGAGGAACCTGTGTTGCGTCACACTGCCTTGCAAGCCACTTCTTGGACAGCAGTGTAAATGAATAAACTACACTGGGTTTGGTAATGTAGACATCTATAGGCCAATGTCTACCTGTGGATGCAGTCATTGGTCTGTGAAGGCAGTATCTGGTTGTAGGCCATGATTATCCATGATACCAGACAGTAAGTGGTCAGTAAGTGGGATGTAGTAACATGATCATGACTGTAAAACTTATTGATCCTCTAAGTAAATGTCTTGCATTGACTGAGGCTAGTCATAATACTAATCTGAAATGTTACCTCAAATCCTAACCTTAACAGTGTCTTGATCTTAACTCTTACCCAAATGTGGTTGCTATTTTTAGCATTTCAGTCATGTATTAGCAATGGTAGTTGAATATTAGCACCGGGTGAAGGTAGGATTAGGAGGTTAGGGTAAGATTATAAGGATGCAGGCTAGTTTAATTTAAAGTGGATTTTAGTGTTTCTGGGAGGGTCGCGGGTTCAAATCTGCCTCAAGCCGTTGCATGGCAACCTTGGATGAGTTGCTCACATAAATTGTCTGTGAAGAAGGCAACAGGAAACCACCTCACTCATTTCTTCCCCAGGTGGCGTAAAGCAACTGGACGTATCACCTTCAGGCATAGAACTCATCATCGTCATTGTAATCATCATCATCATCATCAGGAGCTCCAAATACATCAGTCATGGTTTTAATGAATATTCACCTACTCGGTGCTGTTTACCCATGTTCGACACAAGCGGTGGTCGATAGATTGAGTAGTGTGCCTTGTTTCTGGTAGAAATGATCAGGGCACTTAGACGAAGGAGCAGTCGTCAGCCGCGCGAGCCATGCATGTGCAAGGATTTGGCGTGTTTCTGCAAATATTTCGACTATTCGTTGCATATTTTGAGGTCGTCAGAGGAAGAGGGAGTTTGTTATTATCCAGTGTTTAACGACGTCCTGTGGCTGCCAGGGCCGTTGATGTCGACATTGCCTTTACGCGATCTTCACAATTAACCGAGAAAGTTTGTCATCATCTTTTATTTATATTAAATGGGTCCACCGAACCCCAGTGGTGGCGGTTGTGGTGATGTTGCCGTGAGGGGTGTGTTGATGGGGTAGGGAGGCCTAGCGGATGTAGCGGATGCCCACAGTCATAAATTTGTTCTGCTCAAGTGCTTTGTTGTCTAAGATTGCAATAAACTACTGCAAGAGTTACAGAACTAATTCAGCTTTAATGATCCAAGGGTTTGTATCCTTGAACATTCAGCCTCTGAGTGAGAAATCCTTATAGACTTGTTGAGATCGGTTGGCCTGCGGTGCATGCGCTTAGTCCTGTGCCTAGGCTTTATGACGTAGCCATGCATGTTATTTGATATATTTGCTTCATAGCTGTGATAAGATTGGCTGACTAGCCGAGAAGGCAGTGATAAGTACACATTTGAGAAACTCTGCACAGACGACTGAGAGCCAGTGAAACATTTAAGCAACTGTGAGAATATAATTCAGTGCTGTTTCACCGTGCACAGGGCGATTTGGATACTGTGGATGATAAGCGAGTTACATTGTGTCATTAGCATTATTCATCTTAAGGCAGCTATAGGAACACCAAAGTCGACATTTAGCCTTTGAATTGTTAACAGCTATGCAGGATCCTAGGCTTTATCGTATGGGCCTCTGTTGAAAATCATCCAGGGCCGTCTTTTCTGCAACCGTGAAATGTTTATGGCTGTCAGCTGGTTGGATTTGCTGCGGAATAAATGTTCCAAGCAAAGACACTAAAATTATCGTTTTGAGACAGTTTAAGGTTTCGATCAACCAGTTGTCGACTGAGACTACTCTGTTGAGTCTACAGCTTGGCATTACAAGTTCTTGTGTTATCATTTTTTCCTCAAGAAACCTTCCACGAACATTTCATCAAAGATCTTTAGAGGAGCGTGGACGTGGCAGCAAAGGCCCAGGTAGAGCTGTACCGTTGTTGTTGAGAGACATATTTCTTACAACAGAAACCAGATGAGTTACTTGCATAGTTTCAGCATTAACTGAATGGAGTATTTATTTGTCCAAAAGACAACGCTGAATGAATTTGGATGCATCAAAGAGCTTTGCTGAATATGTACATTGCATTTGTTTTGAAATCTGAAGCTTGCTACTGTTTCTTGCGCATTCTGTTAGAAAATTACTCGTGATTTTCTAGCATCTGCAATTTGGAAGCTTACTACTGACAAGCCGATTATTTTCCATCAAGTAAATTTCTCAGATTTTTGGGTAGGTCAGAACCATTTCAGCATGGCTACGACAGGAAGTGGTTCGACAGATGCCTATTCCTATTTGGCTCAAACTTCTTCTCTTTCATCTGGTTGCATCGTATTTGTGGAGCCTGATACATTTAGCCCTGATAGTACTCTGGATTCAAACTGGGGCACCACGTACTGCCGACTTAGAAGGGCTTCAGAGCTTATGTAAGTTTTCTTTTATCGTAAATACATTCTTATATTCAGAGAGTACAGAAATACTTTGTAACAGGCAATTTCTTTTATTTATTTACTATTTGTTAACTCACTTAGTCATAAATGCCTGTGAAAATGTGATAGTACTCTAGGTTTCAATCTTATTCTTGCCCACAAAGTTTTCTTTTCATAGATAGTTCACATGAATTTTTAATTCTGTCATCGCTATAACCATTGTTTGCATTGTCCACCATTTTGCACAATCTCTCATCACATCCAGAATAAAGTAAAATGTGCAATGGTGTACAATTAGGAAGTAGAAGACTACAAATTAAGCACAGAACTACACAAATTATTTGGGTGCAAGGTCTGGCCCCAGAATAAGTGAATGGGTTTGTAATAATGGGAAAGCAATTTGGCTTGCAAATCTCTGAAAGTCAAACCAGATCTGTTCTTAAATCAGTTCACTGGCTGAAAATCCCCTAACTGTTTAGGACCTATAACTCTGCAGTGCTTCCAACCCCAGCTCATTTTCGGAAACTCTTCACTATCCAGCCACTGAGCAGCACCTGATTATTCTATTGCCTTTGAGTTGTTATACATATAAAATTCTGTAACTGATCCATATACCACACTGCACCTCACCTCTGGAGAGATCTCCCACCGGCATTTCACAAATTTCCTGATCATTTATCTAATCTGCAGCCACCCAGTATAATTTCCTCAAGCCTCTATATCTATCACTCCTGAAGCTATAACATTCAAAATTGAAGTTCCACCTTTAAACATTTAAACCCAATTCATCCAATCCAGCACCTTTCCTTTTCTCTCAAACACAGCCCCCCAGCGTAACAGCTTCTCTTTCTCCCTCCGTGTCCCTGCCGACTGGATCGTGTACTTGCTAAAGTATCTCAGAAGAGCCCATCTGACTTGATGCAGCTTGTGAATAAGATGTTGTCTTGCACTTAGCATATAAGTGGCACTTTGGAAAATTAGAGTTTATGATTGTGAATCAAATTGCCAAAAAATGAAATCAAATCCCAATCTCTATTTATGTTTTCAAATAGAATCTTGAGTGGGATTAAATCATGATTTAATCAAATCGCAATATGGATTGCCTGTCACTCGTGTGTAATGTTTGTGTCACGTACTGAGAATTGTTAGTATTGCCACGTATAGAAAACTATTCCTGGAGAGCTCTGCATTCTGTTTTAAGATCACCATCAGCTGCTGATGGCAGCCATTTTTTGGAGAGTGCTGTGAATGAACATTCTCCATTCTATTCAGTTATTTATCAGTCCAGTGCATTTCGAATGTTTAGTTCTAAGTCTTGGTAATCTTTGTTAATACTTTCTGTCCAGCATAGTTGTGGCTTCCTTTTCATCTCTTTCCTTCTAATCTTGCATGTACTGCTTTGATAGAAATTCGGTTGCAGCATAGTTTAATTGAAAGAAGCTTTCAGCTGTGCCAGTAACGGAGAGGTGATGTGGGTGGTGGTATGAAGACGCTCTCCGGGAAAATTTGGTTAATATTCTTTAGTGAGAAGAACTCCGTCTGTGATTATGCTGCCATGGAATTGTTGCACAACATCTTAAAAGGTGTTTTTCGGAGATGTTGACATTGGTTTAGAACAGAACCACTTCAGTGCTCCAGGATACTGCATCAAGTGTGCTAGGTCCAAATATGTAGAATTTTGGACTGCTTTTACAGTAGATTGAGAGCAACCAATTCAACCAATTGGACCAATTCAACCAACTGGTGACTCATTTGTACCAGTTTGCACTGGTCCAGCCCGAATCAGTTGCCTTTCAGCACAGGCCTCATTAGGAAAGGATCAGTAACTCTGGCAGTATAGACTACAATTGATTTAAAAAAATTTATGGAGTGCCACTTCCAGAGAAACTAATCAGAGTGTTTTACTATGCTAGTCTAAACACTATTATATGTAATTTAGAACAGTAAGTTCATCAGTTAACAAGCAGTGCTCAGATAACTAGAAAGGGTCCCACTGTTTGAGAGTGTTTGGAGGGTCCATCAATGACTTTGTTGTTATGTATGTTGAACTACAAGCAATAGTGTCTGAGGATTCTGATGTGAATGACTTTCAGCATTTGCAATGGTTGTCAGTATTCTATGAAAGACTTACGAATTCAAGACAAGACCAAGAAAATGAGGTGCCAAGATTGAGACCAAAACAGAGACCGTGTGGTACTAAGACTTTGACCAAGACTTGAGGTCAAAGACAGTCCAAGACCCCTAAGGCTGTTTGAAATGAGGTCCAAATAGTACAAAAGAATTAGGTAACCATAAGCAGCTTCTTGCATATCAGATTAGGTGCTTATCTTTATAAACACCATTACATTGTATGACCTCAAAATCCTCAGGCATAGTATCAGATGAATGTGTACATCTACAAGGTTGCAGGAAAAGTCTGCTATGGCTAAAACTCTTTATACACAAACTGAAGTTGAAGGCACGATATACGTGTTTTCAGAGTAGGGAAAGAATCAGAAAATTCTTGTGATTGTCACTACAATCAGAAAATTCTTGTGATTGTCATTACAATCAGAAAATTCTTGTGATTGTCACTACATCCCTAGCCGTATTCGTGGATACTAAGAACAGATTTTTGGAGATATTTAATGTTAGTCAAATTCAGTGCCACTGTCCTATTCCTTTCTGTGTTAGGCACTAAGGTTCTCAGTGTCTTTGCAGGTGAACATGAAGTCTGTTTTGTTTCAATGGAACTTTCAACTGGAGTAAAACAAAGTTTACCAGCTTCTTTAATATTGTCTGTTGTGTGCATTTCTCTTTTAAAGTTGGCGTTACTGCTAATGTGATATGCTGCGACTGGGAATTGAATATTTTTGTTTTTAATACAGTAATAAATTCATGAACGTATTTATTCTCCACTTAGGCTGTCCACATTTAATGATGAGGTTTTTGCCCAAAGGCATACTATAGTAGTCACAATTTCTGGATGGTGTGGCCCCGTATTTTGAATTATCAACAGGTGAACTGCAAGATACCATTGAAAGCTGCTTGGATGATGAATGTAATTTTGCTTTGTTTATTTAATTTATGTTTTGCAGATGTTCAGATGCTTGTAAAAATTTGATATGACCTTCAGAGTTTATGCTTACCCATAAGAAAAATTTTAAAAATTTTATTTCAGAATTTCAGATGTGACAGCATTGTGGCCTGATTTTTATATCTTACAAAGTTCAACTCTGGAAATTTCAGGATGTACAAAGTCCGAAATCTATCATTTCCAGTTTAGGAATTATCCCATATAAATTATGTCTATCTTTTCAGACTGAGCTCCCTGGATTCAATTTGTTTTGCTGCTTTTGATTTTCGAGCAGTAATCGACCTAGCCATTTGCTTTATTTTATTGGCACTAAATAAATATTTTATTGGTTGAGAATTAAATATTTTGAGAAAGGCTAAAATTTTCTAAACAATTTTCAGCACCAATTCTCTTCCACATCAATATAATTAAAGATTAAAAATGTTCAACATATATACGTCACCAAGAGAAGATCGAATTGGTCCAATCATTTAAACTTTCAATTGGAAGGTTTTTCACCAACAGCAAGTGCACACGGTTTCTTTCAGTTTTTTACAGTTTCAAATTGTGTGAATGCATAATGCAGTACTTCAGGTTTTTTAGTATACTTTTTAAATACTTATATTGATTAGAAGCAAATTACAAAACTCACCAAAGAAACCAGCTGTCACAGGCCAATTTCAATCAACACACGCGGTATCAATTCACTGAAAAAAAAGAATTTTTGGTGCAACTGTACTTCCAGGTTACCAGTTCTTAATTGAAGCAGTTCAATTTTGTAGTGCAAGAATATATTTGACACAATGCTTACCAAGGCCACATTTTCAAGACAGAACAAGACCTTTTGCTTCAGGACAGTTCCAGAAAGACAAGACTTGACCTCAGGACCAAGGCAATAGGTTCCTAAGACCAGGAATGAGACTGGTCTCGAGACCATGACTGAGTCTCAAGACCATACAACCCTAGTTGTTTTTTCTGTTCTGATTTGCTTCTTCATGATGTGGGGTAGGAAAGGCACTGAACAGTTGTCTGTGAACATGAATTCAGGCATCTGTTCGTAGTAGATTGGTTGTGAATTCCGGAATAACCAATTCAGATGTGAAAAGTCCTTACTTTTTTGAAGTTTTTCTCTACCAAACTGATGCCTTTGACCTTTATTCTTTCTCAGTGAGTTACGAAATGATACTCTTTGCAGCCACAACTTGTTCAGATGCTGCATCACTTTAAGATTCCATATATGATTTATGTGAATCACAGATATAAATGTCAGATTTATAGTCAAGAACTGTGATTGATATGACAACTTATCACATGACTTGAGTGCTTGAGACTGTTGATGTAGCTATGCATTGAGCCGGAAGCTATTAAACTAAGGTCATGTAGCGTTTACTCTGAGGTTTTTCATTTTGATGATAGACTGCATGATGAAGTACTTAGGGCTCACTGATCTGGGTGACTTACACAGAACTATGTTGAAGGGTAACGAAATAATAAGAATAATATTTTGTTACAAAACCCATCTAATGTCTATGGTGCTAGCTGCTCATCCTCTTAGCTGGATTAGGACTAAACATGGTGGAGATGGCAGTGGCAGTGGTGGTGGGGTTGGTGGTGGTGTTGATGATGATGATGATGATGATTCCAACTATACTGATGATGCCAAGAGTGATGGTGGACATGATATTATCAATAATAACATTGATTAGATCCCGTCATTTAACTTGACATCGTTCATTCAATGTCTTCCTGTGCTTACAAACCATGGCTGCACCTTAGCCTTGGAGAATCCTTGTTTGTGCATTATGCAGGTAATGTTGGAAGATTATCTCTAGTCAGGATGAGCCTTGCTTGCCAGTCTGTATAGGGAGCATTTGACCTCTGCAGTTCTGCGCATATGGAGAAAGGAAATTATTACAGACACAGCCTTCATTCCCATACTCATTATTCTGGGTTATCTAAGAAGGTCTTGGGTCCAGTAATTATGTCACTTCCTGCTGTTTTTAGGTTATTCATGAATCATCATTTCATCTAGATTCGGTTAGTCATCAACAGAAAATCTATAACCAGATGGTGTGTTATGTATGCGTCGTCAGGCAGTAGTTTGTATTCAGCCACTGTTGTATTTTGTTATTGTGGCTTTATTATGCCGGTGAATAAGCTGATCTTCCTAACATAACTTGTGTGTGTTGCTTAGAAATTTCAGAGATTTGTGTTTGCATTTACTGTTGTTGATGTAGTTGGTGAGTACATCTGTAGTTGTGTAGCTGATTACTCAGAATGACCATCAACTGATGCTTAGAATTCTAACAGTGCTGTAGAAGTGTTAAGTTAAGGTTAAAATGGATTAAATTTGCGGCTAGAAAATTGGGTAGTTTACGGGCTGAGGCATATTTTTAAACAGGAAATCTTTAGTGTAGTTCATGATCACTTCATTTGAGCCTTATCATTGGCATTGTTACTGCCGTGTTTTAATTGAAAAGTGTAATCAGTAGCATATTGCTGCACTTTGTTTGCTAATTGGGACAGCCTGTTAGGTTGTTTCATGTTGGTTTATGAATGTGCTCTTGAGTTGAAACAATTTTTATATGTCCACTGCTATCAGTTATGATGAGTGTCTAATAAAGGTTTCGCTGCCCATGAGACTAGAAACTAATGCAGATAAAACAAAAGAACCATTCACAAACGTAGAACTTAATTGCCCAAATGAGATCTATCAAGTTGAAGAATTGACTTTTATTGCATGCCGGTAACTTTTTTATTTGGAAAACTGTATGCTTGTTTTTGTACTTTACCATTATATTTGGATATATCTGTTGGTAAGCAGGTAAGTAAACAGGGATGATAGATATTTGAATGACCGATTGAGTGATAGACAGACTGATTACTGAATGATGGATTACACAATTCAAGATTTGGATAGGTAGACATTTGATTTATTTTATTTATTCACTTAAAATCTTTGGAAAACTTTACAAGTTTATTTATTTATGTGCGGTACGTATCCAAGCATTTGATGAGTGTATAACAGTTGAGTGTTATTTGGCTGTCTTTTATGAGAAATATATAACGATCATTGATGTAATGGGATTTGTTGTGGCCTGCTTTCTGAGAAGGTTTAGATTTCAGTCGGTCTGGGTCTGTCCGGTCTGAATGGCCCTCACAAGGGCTAACAGAATCTGTTAATTTGTCAACAGCAACGTCAGTTGTTGTTTATCCAACCGATCAGAGGTCAAGCTGACAGCAGCATGTTGATACTTTGCAATGACCTGTTCTTGATTTGAAACAGCATGTTTGTTGACTTCTAACAGAATGTTCATACTTTGCTTGTTCAAGTATTTCAGTAAGACAATAATGTGTTTATTGTCTGGCTACTGCATAGCTTGCAAGTATAGCTTTACTGCCAGTTCTCAGATTATGACTGAGAAAAATGTGAATATCTGTTCACTCACCCTTTTCTGATTGAATGAGTTGGGCATCGTTGATTGGTGGATTAAATTGTTCACCAGTTCTGAGAAAATACAGATACTAACAGTATCCATTCTCATGACCACCTCTTATTGATCTTGTCTATGATTACACCAGAACCTCATTATAAGTGCTGTCTTTGGGAGTCGTATCAGAAGCTACATTATAACAAGGTTGTGTTATGAGGAGGCCGTTTTCTAAAGCTGAGCAAAATTTAGAATCCATGTCCTCAACTGAATTGCATCCAGCAAGTTGGTCATATCTGTCTTTCGTATATATTAGTTAGCAAGTAAGTTAATCATGTCCTAGCAAGGCTGTTGTCATAAATTCAGCCTACTGCCATGTTGCGTACTTGCTGGGCCAATAAATAGAAACCTTGTTGATTGTGTTCAGCTGGTGTTGTTATTTATAATGGATGAATAAGTAGAGCAAAGGTGATTCAATTGTTGTTTTTCTGTTGTTTGCAGCGGTGCCAGTGCAGTTGCCATCGACAACAAAATAGAACAGGCAATGGTAGGTGGATGCACTTGACTAAGGTTTTTATTGGGTCAGGGTAAGAGCTATTTTGGGTATGTTGTCCCTCAGGGAGTTGGAACATAATAGTTAGATGAAATATTCACTGTCATCAAATTCCTCAGAGCCATTGAATTCTCCGTTATCTCTGAATTTTCAGTTGCCAGCAAAGTCCCCATTGTAATCAAATTCCCATTGTAATCAAATTTCCTGACCAATGTGCTTGAATCTGTCAAGAATTCCTGTATTCTGTAGGACTTTCATCAGCAGTTTCATTGGAACATTTGCCCTACTCCCTTTCAAGGTTATATGCTACACAGAATTTGCCCATTTGTGAGGTTCTCAGTATGTTTGTGAGGTTGTTTAGCACGTTTGAGAGGTTCAAAATAGGTGCTATATGGTGCTATATAAATAGCCAGATACACACATACATCCATACATGCATCCATTCATACATGCACGCATACAGGTGAATGTGCGATGGCTGCTTGGTGCTGTTGGTGCAGTACTGACAGCCACAGTGCATGCAAAGAAGTATTGAACCCCATGGGTTAGTACTTAGATGGGTGGCAGTCTCTGGAATACCAGGCCTTCTGGCATGAACTCAGCCCACTGTCTTTTAATAGTCGGTAAATGAGGTTAAAAACCCTCTGGGGTCTTCAGATTGATTTGATTGGATTTGTGCTTGAGCTGAGTTCAATTAGGGGGGACCATACTTCTGAGGAGTTTCTATAGAGGCATGTAAACATTAAACCAAGTGTTACATTTACCTTAGATCCAGTACCACTGCCACGTTACACTTTTTTCATTTGATGCAACTTGCACTTTTATATCATCAACACAGCGAATGCTTTATGTTTATTTTCATAGACTTTATATAAATTTGCCTATATTAAAAAATTGGGGAATAATTTAAGTGCTACATTTTTGAATTGTTCTGCTAAAAGGATGCATTGAATTAAATGTTGTATACCGTGGCAGAGTTGCTGAGTTTTGTTTTGCCAAACAGCAAAATCTTGATCATATGCTAAATCTGGCAAAATGCTCTTTAGCGTGAAATATTTACTGCTTTAAACAGATATAAGTCAGTTGGGAAAGTGTTGTTTTTTCAAGACCCAGTTTATTAATGCCTATGAGTTAAAATTTATGCTTGTTTAGAAGACAGTGTTTTATGGTATATGAAGAATTTTTTATATATAGCTTTGGCCATGTTCTGCAATTAAATATTAAGTGCTGAATGTTATTATGTGCAACATGGCAACATTTATTTGACTTTGTTGCACTGCTTGTTAAAAGTGCCTGTGGTTATGCACCTGGTGTGTATGCATGTTTTAATGTTATTACCAGAATATTATTATTATTACTATTACTGTTATCATTACTATTATAATTATTATTATTATTATATTAAATATTAAGAAGGCTTCTATGTATATACCTGGTTTGTATTAGAGTTACAATTTGGCCAAATACAAATAATTACTAATAATATGCTAAAAAAGTTTTTTTTTAATTTTTTAAACATGACTAAATACTAGATATAAGTATTTTTTAAATGTTTCATGTGGGTACAACTTCAGTACAGTCACTATGCATTCTCTCAGATTACTGTCTGAATTTTGATTGTCTTTAATTGCAACTGGACAAGAAAGTGGCTATCTTTCGCTTTTGGCCAGTGACTTGTCAACAATATGGTACCCCAGATTCTGAGATAAAGCACAGTGCTGCATACTGCAAATGTCTGATAAATAAATAATAAAATAAGTGATTGGTAACAGGAGTAAAGCCTATTCTGAAGTGAAGCAATTTTTGAAATACATATGGAGAGCATATGGGTATCTGGAAAACTCAGAAAACTCTTGTATTCTGTTGTTGTGCATGAACAGAAATTCATAGATCTCAACAACACTGAGATGCATGCATACTTAAAATGTAGAGAACATATGGATATTTGCCAGACACAAATTGAAGAGACAATTTGACATGAGCTGCGGTTTTTTCCAACCTGTCTAAAGGAGTTTGTACAGCTCAGCACATTTCTTTGTGAAATTACTTTTTTGAACGTTCTTATATGTGTTGTAGAAACTTACCCAATTTCATAATTTAATTAAACCAATAAAAGTATTTTGAAAAACCTCCACTTACTGATTACTACTTATTTATTTTTTGTTGGATAATTTCTGCTGGCTGTTCAGTACTCTATTTTCTCTCGCAATCTGGGGTGGCCAGATTGCTGATAAGTTGGCAGCCGCACACAGCCAAAGGGAAAATATTACTACCAGAAGTGCCCATTCTGTAGCCACCACGTGACTGAGACTGAAGTTATTGATATGCAGGAGCCTTTAGGAATCTATTAATTTCGGTTTCCAGGTCTGTAGTTGTATTAGTCTTGTTAATGAAGCGTACTTAAGGGTGGGAGGAATCGCATCCTGCCAAAAAATCCGAAAGTCATCTGAAGGGCTTTTGCAGACGCAGTTTCTTCGTGGTAGTTCTCTGAAAAAACTTTTAAAAATATGCTCAGTTTTCATGTTTATTAAGTAGACTTCATTAGCGATGCAGCACATTTTGAGTGTTTGATTTCATATTTCTCAGCATGCTTGTACTTTAAAGTGTTATTGAGATCCGTTATTGTAAAACTTTTCAAATGGCCAGTACCATGTGAAATTGAGGCCTTACACAGGGCACACAGATCTTTGTCCAGATAACCTTGAAATACTTCCATATTGTTACTTGCTTAAACATGACTGAAGCAATTTTTTAGAACATTTTGTAGCCTATATTTGTTATTATTAAGACAAGAAGTTAAAGATTGTTTTACTCAATATTGTCAAACCAGAAGGAGGGTTTAGATCAACAGTGGCAATTGCAAATGAATGCATATATTTTATACAGCGCATTTACTATTTGTATTTGAATTAACTATTCAACCCCATGAGAATGAACTATTCGGAGCACTTTTTGGGTCCAAAGCAAACCTAATACAAATATTACCGGAATAATAGTAATAATAATAATAGTAATAATAATAACAGTAATAACCATTACTGCTACTATTGTTTTTATTGTTATTACTACTGGTTAAGAACTGTTCTGAGGTTTGGTAAACTTTATACTGTTATTTTATCATCGACCTGCATTATCTGTTTGTTGTCACCAGACAGCTATGTTCAGTGTAATATATATTGCATATGTATTGCCTGTATAAATTGCCTGTATTATTTTCCTGAACTGCATTTCCAATCTTCTGATGTCTAGCTGTATTATCTGCTTGTAACATCTAACTGTGTTAACTGTACCTGTCTTAATTGTTGTTTCTGGTTGTTCTTTGAAGGTTAAAGATGATAGATGAGGATATGCTCTGAAACCAATCTGTTTAATTCCTAACTAAGAGTATATTGTTGTCATGTTTAGTTGTGGCCTTATCTTGTGGATGTAAATCATGGCCTTGGTCGACTGTGTTAAATGTGACTATGTTATTATCCGGGTGTTTTCAAGGACTAGCCACTGACTGCTTTAGGGACTTGTTTGTATCAGTGATGGTGGAGCTGGTTTATTCCTGCCTTGGTAACCTTGGACTATTAGCACAAAGTTGATTGTGTTGACCAATTGACTGACTATCTGTGCTTGTTCATATTTTTAGGTAGAGGTATGCCTGGTTTGTGTATGTCTGGACTTTGTTCACTGCGCCCTCCTCCTTTATCCAGGCTTGGGACTGGCACTACCGCACTAAAGGCTGTGGAGGAGTTATCTGTAGTTATCTATAAATTATTTTAGTTTGTGTTGTGTAATGTCTTCATATGGGGACTAGTAAATTTATACAAGCATCTTAAGTGTTTATACGTGTTTATACTTGGATGTATTTATAAGTAGGTGTATAAGTATATAATTAACAGATTCGTGCCAACAGAGATAATAAATATGCTTATCTTCATTAACGCCAAGGCTAGAATATATTGGGTGATATAACGGGTAGGTTGTTGGAAATGGCGCTTCTTGATTGTGTCGAGTGGAACTCTGTGGAGGGGGGGCATGGAATGGCTTTGAGAACTGAAGCAGCGTTACCCTATAAATTTCTCCGGCCCCCGCTCCCTGGGCGTTGTTTTCCTTTGATCAGTTGGGAGGGATGTTTCCAAGTGGCTTCACATTGCTTTGAAGGTGACTGAAGTCCTTCAGGGCATTTACCTAGGTCCAAACACAGGCCGGTCATTCTGGTGTGGCTGCGTCTGCTTAATGGCAGGAAGATTCCAAGCCATTGGTCTTTTCCTCTGCTGTTTACAGATTAAGGTGTAACTGTAATATTAAATACTGTTATTTACAATTTTTGGTATTACTTTTTACTGTAATGTAGGATGGCAGAACTTGTACCTGAGTGTTACTGTGAAATTCCCTGTACCATGGATGTTTAGTCTTGTCATTTATTGACTAAAGAAATACATACAGAGCATTGTAATTAGGTTTTGCTGTACAGTGAGGTGTGTTAGCCTGGTTTCAAAATATGATAATCTAGCGCGTAATAATAAGGGGTTTGTTGCTTTTTATTTAAATTTATTTAAGTCAGCATTAGTTTGCATTTAATTGATTTTTATGGCACTTTTGTGTCACATTTGCTTTAACTTTGACAGATTAATTACTGCAGGGTGAATTTGTTGACCTTCATGGTTTGAGTATTTGTCCCTTGCTGAACATTCTTACAAATTAAAAGTAATGTCTGCTAGGAGCAGGCACTAGTAGATGCAGCCTGAGTACCTGCAGGTACCTGCGTTCGTTGTGAGTAGGGTCCCATTACTCCGTCATTGAATAAATATTGTTGGCTTCCAAGTATTTTCATAGAAGTCTAACAGGCGCTTGTCTGCTCGCAAATTGGAACATTGACTGAAAACGAATTCGCGCTAATTTGTGAGATAATGAGGCCAATGTTGTTAAAGCTCTGAGAGATGCCGAGATTCGCACCTAGCATGTGTTGTTTTGCTCACACTTTACAGTTCATTGTGCTTTATTTTCTCAGGCTTCCATAACAACATTGATTAGTGCATCCAGAAAATTGGTGGGCCACTTCAAGCATTCATCCAATGCTATATCTTGTATACATTCTGTTCAATCTGAACTCTGTCTGCGTTAACATCAAATGATGGCCGACGTGGTGGAATTCTACGTTGTGTATGATGGGATGTTTGTTAGAGCAAAATGAGCTATATTACTTTGCATTTTTGAAGTGGTGGTGTCAAGGGATTAGCATTCTACAATGGAGTCTAATGTGCAGTTTGATATCCTTATTAAGGCCTTTTCAACAGTTAACCTGAGAGATAAGGAAATCCTCTTCAGCTCTTTGAAATAAATAAATCCTCTTCAGCTCGTTGAATTGTTTTGCCTGCAATAAAATCTTTACTTTTTTCTCAGAAACATTACTTCTGATGTTGGAATTTAAAAAAAAACAGTATCAGAGACTCTAAAATAAATTAACAGATGATTTTGATATCTCTTTGAAGCATCATTTCTCCTAGTTGCAGGAACTATGGACCCAAGATTTACAATGGCAGTTCCAACAAGTGTGCCCAGTGAAAGGCTATTCAGTACTGCAGAAACTACTTTTTCTGAAAGGGGGAGTTGCCTGAAAATTTAGAATGTTTAGTCTTTCTGAAAACAAATTTGTGTAACTTCAGTATTTAGGACAATTACTTTCTTGTCTAATGACACTTAAAGGCATTTAGGATTGAAAGCTTTGGGAAGCTCAGCGACTCTAGGACAAGTGAGTTATATTTTAAAAAAATTCAAAATATTTATGTGTAGGTTTTACTCCTGTTCTACTTTGTTGTTACCTTCTATTCGCATACGGCTAAATAGTGTGGTCAGTTATTCCTATTTGGCTGAATAGTAAAAAATGCTATTTGATACAGCACTAATAATGTTGTATCCATTGAGCACGAGTGTGCATTAGACCTTTTTCAACTTAAATGCTACCGGTGTCAAAAGCGAAGCCAAATCTCACCTTTTTATGGAACAATTCTTGCCTTTTTATAGAAAAATTATAATTATACAATAGTGTTGCATTAAAATCCACATTCAGTGTTGCATATTATCTGTGACAATTAACGTTGCGCAAAATGTCCACTCTTAGTTGCAAACCCATCCACTTCAGCTCAACCACAGATGTAGACTAACTGGTCTGCACTTTTTCTTTAAGAGTGCATAATTATTAGGTACATTTATATGTGGTAAAATTCAGTTGAAGTAAAAACTGTTAAAATTTTTTCTAAAGACTTACAGGACTTGTTGTTTTATGCCTTGTGTGAGATTTTTATGGTGCCACTCTAATATAGTTTGATTAATAACAAACTGCAAAATAAATTGAAAAAACAGTTTATATATATTTTGGCAATGATTATGATGGCTGTAATTTTAAATAGTTGTTTAATTTTTGTTCAGTTACTGCTAGTGCTATATTATTTTTCGTTGCTCAAAGTTCTGGATTTTTTTGCCCTGAAAAACTTCCAGTCTGATTTCAAAACAGGCAAATACACAATTTATTTGCACGATGCCACAACATATCTAAAATTTAATTGGCTTTGTTATGAACTATTAAGCCTTACTTTTAAGAGAAATTAATCCAGTAATTATGTTATTTAGGTAATAAAACTAGAAATTGATTTGTTTAACTGCTCTGCTCTACTTTACATGGAGCACATATTGCGCTGTTTGGCCCAACTTGGTGCCCCTTTGACTGCTTTAACAGCACTCGTAATTGCCAGCTCCATCTGTAAAAATACACATCAACTTATTTCCAGGTCATTCCTCTTTCCAAGGTTGAAAATTGAGGGGTCAACTTGTATGCCACGAGAACTTCTTAGCCAGTTGTTCAGTACTAGAATACCATACGTTTTGAAATGATTGTCTTCTTAGAACATATACTGTTCTCGAAAGTCTGATCAGAAGGCCTCTTTTCTTATTATAGATTGTACTACTAAAGGAGAATCTCAGTGACCTGCACTTACAGGCAGTAATGGAATTTTCTGTAGCAGTCCCATACAAGCTTTCCTCGTTTGCCACTATTAATTTGAGTCCTGTAACACTCAAGACCATAGTGTTCTTGTTGCTGTGCCTGTTTATGTAGCTCTGTTGGTGGATGCATATACCGGTATTTCGGTGCATCCATATATGTATGTTTGGTATGGTTTAAATACCTTAATGTGATTCTTAAAAGACTGTTAGTAGCCTTGATGGCACTTTCATTGAACACCTTTGAAGGTTTATTTGTCTTGCGGACCGACTCAAGGGTCGTTAACGGCAAACTGGCATTTCCCGGATACTGTTTGGAATTTATGGAATGCTGGTTTACATGCTCCTCAAAATAGTCATCATGGCTGCTGTTATTCATATCTTGGTGATAACTGCAAACAGCTTGAGCACTTAACTATGTGCAATTAATAAAATTGCAGATATTACTTAGACAGGGTTGTACTGGCATTACATTGCGTGTATAATATCGTATACTGTATTGGCATCAAATATTCAGAAGCTGCTCATATTGTGAGTAAAGATGCTAGTGTTCGGTATGCATTAAAGATGCTAGTGTTTGGCCTGCAATAGCAAGGGCACTGTTTTGTTAAGACACTTGAACACTGAGCATGTTACAACTGATCGTATATTGTAGGGTTAGGACAAGTGAACTTAATACAGTACTGATAAATGCCATGTAACAGTATATTTCAATCGCATCTAATGACAAACCAGTGATCAGGGCTCATCTAAGCCTGTAGCTAAAACACTGCGTGCACAGGTTCTTTCGAACGGGAAAGTGTACAGCTGTCTTAATTGCAGAATGGGGCTAGATTTGTACTCTGCAAATTGCTGCTTAAAGTTTTTATTCTTTCTAGAATAAGCATCCAGTGAGAATGAAATTATTTCAGTTCATTTAATTGCTAAATAGCTAACTGTATTTTCTGATCTGCTGACAGTTAAGGTTAGACAGACTGACTCTTTCTTCTGTTTGCCTTTGACTTTTCACTTTGTATTAATAATTTAATAACCCAAGAAATTATTAGATTATGCCTTCACTCACAGTTGTGTAAAATTACAGGATTATATTGCTTGCCAGCCGCGCTTTGCAACATGTCGTCAACAACATTTTCATATCGAAGACGTCAACGGCCTTAGTTGCCATAAGATGTTGTTAAACCCATGGACAAGAAGAAGCCGCACTTTGCTAAAATATTCCAATTAAACAGTCAGTCTTGCATGTGTGACTCTTTATGTGCTGTGCTTTTGAACTACCTCTCGAAGGCACAGCACATGGTCTTTCAGGATTCTAATTATTTTCTAATCCTAGTAGTTAGTCCAAGGTTATTGCCACTTTATTGTCTGTACGGGTTTGTTTTTCTGATTCTGATGCTGACCAGGGCCGCAGAATTCAAGTGCAGGCGCCTTTCATGCACGTTATGCAGGATATATAATCTTCTGTGGCTCCGGCTTTTCTTGCCAATAAAATCAGTTGATAGGATCATTGGCATCTCCGGTTGTCATGAAAAGGACCTGAGATGTTGGGCTAGTGCCAAGGAATTTACTTCCGGAATTGGCTATTAAAGCTTTTAAGCACATTTTCAATGCACATGTTAAAGTGTGAACTGAATAGTCTCGTTTTGGTATGTGTGCTTTTCTTACTTTAAGTGGAAAGTGGAAAGAATACTAGCAAGCATATGTTGCTGTTTCCGTTTAAAGTAGCCGCTTTAGATGAATGAAACCTTTGGATTTTAAAAGTTTAGCATGAATCGTTTATCACATTTTTAAAAAATAGTAATTAAAGGAGATGGTCAGACCTGTTTTTATTTAATAAACTTTATTTTGCAAAAGGCAGACAGCAAAAAATGCAAAAGAACTTTAAAGAATATTTAAACTTTCTTTCCACTAACTAGTCTGTGAAAGCTTTCCTGAGGTTGTGGTCTCCTAAGTAATTTAGTTACTGACACACTAAGCAAGTGACCTATTCCATGTGAAATCAGCCAATTTCCTAACATTTTCCCATCTTCAGCCTTCGATTTGGCTGAAAATTTCTCCATGTATCTGTCCACCATTCTGAGGCACAAATACAAAATTTGGGAGTGAAAAATTCTGTGAACTGAATTTTTTTGTAAGTGTAGCCATGTAGGAGAATGCAAGCACTTAAAATTGAACAGAACAGCTGTGCACAACAGAATGGTGACTGATTTGATACATCTGTGCAAATAAGTGTTTGATTGTAGTTTTGTATTTGTGCCTCAAAATGGTGGACAGATACATGGAGAAATTTTCAGCCAAATCTAAGGTTGAAGGTGGGAGGGTCTGTTTGATCTCACACGGAATGCCTCAAGTGTAACTCTGAAAAACAGAACATTACTTTTTCTACTGCGTCACTTGGCTGAAATACAAATTACTAATTTCGCTTGATACTACTTGGATTTAAACCTAGGCTTGTTAAACCCCAGAAAAGACTGAACATATTTCCATTTGACCATGATGCCATCCAACAGAATGAGAAAAGTTACAACACTGTTGCACATTCTGGATTAGTTGTACAGTGAAAACTTGTTTCACTTGCTACATAATGCCATTTGTTGTCAGATTTATTTTTATAAAAACGCTCCTCAGATATGGTTTACAATTATTTCTTGCAGACATTTTTGTTCCTTCCTGTTGGCAGTGCCGCTTTTGCTGGAAACAAGGTCACCTTTTGTATTTGCGGGGAACCATCATACACAGTCTTAATGCAGTTATCACCAAATGGCTCAGCAGAAGGAAGGCTTTATCGTCGAGATAAACAATTCTGACTGCTGCTGCTGCTGCTTATGCTGTCCCTGCTGTTCCTGCTTTTCTTTGGACGTGTCCAAGCTTGTTTATATTTGACTACCTGGAAGTGTATTGAATTGTGTGCTGCCAGAGCGTGGTAGCTCTAAGTGCTGATGGTCTTTTTTATTGAAGAGATATTGCTTAGTGGTTGGTGTTTCTCGGTGTGAAAGTCCACTGATTTGTCACTCTGTATGTCCGATCCATTTTCCTATGTTTCAAAAATCTGCTATATGTGTGCGTGTGTGTGTGTGTAGTACCTTTGAGAACCTCTCACTGTATATATGCCTTGTGCTGAACAGGGATGTTTTTAAATCCTCTATGTATGTCTACATGTTTATACATTAAATCCTCTACGACATGTACTGTATTACATGTATATATGTATATAACTGTATATTGCATTATATATATACTGGGTAGTATTGTATATATTGCAGAACATTTAAGCAGAACTATTATTATATTAGTATTTCTTTGGTAGTGTATTTAAAGGTGCAGTAATGTATATTGGTATTGGTTGGGTTTTTTTTGATATTATGTTAAGAAGCATTTTTCATTCCTTTGTTAGCTGAACCTGTTGTCTTAAACTGATTATTTTGACAAGCATGTTATTTAGGTTTACTTTTTTACAGTAATGTAGTACACGTGTGACTTTGGATATTACGTACTTTTTAATGCACAAGGCATGTCGTACAATGCGGTAAAATGCTAACAAAAGATGCCGTTTTATCCACCTTTTAATCGTGATGTAATGGTTCATACTTTTGTCCTCCTGTCTTTATCAACAATAGTCCTCTAAGTTTGATGTGCAGCTGAAGATTATTTTTATGGCTTACAAAAACAGAGTATGGGGTTCAGCAGTGAATTGTCTGTTTCATGTGACTCAGCAAGATTCAGACCTCAGATACAGAAATGAGAGATAAATCAATCATCCTGTCACCTTAACAGAGGCTTTTCTCTATTGTGTCAAAGGCTTGTTGTGGTGGGGTACATCTCTTGATGCTGTCCATTCGTAGGCCTCTTAAGTTGTGGAGGTGCGGTTTTCAGAGAACCAGCGATGACACTTGAGTAAACTTCACCTAAATGGGCAAAACATTATGCCTGAAATCACTCAGAAGGTGATTAGGCATGAAGTAGGTCCCAAATAGTGTTGTGCTTAGTATTCACACAGGTGCCTGTTATATCACTCAAAAAATCTCATATTAAACTTCAGGCTGTGTCACTAATTTTGCTAATGAAAAATCTATTTACTCCAGACAGCTGAATTATGTTATATTAAAATTTAAGTTGAGATTTTTCTACAGTGTTTGGACAGTTTAAAACAAATCCTAACATTTTTACTGCTTTTGATGAAACATGCAGTTTTCACATTCAGCACTTCCGTCCTAATCCAGTGCGATGTTAAACCAGTTTTCAAATTTTTCTAACTTAGGCCAGGTTTTCTCAGGCATAGTCATGCATGTTAGGCATAACTGAAATATACATGCTGTTATACAACTACGGAAATGTGTTGTCTCTGTTATCTAGGATCTGGTTAAAAGTCACTTGATGTTTGCTGTACGTGAAGAAGTCGAACAACTTAAGCTGAAGATCCAAGAACTGACAGAAAGGAATAGCCAACTTGAATATGAAAACTCGATCCTTCGGGCGTCAGCTCCTAAGGAAACTCTTGCCAAGCTACAGAGGCAGCAGTCAGCACTGCATTCTTAGCATCAATTCTTTGCATCATCTGTGGGCTGCTGCAGCCTATGCATTCCGTCATTTTGGCTGTCATACCGCAAACAGGCATCGTCCTTTGTTTGCACACCAGTACTTAAAAACACCTACCTTTCTCTGTTCTCGAATCATTCAGAGAAATTTCTACGAAGCATCATAATGCTGCTGTGACTTCACCTGGAAACTTTGTAAGGCGTTAGATGTGCCGAGTGCAGCTGATGTTGGTTGCTGAAAATATTAGACATTAATTGCCTTGTAGTGAACATCAGTTGCTCATAGTATTGAATTTTTTGTGCATAATACTTCTTGACTTTCTAGTGGTTGAATGATGAAGTGGGAAAATATAAAATCACTTAGCTTCCTCATAACCTGCTAAAAAAGTAAAATCACTTAGCTTCCTCATAACCTGCTAAGAATTATAATGCCATCTTTGAGTGTTTGGTGACTTAAGTCCGCTGGCCATTGCTTGAAGTGGATCAGTTTGGATCTCAAGTCAGAAACAGGTTGAATCACCGCATATGAAACTGTAAAATTCATTGCACCATCTTTGCACCTAGCCATGATAACTGGGGTGATTCTTTCAGTCAGTTGTTCAGCAATATGCGTTTTAATTTGGTTCAGTAGAGAGGATGCAGGAAAAAAGTCATTGCAGTTTAAAGGGCTTGGGTACAACAAAGGATGTACAACCTTTGCTCAGGGAGAATTACTATACTATCAGAAATGCGGAACATCTTTACTGTTTTTATTACTGCAGTGATCTGGCAGAACTCATGAGCTTGTCTTTTGCTAGCTCACTGTACTGCAGAGCATTCATGTTTTTGTGCATGATCCAGTGATAATTTTCTTTAGCCAGCCAATGAACATTAAAATTGCAATTTAGTTGTCGAATGAACTTTTGGAATTAATTCAGTTGCAGCAGTGTTTACATTTAATTAATAGGTGAAGTTAATATGAGGTATGATTCTTCTTGATGGTTTTTATCAGTGTTGGTACAACTGATTGATAACTCCGAAAAGGTGGCTGTCTCTGCATGCTGCCCTCTGTCTTGGCAGCAGGCTTGATCTGAGGAACTGCAGTCCTGGTTCTTTGTTTTAAAAAATTAAAGCTTCTCCACAGCTAGACAACTCTGTGAATCCGTTTTGCTGAAAGTGCTGAATCTCATATCAATTCATTGTCGTCCCAACTTAAGAACAATTATGTGAAGATTGAAGTGATACCAAACAACCACTTTTTGTGATGAAGCGGGATAGCATGTTGAGTTATCCTGTAGTGGAGGAATTACAGGCTGATGTATGGTGCAAAATAGTGATTAAGATTATTCTAGCTTGCTCTTGCACAGGCGTCACTTTCAAATCAGCCAATTAGAAATAATGCATGTTGGACATGGTGGTCTGTGTGACGTGGTGGCATAGGGGTCCATTGGTAGCACAGTTAGTCTGTAAGCATAAGATCCCTGGTTGAAGCCTGATGAGCAGACTCCATGTAACACCTTAGGCTATTGTTTTTTCACAATTGGTTCTGTTGTTGGGCAAAATAACTAGGTAGAGGAGGAGTCTGCTGAAAAATAAAGGACAAGTCATACATTGTATTGGCCTCGTGTCCAGGATGCGTCGGATGGTGGCCTAAGAAAGGAAGTGAAAGTTTCAAACACATCTAACTGTAGGTTATTGAAAAAAATTAAATTCTACTCCATTGTCCCTAGAGTTAAACCAATAAATCTGTATAAAATGCCTCTCAGAAAACACAATAATTAATGTAAGGAACAGTAAACAATAATAGTAATAGTAATTTATAGTTGAGTAGTACATCATATTGTTTGCTGACTTTTGTGATGTTTCTACTTGTCTTTCCTGCCAACATATCGTTTATGTCCTTCATTTCCAATTTGTGTAATACAGCTTATAACAGTAAGCCAATTTTATGGCTACTTGTCTTATTTATAAACTTATGTCATTCCAGACTTAGTTTCATTTTCTTGCCATGTGGATAACTTCAGCTGAAAGTTGCTGGTGCTGTGAAAATATCTGCTGATTGCCCAGCACTTTCCTTGGCATTTTAATAAGTTTGAGACAACCTTTTGTTAGTTTTTTAATGGCACTTGGGCAACATTTGCAGTGTGGTTGGGAAGGTGTAAAATAGCCAGCTGCAGAGATTTGAAAAAGAAAACAATAACTGCAGAAGATTATAATCTGTTTTTATGCTTTGTCATTTCTTTCCTGTTGTATGACTCATATCATTGTTACTGTATTTTAATGATTTGCCGTTTTTGTATTCCAGACAACCAGTACTGTTAGAGTTTTCTCAACAGTACTGAAGTTTTATTTTTTTCCTCCATTTGAACAAAAATTGCTTCCCTGCTTTTGCCTTCTCTGTAGTTGGCACATTCTAATGCACTGCAAACACCACTTCTGTGCTTTAAAACTAATGACCCCTAACAACTTTTGAGTTTACTAAAATTTTTCAAAGCCGCTGTGTTTGCAAAATATATACATTGCAATACATTATGTTACTGTAAAGCGAGTTGGTCGCGTTTTGCAATTTCTCTTCTGTCGTTCATGTCTTTCATCTCATTTTTCTGCGTTCCATTCTCAGTGCTTTTCAGAAGTTGCTGATACACGAGGTTGAATGGTAAGTTTTTAAGACTGAGTGTTTCGATATTTGTCTTTGTCCCAAACATGTCATCCAAAGACTTACAGGGTTAGTTGTAACATTGTGGCCCATGTCTTGAATTTGGGTCATCTGTTACTGAGCTAAGAAGTCTAGAAGATTGTTAGGGTAAGATAGCTGTTCTTAAGCATCCGTTACTGAGCTGAGAAGTCTAGAAGATTGTTAGGTTGAGATAGCTGTTCTTAAGCATCCGTTACTGAGCTGAGAAGTCTAGAAGATTGTTAGGGTAAGATAGCTGTTCTTAAGCATCCGTTACTGAGCTGAGAAGTCTAGAAGATTGTTAGGGTAAGATAGCTGTTCTTAAGCATCCGTTACTGAGCTGAGAAGTCTAGAAGATTGTTAGGGTAAGATAGCTGTTCTTAAGCATCCGTTACTGAGCTGAGAAGTCTAGAAGATTGTTAGGGTAAGATAGCTGTTCTTAAGCATCCGTTACTGAGCTGAGAAGTCTAGAAGATTGTTAGGGTAAGATAGCTGTTCTTAAGCATCCGTTACTGAGCTGAGAAGTCTAGAAGATTGTTAGGGTAAGATAGCTGTTCTTAAGCATCCGTTACTGAGCTGAGAAGTCTAGAAGATTGTTAGGGTAAGATAGCTGTTCTTAAGCATCCGTTACTGAGCTGAGAAGTCTAGAAGATTGTTAGGGTAAGATAGCTGTTCTTAAGCATCCGTTACTGAGCTGAGAAGTCTAGAAGATTGTTAGGGTAAGATAGCTGTTCTTAAGCATCCGTTACTGAGCTGAGAAGTCTAGAAGATTGTTAGGGTAAGATAGCTGTTCTTAAGCATCCGTTACTGAGCTGAGAAGTCTAGAAGATTGTTAGGGTATGATAGCTGTTCTTAAGCATCCGTTACTGAGCTGAGAAGTCTAGAAGATTGTTAGGGTAAGATAGCTGTTCTTAAGCATCTGTTACTGAGCTGAGAAGTCTAGAAGATTGTTAGGGTAAGATAGCTGTTCTTAAGCATCCGTTACTGAGCTGAGAAGTCTAGAAGATTGTTAGGGTAAGATAGCTGTTCTTAAGCATCAGTTACTGAGCTGAGAAGTCTAGAAGATTGTTAGGGTGAGATAGCTGTTCTTAAGCATATGCTCAACTGAAAGATCCTTCAACCACAGAACTCTGCTGATTGCTTTAGTTGAAGAGGGCATGTAATAAGAACAGTTAATGTAATGTAAGTATTGTTCATATGTAGAATCATTTGAGATTATTCCCTTATGGACATCTCTGGTACCAGCTTCTGGTCTGTTTCAGTGATGCTCAAAATTAAAGCTGTTTTGAAATTCTTGAATGTCATTTGCTGGGAAATGGAACATCCAGACTGTAACATCGGACTTAGTAAGAAAGCAGTTTGAGGACAGATTCGCTTGAGTCGATATGCTGTGGCTGGAGTGAGGCAGTCTGTCTTTTCCCTTTTCATCTGGCCAGAGAAATAACAAATCATTTTGTATGACAAAAGAATTGTTTCTTGAATAAATGATTTTGACTTGCAGTTGGATTTATTGGAATCTTGAGAATTTTCATTTGGCACTTTGCAGTGTTTGAGAAACACTCTTCGGCAACACTGGAGTTTCTTTGGTTAGCAAGCTTGATCTGTTCTCCAACAGTTACAGGTTCAAGTCTGCTGACTGGACCCTGTGTAACGACCCTTGACCCCAGTCAGTAGAATTTAGTACCGACGCGAACTGGGAGGTAAATGGCAAGTTCTGCAATGCACAGGCTCCCTACCCAGGACCTTGGTATTCGCCCAGAGCGTTGGGCTGCGTCCATTGCCGGTTCAAGGGCCTAAGAAAAGGAGCGCCTCCGCCAAGTCTGGCTATGGGCTATGGTAGCTTTCTTTTACTTTACTAAGAGCTCTTGCGACCTGAAGATTCCAAACTGAAAACTGTTGGGGGAGTTCCAGCCCTTCCTACACGCCCCGTGGGGCCGTGGAATCACCGCCCTGCGCCCAGTGACGCCGTTTTTATTACAACAGACGGCCAGCGATCTTTAGTCTTCGATTCGCCCACCGCCGTCGTTCAGGCCTTTATCCCTTCATGCTCCTCCCCAAGCTGTTTGGTTCTCTTACTGTGACCCGTAGCTCATTGCATGCTGCGTGTACGGGCCGACTGCCCTCCTCGCATCTCCCTTCTTTCATTATATGTACTTCTTAAGAAGTGGGAAGGACTCAGGTGCTGAACATGCCTCGTCTTCATCTATAAAGTAATGGCTTAAGTAAATACCAATTACGAGCCCATCGTCTTTGTGATTAGTGTTCCCGAATTCCAATCGACAAAAATCAATTGCAGACTACGAAATACGCAGATACGTAGCATTTTCCAAATCAAAACAATGTAGCAATGTAACATATCGTAACACGTGTGTGTGTTCGACTTAGCGCAGTAAAGGCAACACGCTTGTTTAAACGGCTCTAGTAAGGCACTGTTCACAAACAGTACCATGGTGTGAAGGATCTCGCGTGAAGCAAAAACACGACCATAACAATCGAACCAAATAGGACACCCTTGTTAACTTTCAAACTTGCGTAGTTCTCATACCGACCCCAGAGGAATGGCGGGCTGAGTTGGCCAGGTGGCCTGGTATTCTATGGGCAGTCATCCATACAATAACGCTATCTGCGGTAGGCATTGCTTAATTCCACTACGTAGTGTTTTTGACCCGAGGTAAAAAAAGAAAACATTTTAGGGTGCACTATTATGGAATGGTCAATCTTGTATGGTGTGCAAAGGCGCCTTGGAAAGGAACGTCGAAGCTCCGTTTGGTCTTCCTCTTGCCTCCCGTTGTTTGGATCAGATGTCGATCATTGCTGTTGATGAAAGCCACGCCATCTTGACCAATAAGGCTTAAAGTCTCCAAGGCCAAGGGTACGAAGCAGTAAACTGGCAGGGTGGTATCATACTTAGCCACCTTGCTTTGGTCTGCCATCTTAGCCTCCCATCAGAACTTGCAGGTCCATTTTGTTTCTTAAATGACGGAAAGCCATCTTAAATGAAGCCCCGGCAAAGAATTTTACTGAACCCGTCGTATCCTGCTGTTCGGACCAGGGCCACAGCCAGAGACCACAGTCCACACGAGGGTAGCTTTGACTCCAACGGGGCCCAAGTGCCAAGAGATTGGCTCTAGTCGAACCGCGGTTGCAATATAGACGGTTTCGTCTTCTGGCGTCAGAGCGTCTCCGGCCATAACTGCTACTTGAGAGACGGTTATCAGCCAGTGACTTAGCACAGGATGCTTCAACCCTTGCTTACGTGGTACTCGTATGTCGTTGAGGCTTGTTGACTGACCAAGACCCGTTTGGTTAGGCTCATCTGTTCAGATCAATTAAATAGCCATGTCAGCAGCGCTTATGGGAGGTTCTAAACAGGCGCTTTATAGCTGCTTTGATACGTAGATGCAAACTGGGCTGCTACTAAGCAGATGAAACTAGGAAACATGATTGCTTCTAGCTGTGAGGTGCCCGATTTGCATGTAGAAGACAAAGAGAGGTAGTGTCCCCAGTGCCCGATGCGCCCATCGTAATGCCCCAGGTAAGAGACTTTCACTTACCAAGGAATGAGTGTTGAGCCATCGGTTTCTTCTCTTGCTGAGAAACTATCCGTACTATGAAACACCATGCGATGTCAATGATTATTATAGGACTAGTCGTGTTGTCCTGCCTCAGTCTGAAGGTCATGCCAGCCTTTCGCCCTGACACTACTTTCACTGTAACTGGGACTGTTTTTTAAAATAAAGTTGGACTTTCAGACTGTATTTTACATTGTTGCATGACCTTGTATTATATTTAAGTGTATGCACTGTGGTTGTAAAGTGTGGGCGTTTGTCTCGTGTGTGTGCGTGTGTGTGTGTGTGTGTGTGAGAGAGAGAGAGAGAGAGAGAGAGAGAGAGAGAGAGAGAGAGAGAGAGAGATAGATAGATAGATAGATAGATAGATAGATAGATAGATAGATAGATAGATAGATAGATAGATAGATAGATAGATAGATAGACAGACAGACAGACAGACAGACAGATAGATAGATAGATAGATAGATAGATAGATAGATAGATAGATAGATAGATAGATAGATAGATAGATAGAGAGGGAATGAAAGAAAAAGAAAGAAAGATAGAAAGAAAGAAAGAGTGCTCAATCGACTACACTGCGCCTAAGATTCACATTTCTTTGTGATTTTGTGCGCATTATAAACTGTCGTAATAATAATAAAAATAATAATAGTAAATATTAATAATGGCGGTTGATAATCCGAACATAAGTGTATTGAGATTCTATAGAGGAAATACTAGAGATAGAGAAGAGTGTTGGCAAACTGTAGGCAAGCTGGTCATTGGCACGGGATGCGACCACGAACAGAGGCAAGAGGGGCAAAGACAGGCTCTCTCTCTCTCTCACACACACACACACACACACGCACACACACACGCATGCATACAGAATAAACCTCGACAGCTAATTCTCTGGCTTGCCATACACGTGTTGCCGAGAGCTTAGAATCGATTGCAATTGGCCTTCTTTATCAGTTGTCCTAGTAACCCTGATCGATCGTTCTGCTGTTCCTTACAAGTGTTTTTAGGTTCTGATAAGCACTTATTGATCCGTGTTTTCAGAGATAAATAGTTCGAAACGAACGAAAGCAATTAAAAATTCATTAGGGTGCAGTTTAGATCTACAATTTCTGTGACGACAACCGATACGGCATGAGAGGAAAACGACTGATTGACTGACTTCGTAGATTTCTTGCTCTTATGTTGGAGTCGAGCAAATGATTCCTGATTTTTTTTATTCTTTTATCATTTTGTTTTCTAGTTTCTGTGATCTCCGTCCGAATTATCAGTCAGTGGCCCTCGTCCAGTTATTCATTCCAACAACCGCAGACAGAATTTTAAGACTTCTTCGTCACCAGTATTATTATTATTTTATTATTATTATTATTATTATTATTATTATTATTATTATTATTATTATTATTATTATTATTATTATTATTATTTGGTACATGTGATCCTCGGTCTAAACTATAGGGAAGGTGGAGGGCTTATACGCAGTTGTCTTACACGCCATGCATCTTCTGTATAGTTATTTCCTTACAGATTAAGCTGCTCGACAAGTGATACGTTTTACGGACCGGGATTCGAACCCATGGAAGAAGTAGTTTCAGCAAAGAACCACCAAAAGGTGTTGCCACTTGGTCAACCGCGCCAGCAACAAAGAAGAGGACTAGTTATGCGTGACAGAGGAGTTATATGGCGCCCGATTACGCAGAAGACTAAGAATTAATTTCGTGACGTGCGGATGTCATTAGCGTCATAGTATCGATTATGAAGATCAGCCTAATTAAAAGCTTCTCCATCAATAACTACAGAAATTATACGTAATCATCGCTACATCGTTCTGTGTACCAAGTGAACTCTAGTAAACAGTTCTAGGAGAATGATGTGACGACAGAAGAGGCGAGGTGTGATCAGCAATAATAAGGTCAGGCAAGATCAAGTAAAACAAATTTGGGCAAGGCACTTGCCCTCCTCTGACGTCACCACAGTACTTGTAATCGGATTGAAGTAGCATTCGGCGAATGCAACACAACAGCAAATGTAGGACTACGTTCGCAGGTACATATAGGCCTACGTACATATAGGCCTTCGTACATATGCCTGTAAAAATTGCATGCATGTGCGCGTGCGCGTATATAAACATATAGCCTACATCTATGTATTAATTTATGTAGTTATATATGTACGTATATATGTATACTGGCATTTGCATAGCGCCTTTTACGGACTTTCCAAAGGTTCGGCAAGGAGATGTCGATTTCACTCGACTCTAAGGAGTTCGGAGAACAGACGAAGGTATGAAAGGCCTGTTCGTTTTAAAAAGACATCAGGAGCAATATACATGGACGGTGCAAAGGATTTTCAAGGGAATTACCGACCTATTTGGGCGACATTTGACAACGTATCCGCATAGGATTTTACAGTGATTTGGCCAATAAGGTTTAAATGACCTGATGTTAGTAATTTTTTAAATCCGCTCCAAATAAAATCAATTTCTTTAAAATTTTCATGTTTGAATTCAGTTGGCATGGTTTGTAGATGTGAATTCGATCAATCGCAGTAATCCCTTGAAAGTGCTGAAATTTTGTTAATTTAACAGTTGGTCTAATTCATTTAGCTTTGAACTACAAGGATCCGATTCAATTATGTCTCTTGACATTCAGTTTATGAGACAATAACTGTCCTTAACGGTCTGCATAGCAGCTACTACGATCGATTGGTAGGCCTAAGTCTCCGCTTTGGTCCTGATCAATGTCCGACAATCCGACCATTTGTCTTCACGAAACAAGAGAGAATGAAAGGAAGCAGGCAAGCAGGGAAGAATGGAAGTAGGGAAGTAAGGAATAATGGAAGGAAGGAAGCAAGGAAATAAGGAACGAAAGGAAGGAAAGAAGGAAATGAAGGAAGGAACGAAGCAAGGAAGGAAAGAAGGGAAGGAAGAGAAGAGAAGAAAGGAATGAAGGCAGTCGACTCGAGCGGAAATGATGACCGAGTGGATGATAAGCCGACGACATCGACTCATCATCCACTCATCATCCACTCATCATCCACTCTCATCCCTTCATCATTCACTCATCATCCACTCATCATCCACTCATCATCCTCTCATCATCCACTCATCATCCACTCATCATCCATTCATCATCCACTCATCATCCACTCATCATCCACTTATCATCCACTCATCATCAACCCATCATCCACCCATCATTCTCTCATCATCCTCTCATCATCCTCTCATCATCCTCTCATCATCCACCCATCATCCTCTCATCATCCATTCATCATCCACTCATCACCCACTCATCATCCATTCATCATCCTCTTATCATCCACTTATCATCCACTCATCAACCACTCATCATCCACTCATCATCCACTCTCCTCCACTCATCATTCACTCATCATCCACTCATCATCCACTCATCATCCTCTCATCATCCACTCATCATCCACTCATCATCCATTCATCATCTATTCATCATCCACCCATCATTCACTCATCATCCACTCATCATTCACTCATCATCCACTCATCATTCACTCATCATCCTCTCATCATCCAATCATCATCCACTCATCATCCACTCATCATCCACTCATCATCCACTTATCATCCACTCATCATCGACCCATCATCCACCCATCATTCTCTCATCATCCTCTCACCATCCTCTCATCATCCTCTCATCATCCACCCATCATCCTCTCATCATCCATTCATCATCCACTCATCACCCACTCATCATCCATTCATCATCCTCTTATCATCCACTTATCATCCACTCATCATCCACTCATCATCTACACATCATCCTCTTATGATTCACTCATCATCCACTCATCATTCACTCATCATCCACTCATCATTCACTCATCATCCTCTCATCATCCAATCATCATCCACTCATCATCCACTCATCATCCACTCATCATCCACCCATCATCCACCCATCATCCTCTCATCATCCTCTCATCATCCTCTCATCATCCACCCATCATCCTCTCATCATCCATTCATCATCCTCTTAACATCCACTCATCATCCACTCATCATCCACTCATCATCCCTCATCATCCACTTATCATCCACTCATCATCCACTCATCATCCACTCATCATCCACTCATCATCCTCTCATCATCCACTCATCATCCACTCATCATCCTCTCATCATCCACTCATCCACTCATCATCCTCTCATCATCCACTCATCATTCACTCATCATTCACTCATTATCCACTCATCATCCACTCAACATCCACTCACCATAAGTGCAGCCGACGCGTAATCCTCGGATAATCCTCAGAAAAGGATAAGAAAACACAAAGTAAGAAACACTTAAAGAAACATACAAACACGCAGACAGATGGACAGATAGGCGGACAGAGCCAGTGCATACGGAAATAGGACAACTCTACAGTATAAGCCTGAAATATTACCACATTAACTGTCTCCTGCATGCCATTCAGCCATTCAGAGAAGCCTCTCTCTCACATACAATTTGCTATATACATATAATATGGACTGTATGGGCAGCGCTATATATATATTTTATATATGTATATATTAGATTATGAATGGTATACAACTATATATAGGTCTAGTGATAGGTAAATTTAAAGGCTTCGTAGCAGGTAGTAGTGTCCATAAATCCATTTTCAAGGACAACCCCCGTTTCGGCTTACAGCATAATTAAAGCAAGTCGTAAATTCCTTAGTTCCTAATCGAGATATATTGGAGACCTCTTGGCACCCTACCTGTCTACGAGTCTCGAAGATAACTAACTGCTCTGGACTTTGTTCTTCCAGAGGACTGCGCATTCTGATTTTGGAAACTATAGTAGCAGCCAGAGGAAGGATAGTTAATTTCCTTCAGATGATGAGCATATAGGAACAGTCTCTCTTGCATGCTACCGCTACAACGAACAGACAGGACTTCGTAGCCATTTTCTCCTCAAGTGGCCACTAACAACGACGACCGAAATCTGGCAAACCTGATCAACCATGATGAATTTTCATCAGAAAAACCATTTTATACTTCTGTCCAGAGACAAACTAACACTGTACGGGGATGGGTCGTCGTTATTAATTATGTGTATGGGGAACGTCATTGTTACGAATGCTCCCCAAACCCCAACAGACATCTGCCCCATCGTCCAGAAGATACGAAGGCGTCGTTCAATAAACTTATTAACGGAAGCAGAAGGTTTCTGCTTCTGCGTGCAGCATAGTTTAGTAGCTCTCAACGTCACACCCTGTTTTATTAGGTTCCAATTTCTGGTCTATAGTCGCTCTTTTTGTAAATTGTGTGTGTAGAAATGATTTCTCATTCGGTTTCTTCTTTCCTTCACTCATTCAGTTTCTTCTTTCCTTCACTCATTCAGTTTCTTCTTTCCTTCACTCATTCAGTTTCTCCTTTCCTTCACTCATTCAGTTTCTTCTTTCCTTCACTCATTCAGTTTCTTCTTTCCTTCACTCATTCAGTTTCTTCTTTCCTTCACTCATTCAGTTTCTTCTTTCCTTCACTCATTCAGTTTCTTCTTTCCTTCACTCATTCAGTTTCTTCTTTCCTTCAGCCGGTTGAACCTGTGACTGTAGTCTGTTAGAAGAATTCTATAGCGCCGTTATCTTAGCATATAAAGTATCAAGCGACGGCCAGACGGTAGCTTGATATGAATCGTATGTAATTAGCTGACCACTGACTGACCACGCTGGTCAGTCTGTTGACAATGGCCATCAGAGCCCTCGTTGAAACAGCTGGTCATAAACTTTCAATAACTACTTAATTGCTCGGTACAGAGAATAGAAGAGGTCTTCAAAATCTAAACAGCGCATGTTGCCTCTTCTTCCTCTCTACTCCTCCCTCCTCAGCTCTCCTCACTTCTCCCCTTTTCCCTTTGTCGCCTCCTGGTGCCTTCGATAAGTACCTTGGGCCCATTATGCCGCCGCTCAGCTTAATATCTAAAGGACAGATGTTTACAGCCTGACAATCCTTGCAGCGTTTACTTTAGCTTTGCAGACTTACAAACCTGACGGAGCAACGATTTTAAACGACTTTGTAAACAACAAATACAATTACAACAAGCAAAACAGAATTAAGAATAAAACAAGTTAAAGGAACATTAATCATTAATACTGTGGTTGTTAGTATGGGCATCATGATCATGATCATCATCATCATCATCATCATCATCATCATCATTCTCATCATCATCATCATCATCACCACCATGATCATGGTCATCATCATCATCACCACCATCATCATCATCTGCATGGTGTCTAGGCAACATTATCATCATATTTTCTCTCAATTTGACGCATCTCAAGCGAAACGCCTTCAACAATCCAGAATGTTCTTGCCTGGGCAGTCAATAAACCTCCCTAAAGCCTCCCAAATATCATCACGTAACCACAGTTCTCAAATTCCTTCACTGGCCTCAGCGCATCAAATACAAAATTGTATTTCTTACCTGCAGTCCCCTTAAAACTTCTCAACCTTCTTATATTCGCCAGCTACCCACTATCCAACCGCCCAGATCTACTCGTTCTTCCTCATACCTTTCTCAATCTTGGCCTCCAGTAGCCTCCTCTGAAATTCTGCAACAGCTCCTTAATCTATGCTGCGCCAATTCCTTGGAACGAACTCCCAAACGACCCCACCAGTTCGCTTATTCTCCACTTTCACCGGTCAATCTGTGCTGCCCTCTGCTTAGATTCTCTCCTGCACACTCCCACTCAAGTCTTAAAACCACACTTTTCAAATTGTCCTATCCTGCTTCCCCTTCTGTACCATCCACGATCACCATTACCAAGGATTCCAACGTAGCACCAGTGGCGGATTTGGCGATTCGAACCCGCTTCTCTTGGTTAAATGCCGGCATCATTACGATTCCGATTCCGCCCGTGAATAAGCTGCCCCGTGACGTGGCTTTCGTTGGGCGCTGTAGAAATCTCGGGATTACGATCACTCAGACTAGACCCGTGCATGGTGGACTGCCTGAGTGTGGCATCCTTCTGGAAATGCCCCTGTCCCGCCATTGCAAAGCAGTTCTGTATCTGCTACTGCATAGCACCATGTTGTCTCCCGGCTTGATCCCACGGATTCTGACCTGAAACTTAAACTGATTGCACGAGCTGCCTCTTCGGGACTTCAATTTGATTTGACAGAGGACCGGTGAAAAGCTGTTTTCCTTAATGGTTTTGGTGTGGCTTGAGGAATTTCAGAGATTTACGTTTATAGTTACATTTACATATTCATTCAGTCATTCACTCATTCATTCATTCATTCATTCATTCACTCATTCACTCATTCACTCATTCCTTTATTCGCGTCTCAATCTATTTGTTAACTGGATGGATGAACGCAGTTAGTAGTATCATTTCAATCGCTAGATGAAGCCACGAAATCATCAAAAGCCACATGGGCATCATAACAGACTTATAACTTAGAGGCTACAAGTATGCATGTTTCTTAACATGCATAAGTTTATTATGTGTTTATTATGTTCAAACATATATCTTCGCTCCACTAGTACATATATATGCTCATCTCTACATATTTACGAATATATAAAGAATATATATATACACCCTGTCTGACTCTTGGATTCTCGAACTGGAACCGAACCCTTTTTGCCTTTCGATTTTTGATTTGACTGAGCGTCTTGAATCAGCTGTTTCCTGCGACTTAGCTTTCGTTGGGCACTATCGAAATCTCGAGTTTATGATTACGATTACAATCTTCGCATATACATATTACTTAGCTTATATATGCACAGGATGATCGTATCTATAAACATGTTTACTTATTAAATATACTACTGTATATATAGCAGCATGTGTCTGATTTAAAACGTATAGGCTATACAACATAATACAAAACATAATAAGCAGTACCACATATAAACCATATATATATATATGTATATATTATGCACACCACATGTGAAATGTAGTATTATAATATATAATAAGTAATACTTTTGCGCATTATATATCATGTATATATATATTAAATATCATGCATTACATATTGTACATATATATGTATTATATACTATATAGAACTCATGCAATATGTATATATATTATTAACCAGATATTTATATCGCCCTAATTTATAATTTCACCTCAAAAACGCGTGTAGCTGGAAAATGATATAAAATATATATTAATGTATGTTAAGTTATGAAAAATATATATAAGCATATATTATGGTATTATGTCATATATATATCGTTTTATAATATATTATATATAGAGTAAAATATATTATAATAGAAGAATACTTTTACATTTTATATACCGTCCAGTATTTACAAAATAACATACAATATTAATATATATATAATATCTTTCATATAATGCTATAACCTAATTATATTAGACTTTATATTTTATTTATATTATACATTATTGTATCATATACCTAGAGAGATATAAACATACATACATGTTCCTTAATCAATTCTGATGATTTACAGAGAACCACTTTATTAGAACACTGGTTATCGGTTGATGTTATCGGCTGAATGTAGCTGACATTACTATTCCTGCATCGGTTACAATTGAAACGGAGTTTAGATATACGGCCAAATATGCCACATTTATTTCTCGGTCTACAAAAAAATACATACATTCATTCTTATTCAATTACAGATATACAAATATTTTGTTTATCGATTAACGCACCTTTATATAGACGACTTTAATGAATTACACCACGTGCGTTCTATTGCATCTTATTTTTTGAATTTTACTCTATCTTTGATTTTTACACTCTAGATTGTATGTTGAATTCGTTGCTTGTACATTGCCTCATTCTCGCCACACCATCATCACTACGTCTCTCGTTGGCTATAGCACCCATTATTATCATCAAATCCATTAAAGATACTTCATTTATATATAGAGAATATATAATTTCTCTTTTTAGGTTATTCTTATATAGATGTACATACAGTACATGTATATGTGTGTATACGTTTGTTTTATATACGTTTCTACCTAAAGCGTGTATTATTTTATTGTTTGTTATTTTAAAGTTCTTGTAACACAAGAGGATTTTAATCAGTGTAAACTTTTAATAAGAAGCATTTGAACTAAGCGTATGGAAATCAAATACATAAGCTGCATTAGCGGTTATTAAAATAGATCATTTATATATAGATACTTCATTTATATATATAGATACTTCATTTATATATAGAAAATATATAATTCATCTTTATAGGTTAGGAGGCATACGCAAAGTAATATTAGTAAAATTTAATTCTACAATTTTGAACTTAAACTAGAATAAAAAAATAGAAATTCTTATTAAGATTCAGCTTATTACTTTGTTGATAAACTTTCTCATTTTCATGAAAAGCTATAATGTAGACCATTAAAGTTGTAGGCCTACGTATGCTATCAATTTTCTTAACTTATCAACGCATTATCACAATTTAATTAAAGCCAGATTAAACGTCTACGTGCAAAATATAATATTACGAAAAATGAAATATAAACATAAAGTTCGGCGTTTCAGTGTCATCTTTTTCAGGGACATAATACTTTGCAAAATGAGCAGGGTCGAGGCCATACGGTCGCTATATAAAACCCATACATTTCCATTTCCATTTCCATTTGGAGACATCAATATTTCGAAGACAATAAATGATCGGTTCTTATATATCGATTTCATATCTATATATGCTTAGCGTAAACAATATCGATCTTATATATATTTATTCATTTATTTTTCTTTCTTTTAATAGTCATATTCAATAATGTCCCTTTTAAACATTTTTTTATTAGACTCAAGTATAAATATTAAAGTATAACAGTGAATTTATATTCTTGGAGCATACAAATAAAAATATAAATACAAATATAAACATCGTTTTTATTTTATTTTTTATGTTATTATTTATAATGACTTATATATATATATATGTATATACATATATGTGTGTGCGTGTGTTTGTTTGTATTGCGCGATTGTCTGTTCAACCAACCAAAATCTTTTTGTTCCGCAGGCATCTCTAGCGATCTCAGTTACAAAACTCCAAAATGATTTCATCGACTGTATACCGCATAGTTGGAAGATCATACTGTGAGTAAGAGGAATAGCCATCTGCCTTCATTTTTACGAGGCTAAAAATTGAAGTTGCCAACATTTCACGCTCATGGCTGCCTCTCGGAGATGGCTTCACGAACACATTTATTACATGTCATTTATATGTGTATTCATATTCGTATTTACCTTTATATTTACATCTACATATATATTTACATATATATTTACATTTACATATATATTTACATATATATTTACATATACATTTACATATACATTTACATCTATGCGCATATATACATATATATATTCACAATATATGTATATATATATTTACAATTAGATTTATATTTACACATAGATTTACCTTGAATTTTATATTTACATTTATATTTACATTTAGAGTAGCATTTGCATCCCTAAATAGCATTTACAGTTAACAATAACATTAACATTTAGATAAATAGTTAGGTCGATATTTATGCCGATACTTAAATTTCGGTTTCATATTTTGTTCTTATGCTCCTATTTATATTTGGATTGATATTTCTGTTTAAGTTTGTGTTTTTATTTAGAATAGCATATCGGAAATAAATCAGAAGAATTCTAGAATCAAACATTTGTTAGACCTAAAGGTTTCTTATTCTAATTAAGAGATTCAATCACTGGTCTTAATTATTTGGCTTAATAATTTTACAGGCTTTCGCAGAGTTTGCTATTCTAGTCGATCCGGACGAATCCTCTTTTTGCTCATGCACCCCGTTTTCGTCTTCGCCCCGAATGCGTTAACATCATTTAAGCGAGATTATATTTATATATAGACAGGATGATGACCGAACTAAGGAATTAATAATTGCCGAATTGTTTTCCTCTTCTTCCCCTTATCTATTCTGCATTTCCAATTCCAAGCACCACCCACCGTAGCCTTCTGACTGCCTGCCTGCCTCAGTCTTGGATCTTGACCTGGAACGAACCCTCTGCCTATCTGCCTTTGTTTTGACTGAGTGCCTGTGAATAAGCTGGTTGCCGCGACTTAGCTTTCCTGGGGCGCTGTAGAAATCTCGAATGTACGATGACGATTGCGATGTAATATGTATAGCAGCCGTAATATCGTAACAAGGCGGTTGTAATTTTGTGTCTACATCCCAGCGTACATTCAATAAATTAATCACGTGTTTATTAGTCAGCAGTCATAGAAGCTTATATTTGACTAATTATAGGATTTTGACTTGTGTAACAGCGAAACATCAGGTATTGTCAGGTCGGGAGCATCTCTGAGCAGTTATCTTCCAGAGGCGCTAGATAATTGTCCAATTACAAATTAAAGATTACAAATTAGTGCATCTAAACTATACACTATCGACTGTATCATGCATTGTATATTGGTTTTATCTTTGGACTCTTAATGCTTAAATGAATTCGATTATATGTATACGTCTATTGAACTGTGCTTAATTTAATTTCATTTATAATGCTGACTGAATTTATGCATACGCAATTAAATTTGGTATAAAATAACTATAAATAACGCGCATTAAATATATATGCGATGCAATGAAATTATTTAGTTGGCAATAATTATTCGAAATATTATAAATATTTAGCAACAATTATTCAAACCATTTATCCATGGCTATGCAAATTATCAATAACTATAACTCCAACCGAATGATGACCTTACAGCTGCAAGACAAACCCAGTTCCTGAAGAATGAAGTAACTGTTGCTAGAGGAATAATACGTTACATCTTAACTTATTTATTATAATACATATATGTATAGTTAGTATTGGCACAGATATTTCTATGTAGACTCTAGTCATTTGCAGATCTACAGTTTGCATACCGTTACTTTACATGACTTATGAGACTGCATATTTTGGAGATCAATGAACAAGACTACAGTTTCGAATGTGACGCTGAACAGCTCAGTCAGCAAGTTTTGTGTGCTCGTTTGCATAGAAAATGTCCATGAGTCATTTGTTTTTGCACGCGCTGATCACGGTTGCCGAGCGTCAGACGCGTGGTAAGGGGTGGTGTGATAAGCCGAAATTTGTTCCAAAAAGCTTGAGAACTTAAACAGGGTACAACAAATGTTCTCAGAAATGTTCGCACAGTGAAAGTAGATTTTCATCTTCTTTGAAGGTCGTCAGTACAAGTAATGTAATGTATGTTTCGCCATACAATACTTGGCCATGATAAAAAATTTGTTCCCCTGCCATTATTCATACATACAGTCGACGATCTTCCGAAGTGTCAATCGATCTAGCTTCGAACTATCGATTCGCTCGATTTATAGGGTAGCGTTAATTCGAGATATGACATACTACAGTCGTTGCTTTTTCGTATATACATATATATATAATTACTTTAAAGAATAATTCAACCACAACAGTACTTCGTCTACACAGAATGTTTAACGCACGAATCTGTCAATTACATTTATTACTCAAACTATCCGCTGAGAACACGGCTACCAAACTCTTCTTTGCGCTGTCCTAACAATGCAATTACGAATGCATTCATAGGCTCTATTTCGCCACGACAGCTGCACACCAGTTCTGATTGGTTCGAACCTGCCAATGACTCAGCGCAACGTAAGCGCGCCGCCTCGGCGCGAGCGCCTACGCGACAAAATATGCGCCAGCTGCCGTCACGCCAGCGCCCCAGCACGCCCAGATACGTGTAAGATAGACGCATTCAATAATCTGAGGAACATTATCACCGCGTGTCAGTTAGACGCACCCATTAACCGTAAGCGCGTGATGAGTGTGTGCGCAAACAAATCAACAACCCGATGACGCATCGGCATGACGTCACGAAAACTTCCAATCCAAACGCGCTCATAAAATATGCCGAATCATTGGGAAGAATTACGTTCACACATACAATCATATATTCATGCATATATATATATATATATCCCTTACATTTATTATCTAATTATATACCACTTGGTATTATTAGGTGTATGTATTCTGATGTATGTAGACTATATTGTAGTGGATCGTCGAGAAACGAAGCCATGCGGTGACGAAGAGTATTGCTGGAACGAAGATAGCACGAGAGACGAAGCGTCTGGACACTGAACGAGGCCTTATCACCAGCTACTGACCATATTGCAGCTAGAGGCGAACGATTAAGATAAAATTAAGAAGCATCGCATTCAACATATCTGGCTTTCCTGCAGAATAGGCCGACCTAAGCACTACAAGATGTTATCGCTTTGGATACTTAATGTCCGAAGTGAAGACGTTATTCAGTATCTCCCGAAAATGATTTGCCTATTTTCGTCGATCTCTTCTTTCCTTTACTCTCCAGATAGCAATAGGGAAGCGGTCCCAGAGGAATCTCTGCGAGACAGAACAGCCCTCAACTTGAAGTGCATCTAATTCCAGTTGCAATGAAAAGGGCGCAAGTAGGGTGGAAGATCATTCCAGACAGATGGCTCCACAACTAGCAGAGACGAACTATCTCCACCTGTAGCTAATGAATGTAGTATTCCACAGCCGATCACGTATCCAGAGACTCAGTTGCTTTAAGTAGCCAAAATCAACGGGATCTCCCGTTGAATGTCACACTGATCAACACAGTGCTGTTGATGCGATGGGTATGGGTAGCCAGTGAGCAGGTCGAAAACAAGCAAGTCCTGATCAAATTCCGAAAATCCACCGAAGCGTCTTGCGGCCGCCCGCAAAACGAGCTGCGAATCTCTGTCCTGAACATTAAGAATACCATTGTGAATAGCACTGGCGGCCGTCGACTTGATGAAATATCGTTTTCGCCTGTCTTTCGTTATGTCCTACTTCCGCTTCGAAGCGGCCTATCAGACGCTGAGCTTCTTTCGTTCCGTACAAACTGAACTTTAGCAGCGAGTTGATTTCGGTGTCAACCTTGCCAATATTGAAATTGTTCAATATGTTGACTGCAGCTCCAGAGTCGATTACTACACAAGACATCCGATGTGGGACATCCGTTCACTTGTAGGCAGCTGTTGCCCGGGGACACTCGGAAAATTGTCGCTCACTACTCACACAGACCTCTATTCCTTTCTCGTCTGCTCCGGTTGTTTAGTTCCACTTTCGGTGGGCACTGCGAAGACGTGGCGCGGCGCTTCCCTTGTGCAAGACTGCAATGTCCTTTCACTCACACGGTTATGCGTGTCTTGTGTGAAGCATCTCGAGTAGTTGTTTTTCTTTGAACAGTTGTGGCATGTCTTTTAATACGCAGGACATAACTGTTTTTCTCTGTTTTCCACTGTCATGAGGTTACGAACCTCTGCAGTTAAAACATTTTTGTTCAGTCTCAGGTCTTCGTCGACCGATTATTCTCCCTTTGCTTTTCAAATCGTTTTCATGATTTAATACATTTAGAGCATAGGCATTTGAACCACTCGTTCTGTTTTGTAATTCTGTCAGACCCACATTTCGAGCCAAGTCCAAGAATTTGGCTAAAGTAATGGGTATGTTCCTTAGAATGCGGCGTTTTTACGGCGTTCGTACACGACTGACTAATTTGTGCCAGGATTTCTTTATTACATTTTTCGAATTTCGAGTGCTTCAAAAGAACTCTTAAACGTACCTGATATTGGTCGAGAGATTCTCCCGATACTTGTGTTGCCGATCGAAATACATGGGTTTCAAACTGGAAGTTTTTTCTTTGGCCTAAAGAGCAGAGCCCAAGAGCATCTTAGCAGACGTCAGTTTCCCGTTCGCCGGCATTAAGTTGAGTGTTTCGAGTATTTCGTACACGCGATACTCGGCCAAGTGTAAAAGGAGTACCTTCCTTCGCAAGCTGTCGTCCATGATATGGCGGTTAACGTGTTTTCGAAACTAGACATCCATTTCTCCTATCTTTGACCGTATACCTTCACCGTCAACGTCGAACTCATCGCCAGTTGTTTAGTTTTAACTGCTTTTCTGGTAAAATCAACAAGCGCATACCACAATCCCCAAGCCCAAAAGTACCACTGTCTCTGTGTGTATTGCTTCTGTAACTGTCTCTATTTCTATTCTGTAGACCAACAGATGTTTCTGTTCTGTCACTATATGCTCCAGATAGGGGCATGCTACTGATGATGATGACTATGCCTATCTAATTATGCATGAACATTACACTTCTGAAAAGTTTCTACAGATGCATGTTAACAAGTGTGTAACCTTTACCTTCTCATAGGCTACTAGGCCACTTCAAGTCTGCAATGAAGCGAACTGACTTTCAAAGACATATAGTTTGTTGTTCGGCGCCCACAAGCATAAGTCAACGCATAGACTGACACAGGCCTATACGTACCAACCGAAGAAGGACCGATTGGTGTGCGAACCATGTCTTTCGAGCGTTTCACCGGCCTAATGGCATTCTCTCGGCGCTCTTAACGAGACCCGGATCCACGAGACCGAGCCTGAGGCCAGAACCCACGAAACCACGTCAGACGTCGTGAAGGCCGTATAATTTGGCCTGGAGGTTGAGACCAGACCTAGAGGCCTAACATCACTGGAGATTCTTTGTTTTCAGATCAGTGACGGACAGAAGACTCCGAATACCGTGTCAACTGTCAACTGTGCATGGGATTTTGTAGTGGCGGATCCAGGATTTGAGATGAGGAGCCAATTGTACCAAGACTGAGGTTTTGCAAGATTACTAAAAAAAATTCTATTAATATCTGATAGTTGGTTACTTAAAGACAGACAGCCAGCCTGACTGATCGATTGACTTACTGACTGATTAATTGAGTGATTGATTGATTGACAGATAGACACACAGACACACAGAGGCATACAAACAGGCAGACAGATAGACAAACAGATAGATGGATGGAAGGATGAAAATGACGGACGGAGGAACGAACGGACAGAGATATAGATATAGAGATATCGATATAATATATAGGAAGTTATATAGGAGATATATAGGAAGATATATAGGAAGATAGATAGAAAGATAGATAGAAAGATAGATAGATAGATAGACAGACAGACAGACAGACAGATAGACAGGTAGAGGTAGGTAGGTATTTAGGTAGGTAGACAGACAGATATATATATAGTTAGATGGATAGACAGATAGATAGATATATACAGACAGATAGATAGATAGATAGATGGCGAGAAATGAGGCGCTTCGATAAATCGAAAAGCGGTAGAAAGGCGCCGTATGTACAAATAAAACCATACATTATATGATATTTTATTGTAGTGGATGGGTTTCAGTTAATAGCCAGAGAGGTCTCAGAATACACCAGTAAGCTCCCTGTTCCAGTTCCGGTCAGCCTAGACGACGATCTTGCAGCCTTCCGCTGTTCCATGCGAACTGTTCCATGCGAACTGTTCCATGCGAACTGTTCCATGCGAACTGTTCCATGCGAACTGTTCCTGCTGATGCAGAAAACATTTCCAGCTCATCTTATTTATTTATTTATGCATTTATTAGGCACCTCTATCTAATGACTTAGCATCAATCGATGGCTCCGAGCAATTGTGAGTGAAGGACTTGCTCAAGGTCCCTACACAGCAACCGTCTCGGATGAGGTTCGAACCCGTTTAGGACTCACCTTCTTGGACCAGTTAGCTAGCTCTGTTTTAATGCCTTCGAGAAGTTCTTGAAAGGCTCTATACAAATTTTCATATGGATACGTACACACAAATTGCTTTGTGTTGTGTTGCATTGCATTGTCGTGTATAGTGATGTATTGCATTGTGTTGAATTGTATTGTATTGTGTTGAATTGTATTGCATTGTGATGTGTTGCAATGCAACACTAGTTGATTGGGAACAACTAGCAATATTTATGGCAAGCGCTGCCTTAAAGGCTGATATTCTAGTCACATCAAGACTTATTAATATTATCATAGGGATCCTGTCAGCCGAAGTCATGTAATGTAATGTAGCAAGCATAAATATAGATCCCTTGAAGCATCTCTCAAAAGCCCTGTATATTTGGAGGTAAATAGTCGAAGTTAACGGACTGCAGGGCTACTGTTGAATCTCGGTCCCTACACGGGGGGACCTTAAATGGCGTGGCACCCATTCAAACAGGTAGCGGTGATGAAGGATCTCACCCAATTAATTCACTGAAAATGAGCAGGGTCAAGGCCATAAGGTCGCTATAGAAAGACAAGTACACTTGCACTCACTTATTGCTGACCATGTCATTCAGTGCATGTGTCCTTCGGTCAGGTAACCGACAGTAGGTCTACATAAACAGACAAACAGATAATTAGGCCTTGTTAATTAGGCCTTGATAATTAGGCCTTCCTTTCGACCAGTCAGATGTGATCACAGGTCTACCACTAAGAGGTCTGCAGAATGTTTTCGACTTTATAATTGCGGTGGTGACTGGACCATCAGAAGCATAATAAATCTTTTAGCCAGGGAACTGTGCTCAGTATTTTGAACGGCCTAATGTACGAGTCTCATCAGTGCACTTGCATCTGAGCCGATAAGAGACTAGCGGCAGGTAACAATTGTCCAGAATTGCGATTATATGGCTGCTTGGGCGATGAGCCGTTATTCAGTCTCCCGCAGATTTAATAATAACTCACCCGATTATACGTTAACTGAATGGCTTTTGGCTTCTCCGCAAGTCGTACCGCGTAGGCGTTAAAGCAAGCGCCCCAAAGCAGTTTGGGCCATCATCGCCCATGATATGATAAGCCGTTGAACTATTGTTCTCTAGCACCCCCAGGGTTATGACTGTCTTTCAACTTTTATTACTGGTCTCTGGTTTCACGCTTCAATGCCTTTTGTAACCATACGATACGGTAGGTGGCGCTGAATGACTAATTCTGATGACATAACATAACAAGGGTTTTAAGTGGTTCAGAAGACACATATAACACGGATTAACAGCAAATTAATCAGGAAGTGTTTATTAGCCAGTGTTTCCTAGCCTCTTCTTAATTGAAAGAAGAAAAGCTGCTGCCACCTAGCGAAAAACTGGAACTACTTCGCGTAGTACCGATGCAATCGCCAGATGGCTGATGTGTAATATTCCGAGACCGTACGTAGTTAGCCAACAGAGAATTCGTGCTAATGCAAAGTTTTCTTTCGTTGGCCTACGGCTCAAAATCTCACCGATCGCAGAGGGTTTAAGAAGCAACAGGGTGATTTAATGTTAAGCTGTGACTGATTTGAACGCCTACAAATCAGTTCAGACAAGGAAGGACCCAGCAGTTCTGTCAGAGTTGTGGAGATAATCGCCGAAAGTAGGTCAGTTAAACCGCCATCTAGTGGGCCTAGGCCTCTCTTGGCCATCTACAATCTCTCGTGATCGTTGTGCGTGTACAGCTCCTTCCCTGCTGGCTGACTGACTGACGTCACTGAATCTTCTCAGCTGGTACTGGCTGCTTTATTCCTGCACCAAGGACTGACTGACACTCTGGCTTTAGCACATTCCTTTCAACTACATTACTGCTCAGTAGCCTACAATGCCAACGAAATTTCACAAAAATAAATCCACTAACAGGTGTCGTTTTTGACTAAGTATTGCTTACCAGAATAAGTCAACGGAAAAACCAGATAGACTGGCAGACATTCAGGCAGTAGACAAACAGATACACATACAGACATAAATAAATAAATAAATAAATAAATAAATAAATAAATAAATAAATAAATAAATAAATACAGACAGACAGACAGACAGACAGACAGACACACAGACTCACAGATAATCGGGCAAAAATTACATGCATAAGTAGATGCTCACATACACGTGCCTACAGACATACATAGGTCTGCACACATACACACATATATACATACATACATATACATACATACATACATATACATACATACATACATACATATATGCATACAACTCACATACATACATACATACATACATACATACATATATGCATACAACTCACATACATACATACATATATGCATACTCACATACATACGTACATACATACATACATACATGTCTGCATACACACATAGGTCTACATACATACATACACACACACATACATACACACAGACATACACACATACATACACACATACATACATACACACATGCATACATACACACATACATGCATACACACATACACACATACACACATACATACATACATACATACACACATACATGCATACACACACATACATACACACATGCATACATACATACATGCACATACATACATACATACACACATACATACATACATACATGCATACATAAGTCTACATACATACATACATACAGAACAACACCTGTCGGTGAATTTCAGGTACGCATAGAAAGGCTGATGACCGGATCGCATGACATGAGCCTCTGTCTGTTTTGTTCTATAGCCAGGTGTTTCACTTGTGCAGAAGTGTCCTCCGCTTCTAAAAGAATCGTTTTAAACTGTTGCATTAGACAGACGCAAATGTCTGTTGCTATGCTTGACCTTTTAGTAGCCGTCCCAACAGATCCTTCGACATCTCTAGAAGAAGTGTACGGCTTCCTTCCTCGATATCAAGCTGTCATATGGCGATTTAAATTCGACATCTTTCCTGAAACAATTTGCTGTTATACCCACTTTTGATTCTTGGCAGCATATAGAGACATCCAGTGTAGAACGCTTGTCTGCGTTGATTCTGCTCTTGCTGCATTGAGCTGAATCAACAAAAGGTGCTACAGAAATGTTCTGTAGCAAACATCCATAGTCGTATTGTATGCGCTTACAATAAATGTCTTTGCACTTGTCCATCCGGGGACTTAAAGTTGCACAACTGAAGCAACAGGTTGGCGTTTCATCATTATCGTCGTCGTCGTTGTCGTCTTCATTCTTGCCTCGCAACTCTAGCAGCTACATTGATTTCTCATGCGTAACGTCTTCAGCCAGGTGGAACGCTTCAAAGGCCTGACCTTTTGAGTACAGCGGTTAAAAATGCGTGCAGCAACATATGGAAGGCTGATGTCACATAAACCAGAAACAGGATTTTGAACTGTCTTCGTTTGACCCAGTTTGGCAGTTTCACGATAATGTCCTTTTCATCAGTTTAGGTTTGAACACGAGTTAAAACTAAAATAAATCAATAAAATTTGAATTTGGAACTACTGATAAATTTAAAAAAATTTGCAGGGCCTACCTATGCTGTATGTATCTATGTATAAATGAATTTATTTATGAATGAATTTATTTGCGAATGATATATGTATGGAAGGATGTATGTTGGTGTTGTATTCATGTTCATGTATGCTTACTCGGTCTAATTAATTAATTTGTTTATTTATTTATGTACGATTTATCTGTTGTGATTTTCATGTTTTGAGATAAAGTACAATGATTCGTTTAGCAGGAGCTGTTGGATACATGTTGTGAACGGTGGCCAACGATCAAGAGAAAATACCTAGCACCGTAATTTAGGTCATGCCAGTTAGAAGACACTGGACATAGTGGTTATCAATGTTTGTATTTTACACAGATTTTATATATTTATATTTTAACAAATATCTTTCTTTATATGAATTAATAGATGCCACAATATGATTGATTATTCTGCTTCGTTAAAATGTCAAAGTTCAGATACAATCACATATATATATATATATATTTATATATATATATATATGTTTATATATATATATATACCAATCTATTTATATACACACATATACTTTTATATATACGAGTTTACATACATACATATATAGATATGTAGATTTAGTGCATACATTTTAATATATATATATATACATTTTATGTATAGATATGTTTATTTCAAAATATGTTTTTGTATCTGAGTTTGGGCCTTGTATTTAAGCACACCTGTATATATGCGTAATGCATTGCTTCCACACGTGCATCTGTAGCTCTGTGCGAACGTTGATAGGCATTCTTGTAATTAGAATTTTTCTCTCTTGCATACTCTGACCGTGTCAGAGAAAACCCTCACAAAGTCGGAGAAGTTAAATTACGAAAAACGAGATCGGTAATCAAGTAGGCATAAAATGGGTCAACACGAGTTCTTTGCATATTCATTCTCTTTGTTGAATTAGCTATGAAACTTTAAGTCTTTAGGTAGAGTTTCGCTGCCTAAATATTTATATTTTCAAGCTTATTATGATGTCCAAACAAGTCGGCGTTTAGCTTGTACTTGCGGTGTCCTAATTTGGAGTCATGTTTGTCGATTATAATGCAAATAACCAAGTCATGTAAACATTCGTCTTAACCAGTTTTTATGGAGATTTCATTGGTGACAGCCTCAGAGGTTAATGAATGCACTTCGATTTACTATACTCCTAAACATTCATGACCCCAGCACAGCGACTTAGGTCGGGTCATGGTCATGGTAAACTTTAACTTACGATGTCTAAAAATTACATCCACGAAGAGACCAACATACTTAGATCTTTTAACCTTTAGCTATTTGTAATAGAAACATGCGGTTTTCACCTATTATTCAACAATTTCTGCCCAATTCACTGCTGCACCAAACCCAGTTTTGATTTTTCCGACTTTATGAGGGTTTTCTCAGGCACAGTCACACTTATCTCTATTCATAAATGCAATACACAAAGGGTTATGAGTTGCATATATATATATACATAAATTTGGTCATGAAAGCATCGGACCAATAGTCTATCCGTAACAAAGCGCGAATGTTGCTTATATATATATATATATATAACATATATGTACTTAAGTAATAGGAGTTGGGCTATAAGGCAGGGTGAAGATGAACCTAAAGGGATTACACTGCAATATTTTTGTTACACTGTCTGAAACAACTTCTTTTGTCTTCCTCTCGTAACGCGTATTTGTTTAGAGCTATTTTTCTACTCTTTAACCTATGTGCACAGATTTAGTTCTTTTATGACCATATATAGAGAGTGATTTATGCAAGTGTATGTATATGTATGTGAGTGTGTTTGTATGTATGTGTATATAGTTTCTGTAAGCGTATTTATTTTCTTCTAAATTTAACATGTGGTTTATAATTTGATTGGAGTTTTGTTTGGCGCTCCATAAATTGTCTTCTATTAGTACGCCATAGACTTCATTGGCGACAGATTTCACACATGAATTTGTTCATTTCACATATTCTTCTGTATTTTGTATATTATGTGTTTATAATCCTGAACACGAAATCGATTCCCCTTTTTTCTTAATTTGTAGTTGTAGCAAATTCAAGCTTTGTATTTCTGCCCATGTAAATGTGTATTTGATAATGAACATCTGTTTGGTTTTACTGAACGTTAACAACACTAAAGCTAGAAAGGAATCTACATGTATGCCTGAATAGATACGAACGTACATGCATTCATACACGCACGCATACATACGAACATAATACGTCCATGCATTCTGTTTAAAATTGTGTAGACAGTGTTTGTCTATGTTTTTGTTGAGCTAATTTTCGTACAATGATGTGGATGTTTTTACAACAAAGTGTGGACATACACTAGTAAAAACAGATGAGTCATCTACAAAAATTGTTCAGAGAAGTCTACACACATTGCCGATGAGACAGACCTCAACGTTAGGCGTTCAGGTGTTCAGTCCACCTTTTAGACCAATTCGCTACACTATTTCTGAAGAGCATACATACATACACACACGAGCATACATACATACACACATGCATAGTTACATACATACATGTATGCTTACACACACATACGAACACATACATACATTCATAAACACATGCACACTTACATAAGAATACACATAAGAACATACATACATGCATACACGCATACATAGTTACCTACATATATGTATACATATATGCACATACGAACACATACATACACACATGCATACTTACATAAGAACAAACAAACATGCCTGTATACATACATACAAACATACATACATACGTATGTGTGAATAGATGCATGCATAATGCATCTATTCATACACGTGCGTATATTTTGTGTGGTCCTGATTTTTTAAGAAAGCAGACGAGAAGACGCACACATTGAACATGAAGAACTTTTAATGAAGATTCAGCGGGCTAAATATCAGTTATCCTTCAACGCCAGAACAACAATAGAAGAAGAACCTTTGTTGTTGACAATAACATACCATCATCTGACAATAGTAACCGGAATATAACAACGAAACAAGACTCTAAGTGTTTACTGTCACTCCCGACTACACGCCATCTATAGTTCATAAATATATAGACCTATGACGTCTATACGTTGTCCTAAAAAGAACTATACATAGCAACACATATATAATACATATATGCTTGTGTAAGGTCTAGCTATTGTAGAAGCAATTATTAAACTTCGACCACTGACGACGGCTAAGTAAAAATAGTTTTAAATTTTCCACATAATATATACATATCGATCAATGCATAAGTATATATGATTGTTTACGCATTAACATGTATACAAGAAACGTATTCAGTGATATATATATGCATATATACATATTGCATATATAGACAAGTTTAAGGTGTGCACTTGTTTACCCTTGACGTGGAAACGTATTTGAAGTTTACCCTTTCTAGCTGCAGGCTGCAGCTGCTGCTACTGCTGCAGTAATGCCTCATGTTGTGGATGACAAGCGGCGAGAAAAATGTATTAGGGCCGCTGTCATCAATCAATCATTCAACCAGTAAGTTAACCAATCAGTTGAGAATCTGCATCTTATATCCGACTGAGTCACTGTTACCGCCTTGTACACAAAACGAATACAATTATACAACGCGTCAAAACAAAACAAACCACAATATGTATAAATCCACTTGTTCATATATGTATATATAAATATAATATATGTATTCATAAATACATAGTTAAAACATCTGTATGTGTATGTATCTATGCAGAACTCTTGGAATATAACAAGTCAGCTTTGAGTATTTTCTACTATTGGTTTCACTTAAAATGAACGTATGAAGCAGCCTACATCATACATATATATATATATATAACGGGAATATATAATTTTTAGGCACACACACATATTAGGCATATAAACGTGTTAGGCATATAAATCAGTGTTTTTAGACGATAATAAATCTAAATGTCTGCGCTGAACCAGACATGTAGTCTGCAAAGCAACACTGTCGACGTACAGTTTGAAGGTCGCTTGTCTGAGAACAGACATCAGGAGGGAGTTGAAGGGAACAGCCAGCGCACCAGGTTTCAGAACGAGGCGCATGTCAATCAAAAGAAATGGACTAGTTTTTTATCGGATGAAAGATAAAATAAATTACGCCCGGACTAGGACTGATTCACATGGAGGGTTTTAGGTTTACAGCCAAGCAAATATACTCATCTGCCGATCTGTGACCTGCCTGCATCTGTGTATGATTATATGCATGTGTACCACGATTATATATTACTTAATTATTTATAAATAATTAAATGAAAGTAATTTCAGTGAAGTATAGCAATAATTTAATTCATACTATAGTATTACACACAGTAAAGTAGCTTATTACTAATAAGGGTAATGATGATATTGTTATATTTATATTAGCAATGAAAGCTCGTTAATCTCTGAACAGGGATAAAAAATGGTAACGATAATAATAATAATAATAATAATAACAACAACAAAAACAACAACAATAATAATAATAATAAATAATAATAAAATTATTACCTTTAAATTTAATAATAATGAATACTCATAATTAATAATAATTTACCAATCGTTTATTATTATATAATGTATATTATATGTAATATTAATAAAAAGTTAGTACCATAAGAAGTTTACTCATTTGCAACGTTTGAAGGTATAAGAACGTTTAAACAACATTTGGAACATAAAGTGTATAAGTTGTCGGTTGAATTGTAGTCAAACAGGTAGTCTCAAAGTCCAGTTTACAAGCGCTTTCTGCAAACAGAGCAGGTATCTTTCAATCTCCTGAATGCATGCATGCATGGCATGAAAAGTGTTCCATGTAATGTGCACAGTCCATAGTTGTATGAATATACTGTAAGTATATATGCACGATCTGAGTATGCATAAATGTGTGCGTGCTTGTGTGCGCTTGTATTGTATGTATGCAAGTATGCCTTTGTCATAGTATCAGTCATTTATGGGCAGTGGAATAGCGAGATTCTGAAGATATATGGAAAGAACAATAACTCTTTCTGGGGATATTTGTCAGTGTTGTCTAAACTGAAAAGGATCAAAGGAGAGAAGGGCAGAGCACTAGCACCTGACGGCGATAGCACCCAGGTCAAATGTCATGGGTCAGAGTTCGCCGCTGTACGTAAAACAGCGATCATGAAATTGCTGAGATTTTACGTCGCCTAAGTGCGTTCAAAGCAGTTAGAAAAACACTTAACGTTCATCACGAAAATGTGCTGAATGGTGTGTTGCGCATCGTGAACGCAGTCAAATGACTGATTCATATAGCGAGAGACACACACACGCACATAAACACACAGAGACACACAGACACACACACAACGCCAAGTGCATGCGAGATGTTCTCAACAGTCTAGACGAATCAACAACTGGCACAGATGCTCACAAACAGTGAAGCCTCCGATGCATGATTGTCGGCGTGCAGCAACGGATACGTTATACATAGTTAAATGCGAAACTCATGTAGCATCGCTCTTATGAGAAGAACATCGAGGTGTAAGGGAGGGTGGTGAAACATTTCTACAGACGGAAAGGTTTTAAAATGTTGCTGTTCTGCAGAAGTTATGGCCCTTCGATGGAAGCATGGATGTGTGCGGGGCGAAGACTTCAGCCTATACATGATGACACTGGTGGGCGATGGGTGACTAGTTTTCTAGAGGTTCATGTGTGGTGGATAGGTATTTCTAACTGTGCAGTGGAGTATATATATTGCGGCAAAGTCTGGGACCAAACCCATCATACACAGCGGCTTATAACAAAGAACAAGAAAACAACCAAAATTACTCCATTTGTAACAAAAAAACTCTTCAGAAGCACAGAAAAAACAAATTATTGCGGACATATATATGTCGTTACCCATGCAGTTAAGGACCCATTTGTCCGTGCTAAGTAAAGGCGAACAATGCGCTTTACAGGTTAGCTCCTAATTGACTCATTCCACGCATGAGTATTCGGAATAACGCCTTGGCATAAAATTTGCTCTCAACATCAGTAAATAAACTGAGATTTGATCTCCAGAATAAAAGTCTAATAAAATTTCACTGCAAGCGCAATGCCTAGAAAACTCATTGAAAACGAAAAATACGCGACAAAAAACGCGGCCAATAGAAGGCTTACCCTTTCATCAATAGTAACACAGCTCAACTTCGTAAATACTTTACCCTATTTCGTTTTAGTTTACCCCTTAAACCAGAACTGTAATGGCAGAACATTCGAGCAATTCAAACGCACGTTCTACCGTGCGAAAACGATTGCAGTCTCTACTGATTGCAAGAATAATAATCATCATCATAATCATAGTGCATGCACAATCAAACATCATATGATAGAGACAGTACGACGACGGTATAATAGAACAGGGTGCGTTCCTGTCTTCAGCGTTTGCCCCATGCATCTGCAGTCTAGCTCAAACGGCTAAACGCCGAACAAAGGAGCGCAGCCAGTTCGACCTATGTCTGCGTATGGCCAGGATTTCAAACTACATCAATATAGCATCAATAAGCACAAAACAACATACATATATAATTAAGTATGTCTATATATGTATAAATATACGTAGTTCCACAAAGTGTTGTAAATGCCCCGTTTGCAGTGAACGTATGCTTTCAAATGTAAACGCGAGTATTAGAAAATCAGATCGTTGATTTCAGAGTGCGCTGGGAAGACAGTACGATTGACCCCTTTGGCAAGTATGATGATTCCTATTCCAATTTCTTCAAGTTGTTTTGACCAGTCAGGCGTTTTGCGGTTCTGCCAACTGGGTCTTATTTTCTTAGTTAGAAATTCGTGTGCATTTAGTACTTAGAGGGATTCATATTTGAAATTTCGCTTGTTGACAATGCAGTTTGTAGAGACGAATTTCATAGAGCGTAAATGGGAGCTGAAACGATGTTGCTGATGGGGTGAAAATCTAATTCTACTTCATTGCCGCCAAGTTGAGAATTTCACTCCCCGGTCAAAAGCTGAAGGGGCAAAGGGGTCTAATTAGCGGTGTGATGCTTGCAGGGTGTGCCATGCATAAGCCCACTAGATAACGAAAACGATACAAGAATACTGAATTCTTGTCTACCGGCTCAAAAAAGGCATTCAACCCTATTGTTTCCGTGGCAACAAAGCCTCGATCAACAGAACTGTCGAACAAAATGCGAACCATGAATATGCTATAAAACTACACCTTTTAGCATTTCAGACCGCATTTCACAAAATACAGAACACTCATGAATATGTAAACGGCCGCCATAGTAACGGGGCCTGAGCATGCAAACGCCCCAGAAACTGCGCGCTACTCACGAATTGAACAAGTACAGAACACTCATGAATATGCAAATAGGCTACAGTAAAGCGACATCTAGCCACAAAATGATGAGTCTGTCTTAAGCCACGACACATTAAAGTATAGACATCATTCTTTAATGGCTCCTCGCCGTATGGTGAGGAGGCATGGGCGTGACTGAATATCGAGGGCAGCCGAAAACTGCCGATGTCATACGACGACTACCGAAGTTTACCGATGACTATGGAAGAATAGCCACGGACTACGAGACGAGAACGGTGCTTGATTGACATCATGACTCCTCCTCCTCCTACCACTCCTCCGCCTCCGGTTCCTCCTTTGCCAGCTGCCACGTCTCCACTACAAGTAGTGGTGGGCATGGGCAAGGGGAGCCAGCGGGGACATAAGCCCGGTCGGCTGGAGGACTTCGGGGCCGCGCTGAGTCTTGGCGAGGTGGGCGATCTTGTAGTCCTTCTTCCACTTCATGCGGCGATTCTGGAACCAGATCTTGATCTGTCGCTCCGTCAGGTTCAACATGTGCGCCACCTCGATACGACGTCTGCGCGTCAGATAGCGGTTGAAGTGGAACTCCTTTTCCAGCTCCAGCGTCTGGTGGCGGGTGTAGGAAGTCCGCGTCCGCTTGCTGTCCGCTCCATTGGCGCCATCTACAGACACACGCACGCACAACCACACCGATAGCAACAACTAATTCGATGCAAACCAATGCATTCTAATGCAAACTATACGTACTAGTGCCTGTGAATGAGCTGACGCCCTCGATTAGCTTTTGTTGGGCGCTGTAGAAATCTTGAGCTCACGATTACAATACATAGCACACATAGTGTATACCGAGGAAACATAGAACGTATAGACAGCAGCCCAGCATATATACACAGACTATATTATAAAGATTTATAAATCGTCAAAGAATGTCTATATAAGAGATCGTCAGGCCTCTGGAACCTATATATTAACAGCGATGCATACATAAGTTACTGATTGAAGCCAAACTAATACGGCTGACAGATATAATTTGTATGTCTCAAAGAGCACCACTGTTTTAGGCTACTAAACCAGACACCGCGCGATCATTAAATGACCTCTGTCTGTCGGGCTGCTGACCTTTCTTGCTCCTTAGTTTCCCTGACCTATCAGATTTCGACCCGGTTTTTCCCACCGTCTAGGATTTTGACTGTGGTTTCATTCGAAGCGGCCATCGATTGATGCCTTGGACATTATGATAACGGCGCTACAAAAGTCATTAGATGAGATATTGCCCGACAATGAACGCACACGTACGTTCTAGCGATATAAAAGCATACTCCTACTACACATTAATTTTACCAACTATAGCCACTTTGAACGAATACAAATGCAGATGGGAAGTTATTTAAAGAGACCTTACAAAGTTCAATTTCTCCCTTGCTTTCATGTAGTCATTTAAAACTTATTCAAAGATAAAACTGCCTAATATTTTGTATCTTTGGTGAATAAAACAATTCTAGACAGTGTAATCGAGCACTACACTAAGTCATAGGATTTGGGATGTTCTTAAAAGGGGCTATATAAATGCCCCTATAGAGACGTATAAAATGCAGGTGAATTATACGAAATTAATACCATTCAGCTTTTATATCACTCTAGACTTCGACACATTGAAAGTGGCGCTATACTGTGCTTGTCAGCGTCATATCCACAGCGCAATTGCTTTTATCTACAACATGAAAGACTCTAGAGTGGCAGCCATGGACAATTGCTGCTCCTGCTGCTGTTCTACTGTTTCACGATGAAGCTATAACTCGCGATGGCAATGTTACGATGTTCGATCGAAATGTTCTATTGTTCGATGAAATAGAACACCAGTTTCGACTGCATGCCCTGCATTCGATAAAAATATTCTAATGTTTCATTGCACTGTTCGAGTATTTATTCGTTACAATTATAAAAAAACTGTAGATATCATTTCACTGACATCTTATTTTACTGAACATTTCATTAGTATTACAGTTAAACTGAACTGCCCCTGAGTGAACTTGTCGCAATATCCATTCACCCTGCAGGATATTTCTCGGGACCGACTCCCCTTCCTGCATTCTAGCCTGCCAAACTGGATGCTTTAAGACAGATCACAAGACCACCCAACAAGAACTGCTCCCGCCGACCCGACCACCCCCCGCACGACTTGCAATTACGTCACGAATCGGAAGTGCGTAGACGTCGATGGCGACGCAATCGTAAGCAAACGCCCAGCGCTCGAAGTTAATGAGTTGTGACACGGGAATGGTTAATTAATGCCTCACAAGACAAAGCGACGCAACAGCCAAACATAAAATTGAAGGGAAAGTAAAAAAATCGGTCAATAAAAGAAAACTAGAAGGAAAAAAGCTTAATCTAACTCAGTCGCCTCCTGGGTTCGAATCCCACCTAGGAAAACACGTGACCCAAAGGGACCTCCAGTCAATTAAGAGTGTAGTACAGTCCAAACTTCACTTCTGTCGAGATGTCGTACAGCCTCAGAACCTGAGAGTCGAATATAAAATCGCGCCCGAGGAATGAGCCATTGTCTGATCTTACCCTAATTGCAGTCCTGTGCCCTGATCAAAGGCCCCGCAAACAAATAAGGGTCCACTGGTCAGGTAGAAGTTCGAGGAGGGACAGGAAGAGAAAAGGAACTGGGGGAATAAAAATAACATGCGAAGGAGCAGGAGAGGGAGAGGTGGAATAAAAATAACATGCACGGGAGAAGAAGTAGGAGGAACATGGAAAAGAGGAGGAGGAGAAGAGGAATAGGAATGGGAGAAGGAGGAGGAGAAGGAGGAGGCAGCGTATCGTTAATCGTCGATAGGTCTTCGCCATCATTCGGTGTTTGGCCAATTCTTTATCTGCGGGAGGCAACTTCTCCTCCAACGAATCCTCAACGAACATTCCCGAAAACTAGCGGCGCCAAAGACAGGCAGAGGCGGAACAGAAACCGACAGACAGGCAGATAGCTAGACATATAGATAGACAAACGCACACAGACAGACAACAGCATACGTACAGAGAGTGTCAGAAAGAAAACAGAGATAGCGAGAAAGACAGCGAGAGAATGACAGGCAGAGACAAAAAGATACTTCAAGGTTCCGAGCGAAGCTTACATTGGCCGCATAGATAACAGCATCATTTGCCGACGGAGAGAAGAGCAGACACAGAGAGATACAGCGGAAATACACAGACATACACACAGACAGACGGACCGTGTGCCATTGATACACAAGACCTGCCTGCCAGGTTGCCACTGCAGATAGCCAGAGTAGCCTAGGCGTCCAAGTGTATATACACCATCACCATCACCACCACTACCACCATGAGCAGCAGCAGCAGCAACGCAAAGCCACCGACATTCCACGACGCATCTCACAACAAAAACGATTCGTTTGGCCACCGCTCAATACTATACAATCACTTACACACACATGTATATATATATATGCATAAACGTATATATATACATACAGATTCTTTCAGTACGACATTGAGCAAGCTGTTAACCTTCCCATGCCATGCAAGCGGACTTTGCTTGTATTTAAATGTTTGTGTGTTTGTCCACGCCTACGATTCCTCGCCCACCGATGGCATATGGCGTGTTAACAAATGCATTACTTACTTATTTTCTTACTTACCTACTTACTTACTTACTTTGGATAAGTGTACTGGACAGCCGAGGCACTTTGCGACAAGAAACGGAGTATCGTGCAGCCTGTACTTTAAGCGGACCTATAGAGAGGCATCGAAACCCCGACTCACGTCCAAAGGCAAGTGTTACTTGATCACACAACCAAAGCACAGAACTCGAGCGGTCGCAATCGATCAAGTCTTCTTGCGTAAGACGACGACGACGACGACGACGACGAGGAAGAATGGCACAGAGACTGGACTGATACAGTATCTCGGGACAAGTGCAGCGACGGACTGCGGCTGCGGCACTTGTGGCTCGAGAAATGCTTGATGGGTCGAGAAGCGATGAAGTGCTCGCACGAGTGCAATACAAATGAACGCAATTTGTATAACGCTCGTTTCTACGATCGAGGAAAGCGCTTATTAATATGGACTTGATTAGTATGTGGATGGATGGATGCAGGGATAGATGGATGGACGCAGGGGTAGATGGATGGATGGATGGGTGGATGTAGAGGTAGATGGATGGATTCATCGATGGATGGATGGATCGATCGATCTATGGATAGATGGGTGCGTATGTGGTTAATGAATGGTGCGTTTCATAACATCATCCAAATGTAGTAGCGCCATATAAAATAAAACGTAATATATTTTTTATTGTAACGCCATTTGATGTCTTGTAAAGAAGAGTAATCGATCATTTCTTAGGCATCGCCTTCAACGCCAGCAGTACCAAGCAAACGTAGCGCAATAGACTGTGGCTTTGTGGCGCATAATAATTTCATACGAGGCCCGAGGATTAGAACCCAGCGGGCAACGACCAATGGCCACAGAATTACCACAGTATCTGTTGGATGGATGGATGGATGGATGAAGGGATTACCACAGCACTTGTTAAATGGATGGATGAATGGATGAATTGATGGATGGATGAATGGATGGATGGATGGATTACCACAATACTTTATAATAGGTAGTTATATAGCACCAGTCGAGATAGCTCTTCAACGGCGTCGATTTCGTTGCATAAATAAAGATGGACTGTTTCTATACGACCGCCTTACCATGTCCGGAATGAACTCTTCGCATCCACGGATAGATCTGCAGCTCATTGGCGGGTGGCACAGCAGCCGAACCGGGGGCCGAACCTCCGCCGCTCGGCTCTTGGTCAGTCGAATCCTTTCCGGACAGGATGGAGTCGTCGCTGGTCGCCTTCGGGCTGTCGGGCGCCTCGGACTTGGGAGAGACGCAGTCATCATCGTCTTTGGAGTCGTCGTTTCCGGTTCCGGTCTGCTGTGCAGGAGGTGGAGGGGGGATGGCGGTGCTGGTGGCCGGAAGTCTTCCGTTGATGATCGGCGGAACCTTTGAAGTTGGCTGGGAAGAGGAAGAGGACGAGGAGGAGGACGAGGACGACGGGTGCTTCTGTTGGAAGATGTGGGGCCGATGGTCGGACGATGTCGTCGTGTTCTGCTGGGCCACAGTGCGCCCATGCTGATGCTGACGATGGTGTGGGCTCGTCCCGTTCATCTCCGGCTGCTGAGGAGGAGGCTGGTGGTGGGTGCGATGCTGCTGCTGCTGTTGCGGGTGATGAGTATGAATTCCGGGTGCACTGGAGAGTGAAGGGGGAGACTGGTTGCGCCCGTACAGCGATCCGCTTGACAGACCGCCGCCAAGGCCAGCGGCCACCATTCCGGTCATCTCGGTCGTCTTCCCTGTGCCGCTTCGACAGTCCTGCCTAGGGTAGCAGCTGGACAGGGAGCTGCGCCCGGACACAGGGCAGCAGTCGGCACTCGTATGATGGAGGGATGGAAGGGACGCCTTGACGTTCCCGCCACCACCGCCGCATCCGCCGTCGTAGGAAGACATCACCCCGTAGTCGTAGAAGTAGTCCTTGCGGGCGTCGGCATCATCGTCTTGTCCCGTTCCCCCTCCCACTCCGGGGAACTTCATGGCGTCGACAAAGTAGGAGCTCATCCCTGACAAGGAAATAAATACAACAGACTTAGTCTCAGACTCCGTTCAATGCCAAACATCCAAACAAACAACTTGCACATCAGCTGGAATCTCCGTCGAAGCAACGGGTTCCAGACGCGACCTTCCTAAGCCTAGTGGCTAAAGTTCGGATTTTTTTTATTTAGCAAGATAAAATGCGCCATCGGGAATCAACCCATAAACAGCTCGATAAACTGTCGCGCATCCAAACTGCTTACCATTTAGCCAAAAATAACAACGCCTTCAACCAAAAGAATCGCCGAACTGTTGCTGCCTACCTGCCATCAAACCCTTTTCTTCAGCTTCTCCCTGCCGGAACCTAGTTACGTTACAGCCGTCGTAAGAAGAAGAAGAAGTCCTTCGCAAACAGATGCTCGTCTGATCTTGCCCTCGCAGCCTAGCTTACTAACTTAAAGCCAAGAAGCAGCATTCCTTTAGGACCGAACCCTGCGATTCTCATCGAGCGCCACTGCAGTCGCCCCGTCGCAATCGGGCAGCGACCGAGCCTTGAGGCTGCAACAGGACGCTTTCTCCGACCTGTCGTAAATTGTCGAGGCTTTGCGGAAGCTCAGCAAAGACCAGCGACATCAGAGTCCATTATCTGAGAGGAGCAGAAAGAGGTAGCTAGTCTGAAGAGCAAGAGAAGAAGACGACGACGAATGCGAATAACCAATCAAAGAAGGCCATCTTACGCTCATAAAACGCCTAACGATATTACCAGCAATGACGAGAGAAAGAGACGGCGAGTAAGATCTGCGCGCTTTCGCCCTCACGAACGCCGATGAATTATGACGCCAAGACTTCGATATATATTGCGTATATCTCTATACATTATCGGCCTACAGGCCTAGAGCGCCGCCGCCGCCGCCTTTGCTCCAGTCGGCCAACGGGCCGACCCGCCGTAGGCCTCTATCGCTCGCTGCTCCTGTGCGTCGCTCCTCGCAGCCTGGCCGCTGGAGCGCGCCGCAGCCTCGTCTATGCAGAGCTCTGGCGGCAGGCAAGCAGGCAGGGAGGCAGACAGGCGTACAGGCAGTGGGACAGCCTTCAACGAGTGGGGCTAGATCACGTGCTGGTCCGTTAACCCAATGGCGTCTGGCTGAGTTCGGTAACTGCGGCGAGTACTATCAGCTGAAAGCTCAACCAGATATTGCCAGCCATTTGTCGATGCACGTTCAACACCACCGCCATTGCAGGTCGCTATCCTCCGTCCGTCCGTCCGATTCGCCTGGCGCCTTGGGCTTTAGGAGAATCGTTCGTAACCGCTTAGAGAAGTCGGCGGCAGTGGCTCGGCTGATCGGCCTCGGCCTTGGAGTCCGTCGTAACGATCGTCCAAGTGGCCGATCAGCCTTCGCGCCGCTGCACCGGCAATTCGCCCACCGACAGCCGACGCATTGGCTCCCTGCTGCGCTCCAAGATCCTCCGAGTCCGCCGGGAACTGGTGGCGCGGGTCAGACCTTCAAGGTCTGCTCGATCGCTCGATCGGTCCGCCAGCCTGGCCGCCGTGCAAAGCCAGTCACGAGGGACGATTTATGCAAATGACCCGACAAATCGCTCCACGAGTCGGTCCTGATGACGTAGACCGGTTAAGTTCGATCATTTCGCTTTCTGCATGATGCATGTACGATCGATGGGTTAAGTTCAAGGCCATGGGTAGCGTTGCTCTGTCAGAGTTCTGCTTTGATTGGTTATAGACAGGGGACAAAGGGTCGTCTATTGTTCTCACTCCACTGGATGCTGACATAGCACTCATTGGTGGCAAAGCAAGGGTCATACACGCTGACCTACGTCTGTGTCAATCGGCGCAGAACTATCGTTTAACCTGATTACACTAAAGCCAAGAGTTACCCACCCAGCCCTACCCTCGACTTGCTTTCTGTTGCAAGAGTCAACCAGAGGCATCGATCCATAGTAAACATTGGAAGGGCCTGGGCCTGTAGTGGAGGTTTGAGTGCAAAGGCTCCTGTCGGGTACCAAAGACAAAATCTCTGGTATGGAGGTCAAGAATAGGCCTAATGCAGGAAGAATTAGAACTTTATCAGTCCACAGCTGCCTTTAACAGATTTTACAGCTAAAATATTGTTGGGGTCCAACCAATGGCCGAGCCCTCATGCTCAAAATATTGCCGCGGCCCGGGCCCCCGAGGCACCCAGATGATCGACGCCTCTGGGACTCAATCAATTGTTGCGCCACCTGATCAGAAGTCAGTTCTGATTTGCCTTCTTAGCTGTAGATCACTTGTCAAACCAATTAGTTTGTAGATCATTCATAAAGTTTTCTCAGTCGTCTGAACTGTGAATTCATCTAGCGCTGTTACAACTAAACTGCTCAGCGGTATTTGTTGTCAGCATTCCGCTAAGCCACAAGGACTGCTGCGTTTTAGATGAGGAAAGGCTGAGTTTCAAGCGGTCGAGTGCCACTCAACCGATGCGGGTGAAGTCAGCGGCTGCCTTAAGAACGAAAGCCACGGTGTGTCCTGCATCGTGCATTCACTACGTTTGCGCTCGCTAGAGTCCGCCCATAACTAGAAAGAGCTTTCATAATGGACTCAAGTAGTCAGTCAATATCCTCAACGACATTTCCCATGTACCGTTGTGAAAATCACAACACAATATCCCAGTTTTAGCGATATTTCCATTCAATGCATCTCTCTTTACACTGGATATGTATAAAATTTACAACATCATCTGCATTATATATTCTACAGTGACATATCTGTGCTAGAAAATAGCTTTGCTGAGAGGGTCATTCAGCTCCAACGGCGCTTTTCACTTAATGCAGTCATAAACTCACATATACACTTCAATATTGATAAATAATTAATTGAATTCCAATGTAAATTTGGCCAAATTACTGAATTTTATGGAACTACCAAGTAATTGCTTTATTACAACAGACACCTGACTGAATGCCTAATAAATGCATGGAAAACATGGTTAAACTTATTATAAACCTACTTACATTTTAAATGTTTTTTCTGCTTGCGTTTGTATGGACATCCTTATGTATAAAGATGTTTGTACGAATATAGACAGAAAATAATTGGAGATGATCAAAATAATATGAACTGCTATTTTATGACTGTCAATGAGTAAGGAATTTTTGAAATTATATCACGTGTTATGTAAGGAAGAAAACATAACAATGTATAAAGTTTTAAGTTCGTCTGTACTTTGGTCCATGTATGCATATAGGTATGTACGAATGCATGTTCGTATGCAGAAGCGTGTATACGAATGAATAGCATATTTATATACATTGCATGTACGCATGTATGTCATACATAAATATTTATATATTAATTTATTTACAAATTTGTGACGCATTGTACATGTATGTATGCATGCATGTATTTATGCACGTATATATGCATGCATGTACGTATTTATGTATTCATGTATCATGCTGATGATATTGATGCTGCTGTCGCTGCTGCTGCTGCTGCTGAAGAAGAAGAAGAAGAGGACGATGATGATAATAATAAAAATGATGATTATGATGATGATGATGATGATGATGATGATGCAATATACATGCTTGTATGTAGATTCAGGTATAGTATCCGAATGCGCCCGAAAAAACCCTCAAAAATTCGAAAGGATCAATAAGCGAAGAAGCGACTGAGAAGGCGCCTATGCATGAAATAAGCCCGAAATATTGCTGTGCATAATTTTTTTACCGAGATACGTAATAATTCATCAAAGGGTTTAATTTTAAACTTGCGTGTATAAAATCGTTATTTATATCATACATCAACATAAGAATTAACTCACGAATATTTAAACTATTTATTAGTTGTAACTTTTTTACTATTTGTGATAAAAAATATGAGGTTTATCCAAATATTCAGCAATTTCAGGCTGATCCAATGCAATATCAAACTAATTTTAGAATGCCTCCTACTTTGTGCGGGTTTTTTTAGCTACAATTAAAATTCTTATTAAATGCACATGCGTAGAGAAAAAGTCTGAGGTCGACGTCATACACTGAGCTCGACGTCATACACTGACGTCATACATTGCACCGATAGGTACTTTCAGGAGAATAATTTATTCTTTATCGCTCAAAGCTGATTTCTTTAAAAGCCTTTCATGTAAACATAAAGCCCAGCAGAACAAATTGTTACTAGATGCAAGATGAGATCATTATCTGTCACCAATTTTGGCAACCCTATTGATGACGTATAAAGACGAAACATTCGACCATTCTTAGACATCGCCTTTTGCCATTTCAGTGACGAAACGTTTCCCAAGCCTTGTATACAATTTGCTAATCCTTGTTCTCTTAGTATTTTTTTCTTAATCGTGAATATCATATTTGTTTATTTCTAGCAGTAATAGTTGTGGCTCTTTTTACAACGAAAGGAACTTTGGCGAAACGTTAACGCTGAAATTGGTCTTTTTCTCATCGAAATCTGTTTTGAATCGATCGTTGATCGACACCTTTGGAACTGAACGGCTATTCGTCTGGCAAAGGACGCCCTTGGATAACCATCGACGCTAAGCTTCCTTCACTAATCTATGGATTAACGTTAAACCCCATTCTCTAGGCAAAGACCCAGCAGTTTCAGCCCCATATAAAAATTTCAATACAAACTCACATATGCATATAAATGACTTATTATATGTATATATATTTGACATACATAATTTAGTTATTTATTAATTCGTTCGTACATACATGCATACACACATACATGCATAAATGTTTTGCAAATATTTCTGTAGTACGTATATATGTAGGTATATCAGTTACGTATAATAGTGAGTCTAAATTAGCTAAATACACATACGATATATATACATTTATATATGACCTTCATAAATACATACATACATATTATTTTGTATTATTTATTCATTCGTTCATATCAGAGGTGCGCGACATTTTAGTGGTTAGGATGCTAGACTAAGAATCGTGAGATCGGGGTTCAAATTCCCGATAGAGCAGAAATTTGTTTAGACACTTCGGCTCCACTTGCGCCGTCTAGCCAATTCAGCTCTAATGAGTACACTGACGCTACACTATCAGTGGGAAGATCAGGCGGCGAGGGGGATGACTGGCCATCCGCCCTCATATGTCTATGCCTCGTATCAAGAAGTCCCTAACACATGGCTAGATCTAGAGACTGCTCTTCTTCTATTTCTTCTTCACACATGCATACATAGCATACATATATATACATACATGTATACACACATACACATGTACATACATATCTACATCAATAAATAAATACAAACATGCGCACATACGTGCATACATACATACATACACACATACACACATACAAACATACATATATACATACATGTATACATACATACGCACATACATACATACATATATACATACATGTATACATACATACGCACATACATGCATACATACATACATACATGTATACATACATACGCACATACGTGCATGCATACATACATACATATATACATAAATAAATAAATACATATACACATATATATATATACGTACATGCGTGCATACATACACACATACATAAATAAATACATACATACATAAATACATACATACATATATAGACGTTGTAACATACAGAACAACTATACATCAGAGAAGTTTCCAACGAGCTCAGTAAACAAGTCTCTCTCTCTCTCTGTCTCTCTCTCTCTCTCTCTGTCTCTCTCTCTGTCTCTCTCTCTACCGTTTCTCTCTCGATGGGGAATAAAGTTGCTCATAAGACACCAAAGATGAATCGATGGCGCTAAAATGCAAACTAAAATTAACACAAACTACACGCATAGACTTACACCCATATACTTATCTAACAGTTATATACACTATATATACATGCATACATTCATACATACACAGTCACACATACAAACATACATACGTTCACGCATATACTTATCTTACAGATATATGCAATACACATTCTTACATGCATACACACTTATGTACACACATACATGTATATACTCGCATATATACATACACGAATACATACATACACATTTGCATGCACATATCCAAAACTATATATAAAATCTAATTGGTACGGCGCTTAAACTGAACTTCAGAATCCCTGCAAATTGATTCGCTGCGACAGTCATTTAGGTGTCTATATCTATTGAAAATGACCTTTGACATTTATAACAGCTGCATTCAGATTCACCAAGGACTGTATTGTATTCCATTGCATTGTTTGCATTGTATTACATTGTATTTGTCAATTTATATAGCGCCTTTTTGAGAATAAACTACTCAGAAGAGCTTCCAGAATGACAGCACAGAAGCCAGAAGTCGATTATTTGCCTCCAATTTCTGCTTATTTTTGTCTCAACAAGGCTGTATGATATAGCACCATAAATTTTTTTGACCCTGCAAATGACAGTTTAAAGTGGGCGGCTAACGAAAGAAACCGGATCACACGATTAGGTTTCGATTGGACACTTGAAGATTTAATTATGGACAGAAGATTGTATGGATGACAAGAAGACTGTGAAAGAGGAGGAGAAACAGGAGCAGGAGGAGAAGGAGGTTGAACAGGAGAAGGAGGAGGAAGCGAAGGAAGGAAGCTTTTCGGTTTGTCCTATAAATATGTAAATTATTTCGAAATTTACATATTCAAAAATATATGTTCTATATTTCATATTTATGGTCTAACAGTATATATTTACTTGCATGTATGTATGTATATATATATTATATAGACATTTATATATGCATCATATGTATTACATATATATATATGCGTGTGTGTGCGTGTGATTTTCCACCCACAAGTTATTGCATGACTAAGGTATAGAATAATCAAAGGCAGGTATGCAGTTGAAGTGGTTTCTTATAACAATCCGGACAATTCAGTGAGGTATGTCAGAATTTATGATGGCATAATAATCAATATGATATATAGACGACACGATTTACATCTGGAAATGCACCCAAAGCACATATAAGTCATACTCTGATACGATAGGTCGAAGAGAACAGCCGTCTGTTTCTATCAAAACAGCCTTGATTTATACATGCCCTATTGAAATCGATATTCTATTGTAATCAATATGTAAGTATGTATGTATGTATATCTCTACGTGATTTGTATATATGTGGAGTGTATGTATATATGTATGTATGTATATATATGTATGTGTGTATGTAAGTATATATATGTACGTATATATGTATGTACGTATATATGTACGTACGTATATATGTATGTACGTATAAATGTATGTATGTGTTTATGTATATATGTAAATATATGTATGTATGGATGTATGTATGTATGTATTATTGTATTTACCTTGACATTTTATACAGCACATTAGGCACCTCACAAAGCATATGTGAGCAGTTTAAATACATCAAAAATGTATGTGGACCCTAAAGATACGTTATGTGTGTCCATGAAATCGTTAAATCTCTCATTTTTCACTACATCTCACGGCCTCAGAATATTGCCTACACTCTCTCAATTACCAAAAGATCTGTCGCAAAAAATTAATGTATGCCTGTATATGTGTGTATGTATGCATGCATATATATGCATGTATTTATGTATGTATGTATGTGTATGTGGGCATTGTATCTATGCATGTACAAAATACAAATGTAAATACAATTTACAACTGTATTTGATATTGTCCTCCTTCCAAAGTTCAGAAGTGCACACCCATGATCATAGGACAGAACATCAATGGCGCTGAGCCGTTATGAATGAGGGACTTTCTCAAGGTCCCTACACAGTAACCACATCTGGCTAGGCCTGAACTCGTACTCTTTGTGTTTCAAGCCCATCATTTTAGCCAATCGGCCCGGTGCGCCATGTATGCCTAGGCATGCATATATGCATGTATATTTGTGTATGTATGTATTTATGTATGTATGTATGTATGTATGTAGGCATGTATGTATGCATGCATGCATGTATGTATGTATGTATGTATATATGTATGTATGTATGTATGCAGGCATGTATGTATGTATGGTGGGTAAGTCTTATGTATGTATGTATGTATGTATGTATGTATGTATGTATGCATGCATGTATGTATGTATGTATGGTGGGTAAGTCTTACTCGTCTCTTCTTATCGCAAAGTCAAACTTGCAGAGTCGACAAACAGGTCAGAATTCCTCGGCTAGACAGACATCAAGATTTGAGCATATCTCGCTTGTGCATTAAATCAATTCAAATTGCTGCAACTGAAAAAGATTCCGCTTTAAGATGAACTTATAGCTTTAAAAGCTTTACAATACAATACAGTATAATTGTAATTTTTTAATACCTTCTCTATAAATTTCAGAACTGCACAACGAACCCGGGCAACAGGAAGCAGTAAGAAATAAACATAAACAACTGGAACAGGTAAGTTTTCAGTTCATAGCAAAAGATGGTCTCTGCAAAACGATGAAGTAGAGAGTCCCAGACGGAGTGATCAGCAACTGTGAATGAGCGCCCCCCAAAGACAAGACGTGTACCAGGAATACATGTAACATCCTTACCAGAAGATGCTGATTGACGAGAGGATCGTCCTTTAACGGAGCTACAGGGCAATAAGTAGGATTGTAGATGATTTTTTGCACGTGATTTGTACACGAAGAGAGTGTCAGCTAGAATCATATGCGCTCAGGTACAGGAAACCAGTGTAGAGAGCGAAGATCAGATGTGAAATAGTCTTGGTAAGAGATTCCAAGACACATTCGTGCAACCTGATGCATTCTCTAACACAGTGCGCAGTCAGGCAGACCAAAAATTTAAGTTTTGCAGTAGTCAGGTATTGTCAAAATAAGGCTGTGTATTAGTGTTTTCAGCGATGCAAAATCTAAAGTAGAGCAAAGTTGTGGGATCCTTCTGGGGTAAAACAAGCATTATGAAGAGGTTGCAGTTATTTGGAGCTTTATAGAGAGTATGTTGCGTCAGTGATGACTCCTAGATCCCGACCTGTAGAGGATGGGAAAAGTAAAAAAACAGGATGGAGAGATAGAGAGAGAGAGAGAGAGAGAGAGAGAGAGAGAGAGAGAGAGAGAGAGAGAGAGAGAGAGAGAGAGAGAGGTCAGTGCACTGTAGGAGCTTAGAGGAAGGGTCAAACCAGATGAGCTCAGATTTGTCAGAGTTAAGTTTGAGATGCGCAGACAGGCTCTGCAGTATGATGTCATCTATCTAAGCGTGAAATGTCTATAGGTATAGCGCACATGCGACTCCATTTACATTGCGTTGGTTATCGTCGGCATAAAGGTGGATTTGTTTGGCATGACGGGAGGCATTGGCTGACAGTGCAGATGTATAGAGGCTGAACAGCAGAGACCCTAAAACTGAACCTTCTGGAATAGCAGAGTACAGCAATGAAGGATGACAATAGACAGCAATGCGAACGTACTGAGTATAATGATTCATATAATCATCTGATTAGAGAGATAGGAGGAAAACCAATTGAGAAATGTACCTGAGATGCAGGACTGCTGCAAGACTTTGAGTGGGATTCAGTAATCTACACCATCAAATCAGCAGAAAAATCAAGGAGTATTAGTGCAGTTACAAATCCCTTGTCAGCAGCAAGGACTAGGTCATTATAGACTTTGAGGACGAATGTTTTCGTGGAATGGAATTGTCTAAAGACTGGCTGGACAGGTAGGAATGGTTGTTTACGTAGAGAGAGGTAAGACTAGAGCTGAGAGTGTACCACTTTAACATCTTAGACAGGAAAGAAACATTAGAAACATCTATAGTTGGACTTAACATAGGGATTGAAACCACTCTTCTTAAGACGAGGACGTATATATATCTGACCTCTTCTTATAGGAAGGAAGTGTGCCAGTAACCGAAGAAAGGTTAACAGTGAAAGCAAGGTTACTGGCAAAGATCTGAGGCTGAGACTTTAGAAGCCATGTAGGCACAGGGTTAAGTTTAACGGGTGTTTCGATGTAGACTTCATTAGTGGATCAGCAATGTTGTCAGGCGTGACAGAGTCCAAGGTTGATAATGAGGTCGTAATAAGGATAGGTATTTCAGGAAGGGGAGGAGGAGGAGGAGGAGAAGGAGGAGGAAGAGGAGAAGGAGGAGATCGAGGAGGAGAAAAAGGAGGAGGAGGAGATTTTGCATTTGTATACTTAAAATTAATCCTTAATCAACATATTTGTTGATATTCAACAGTACAATGTCCTCTGTTTGCTTAACTAGCTGTCTCTTCTGGGTAAATGAACTTTTCCGGGTGCTATTCAAACTCCGGAACTCTCTCCCAAATACTGTTCGTTCAACTCAGTCTCTTATGTCATTTCGATCTTGACTCCAAAGCTACTTACTCAGAGCAGTCTTACTCACCAGATATATTTAAGGCGCTCAAAATATTATTATAAGCGAAACGTATTGTCTCACCTCATGAGTCACATAAACTTTCTGTTCTTAAAGAAATCTAACATTGACAACTTAGCATATGCACTGAATACAATAAAGAAACTTATATACATACATGTATACATACATAAATATGTACATACATACGTACATACATACAAACAAACATATATGCTTACATACATACGTCGGCCGTGATGTGGCCGTGTTCTTGGAGTTCGTCACTTCATGGTAAAATTCGTCTCAGAGTGGAATATGTTCGATTATTCATTCATGTTCGGACTGTTACTGGGATTGATTTGGCGTTTCGAAGTTATTCACACTAATTTGCTGTGGATTTTGCGTTTTCGAACGGTTTTTTCATCTCTTGATTAACGCCCTTTTTACCTTGGAATATTCCATCTCTTCTAAAGGAGATAACAGGTTCCAGAATCCAGATGGAACACGTACAGTCCTACCTATGCCGTCGAAAGGCGTGGAGATGCTTTGCAATAAAATCGACCGTCTACCAGAAAGGGGTTCTACCATCAGTCGAACGCCTGTCCGTTACAGATCGATCTGGTGATTCGAGTGATATGCGGACACCGCGCCTTCTACCACCTGCCAGGGACCTCGTTGGACAGCATCGACCACTGTTGTTCTACGTCTATGGTGCTGCTCGGTCCAGAGACTCGGAACATGGTGTCATCTGGCAAATCTAGATGGGAACCCTTTGGTTGCGTCTGTGCGCAAGTCTGCTACTGGTAACATTTCCAGTTATTTGAGCATTGCTTGCTAACTGATGAACTAATCTAATAACAGATTAATAATAATAATAATAATAATAATAATAATAATAATAGTAATAATAATAATAGAATAATAACTAATGATCTAGGTATTAATGACATTTACCATAATTTGGGCTAGCGTAGATTAGTTTCTCCAACATTCCCTCTACAAATTTCACCTGATTAGATATATGTACATGTTTGGACAAATGTTTTCTTTTAGCATTAGAAACATTCCTATACTTACATAATATGCCTACTTCCTCGTACTCCTATTCTATGTAGGATAAACTGTAGAGACAATTAAACATTTGCGTCATTCAAAGATTTGCATTTAAAGGCGTAGATGTGCTTACAGCCGTGGATTTAAAGTGCAAGAGCAGATGAATTTCACACATCAGCACGACTGAGGACTGACTTGAATTAAGTTACATTCATTACAGAGCAGTTCGTTAGCCAACCCCAAGAGCAGACAAAGGCGCGAAGCTTTAACGATTTCATTTTCTTAGCCTCGGCATATGTGGATGAGTTGCCATTGCTTTTCCTTCTCACCGACAGTGTAAGGCCACTGGACTCATTTTAGCTGAGTTTGCTTGGGGCGCTCATGGAAGAGAAAAATTGAAAGGTGGTGCTGTTTTGGGATGGTTTTGAACCCCCATCCTCCAAGCCGACAGCCCAGCGCTCTAACCACTATACTACTCCGTACTCCACGAGCTACATTTATGGGCATTGTGTATATACAGTCTTCGCTGTTACTGATCATAATTTGGGCTAGCTTATAGAGCGCCTCTGATTAGTGTCTCTTGAAGTGGCGCTACAGAAATGTCCAATTACGGTTACATAAATACATAATCACATGGATACCGATCTCGACATTGAAACCTCAAAATGGTGAGCCTTATCGAACATTCTTATCTCCTCTCAGAAGACTTTCGCTCTTCTACTATGAACCCTGAACCCTGACATACTGTACTCTGACATACTTATTCTAACGTCACGTGACTTCTGCAATTGTTAACGCGTTAACCTCTGTGACTAACCATAGCCATACACAAGGCTGCAGGACTGTGTCTTGGACTATCTTGCCAGTGACCACATCACTGTTGTTGTTTGCACTGGCTTACTGTATGCAAGCGAATCCGTCTCAAGCTGGCATTCCTCATTGATAAAGCCCATGCAACTCATTAGCCTATTCTACATAGCATGTGTCCTTGTATCCTGTAGCGCTGCTATTGGGTAACCTTCTCTTAAATCGCCATCTTCTTGAGTATCTCTTGTTCTAGGGATACCTCTTGTCTTTGGTCGGCACTCATTCAGCCCGCCATTTGAAATTCTCTACCTTTTCATGTCTGCGACTTTGTTATTATAAGACTATCTTTGACTCTAAACTGAAACTTACCTCTTTCAGACTGTTTATGATTGATAACGTCGGGCCATACAGCGTCCTGTGAGCTGTTGCATGAGGTGCATTATTAAATTTCAGTTGTATTGTATTGCATTATATGCAAATGTTTGTATGTATAAGTATGTACAGTTCATAACGATATGTTAATGTGCACTCTATTACGATCTTCGTTCGTCTATTTGCAATTTACCTTTAACTATTTCAACGGTCATGCGAAGTCACGCATATATGCAGTCGCAAATGTGATGTCATTTGGTAAGAAAAATTGAAGTGCTTCTTACTCATAGGCAGAAGAAGCAGTATGGTTCCGAACCTCAGTCTTGGAATGTAGAGCTGGACGACATTTAGGCAAAAGCAGACAGCAACTGATCACAAACCAAGTAAACTGATCAGATATCAACCACAGATATCTGAAGTTCGTTGATTTCCTATGGAGTCAATCTACCTAGTGGAAACGAATGAAAGAGCTTGGGCCCTGAGTCTCTTGTCTTCCCGATCAGCATTAACGGTGCAGGGTTTGATGAATTTTCGAAATGGTCAGTTCCTTTTTGAAATTCTTGGATCGAATGTTTCTGTAAACCTTTAAAGAAAGCATTTGCATGCACAACGGATGTCAGCGTAGACAATGTTCCTCTTACTTCTGTATGGATAGCAGTTCGTCAGAGGAATGTTCCCGTAGTATAACGGTCAACAGTCGTAGTAGTGTACACACACGAACGCCGGGCGCATGCACGCCTATACGACGATGCTGATCGCCTTAGCTCAAAAATTCGGCTGCGGCAGCTGCTGCAAACAGATCGACATACGATTCCTGCTTCTCGTAGGAAGAAAACTGCGCGACGATTGACGTATGGAGGGAGGAATCCATCTTGGACGGCGTCATTAGAAGAAACTTTTATTGAACCGGAATGATCGATCGAAATCGTCGCTTCTAATGCGGCGACCAGATGCCCGACCTAAAAGCCTCTAACCGGGCTTGGCGCGCCTTCGGCAGCCGTCCCCGATGCATCCCGAGCGACCGAACTGATGCGGGGATAAATACGAATTAGCGGAGACTCAGTGAAGCGCCGCTGTGGCGCCGACCGATGGAAGCTCTCATGCATACGAGAGGACCAGCCGAAGCCGTAATTTCTTAAGCGTCATCGTCAATGTCTGCCTGCATTTCTCCGTCTTCGTCCGTCTCGCTGTCTCTCCGTCTGCATGTCTCTGTGCCTCTCTGTCTGAGTTGACAACCACAATCTGCCAAACGGGCAACCACCGTCAAACTAAACACACACGGCCGCCTCTGTCTCTTCGCCTTTCTCCTCAATCCATGCCGCATCCGATTTTCTACTTTTGCTCATCGATACGATACATCAAGTTGTCTAAAATACATCCAGTATACATAGACTATACATTGAAAGTGCAAATGCATGAACAAGCTCAAATGCTGTCTCGCTCATTGAAGAGTCAATTTGAACAAGTCTGGTTTATGTGAAAAATAGCCCCACGAACACGTCGCTGGCAGACTTTCATCAGCTTTAGTACTGGAGATCCTGCTTGGTTTAAAGCTCAGCAGATATTTAGGACATAGAATTTTGTGAGAACACATGCGATGTCCATGTAAACAACAGTGGAAACTGATACATTTATGTAAGTAAACAAATCTGGACTCACTTCAACTACCTTCAACCATTTTGCTGAGCCTCAGCATTTCAGTGTGCGTACACCGCCATATGTCTATGTCTAAGCCCAGTAGCTTAACAAGCTCAATTCTCGATTCTGATTGACAAACTGACTTACTTCATACTTGCTGACTAACTTACACAATTGCTGACTGACTGACTCTCACGTTCGCTAGCTCCCTCCTTCCCTATATCCTTACTCAAAACCAACCCATTCACTCGCTCCCTCGCTCGCTCTCTCACCCAATGATCCAACCTTAAGCTCGTGACAAACTGTTATCTCAGTGACTCGATTTCTCATTCTTTTCCTTACTTATTCGCATGCCAAATTACTCATTCACTTATTTGCAATTTACTCAATAGCTGCAGAGTTGCTCACAACCAATGAACTGATCACGGCATTCTTAATAACCATGCTATGTTCTTAGTTACTCAGCTCTTTATGTACTTCAATGGCTGAGTTTAATGTTCTAACCAAGGTTGGATTCGTGAAAATATGGGCCGAGGATTTAAACGTTGGAGTTGGAATTGTAGTAGGATCAAGGGACGAGGCAGCGGCGGATGAAAAAGAGCGAAACCTGCAAAATTTTGACAAAAGAGGAAAGGAGTCTGGGGTGCGTCGTATGCTCCCATGCAATGGGGTTTTTTAAAGCAGAGATCCAACAGTCAACGAGTTTGGAAGGTATGTTAAAATTTCTATTAAAAACCTGAATTTGAAGTATTCTCGGGGTGCGCGATAATCTACTGATTAGTGTGATAAACAGTCAACTCATAGGTCGGGGCTTAAAATCCCCGCCAGGGCAGCAAACATTTCTAATTTCTGGTGAGCTTGACTTTGACTTGGGAGAGAGGGAGTTGATGCCAAATACCTCGGCAAATTTAGCCCTGCGGTTAACTATTGTCTTTGTATACTGGAATTTGTAGACTTGCGGGACCGAAATTTGATTGTAGTGTCTGCAGCAGGGACAAACTGAGCTTCAAAGCTTCAAAGTCTGACTTTGAATTAAAGAGGTAAAAACTGAACAAGTTACACAGGTTAAGACCTACCATGGGGCCGATTTCTTTTATCACAGCCGGACGTTGACTTTTGGTTTAGGGTCGAACCCCTAACCTTCGGTAAAGTCAATCCTGAGATTAATCATCTTGCACAATTTTTAATCGAAATATAATCAAATGAATTATTTATTATGCGTTAAGTGTTCGTTTGTTTGCTTGTGTCTTCCTGTTTCTGTCTGTCTTGCTACTGGTCTCTTTTAATGCATGCACGTATATCTTCTCGTCTTTCTCAGTGTCTCTCCCTCGGATCTTATAATGGAAGTCTCTTGCCTGTCCGTGTCTTTCTATTAGTTTGTGCCTTTTCTCTACCGTCTCAGTCTCTTCTTTGTCCGTGTCTCTTTCCGCCTAGCAGTCAGCCTGTCTCTGCTCTCTTCTATCGATCGTCCGACCGTCCTTCTCGCAATCCCGCTGACGCCGCTAAGAAGTCGCAGGAGCGGATGAATGACCGCTTGACCATCAATCTTCCGGGCGCCGCTTATTAGGTGAGCGCTGACCAGTCGGAGGTCCAGCGATGGTCAGTCTGGAATTCTCGCACTGACCTTTTCTTCGTAAGCATTGCCTCTGACCAACTACTGTGCTCAGTCGCATAAATTTACGCGCACAAGCGCACACCGACGCACGCACGCATTTGTAACTATTTCCGTTTAAAACGTCGTCGTTGTCACAGCCGTTGTCGTTTATTACCGTGTTGTTTTGTCGTTGCCATCAATTCTTGTTACGAAAATACTTTTCAACGAGATAAACTTACCCATAATTACACCGATTTCCGGGTCATAGAGGCACAGCCAAAAACCCTTCGCAGTACTGTGTGCCAGGAATAGGTAAAGATAAGTATGGATAAGTAATTGTAATTGTAAATAGAAATTTCTATAGCGCCGCTTCAAGGCATACTAATCAGAGGCAGTACATTCGCTAGCTCAAACGATTTTAAAGTCATCAACAACAGAAAGTTTTATCATTTAGCGAGCATCGCTAGCATCACTAGAAATGTTACCGATGGCGGGCCCCCGCAAACACGTAGTGCCCAATCAACAGATTCCCATCCATTGTTGACAAACTGAGTTACATCTTCATTTTTCTTATGAACTTGCCAGCCGAGTTTAGCTAGTTTTCTTCATATCCACACTTAAAACGCCTCCAAACTCTCAATTTTTGTCTTTCCGCTAGTCAGTGTATCAGACCCATACAATGTTATACTCCATGTGAGACTTTTCACAACCCATTTCTTTAAATACAGATTCAACTTCCTCTCAGTAGCTCTCCTCTCTCATAAAATGCTTCTTTGACCATTATTATCCAACAGATTCAAATTTTCATACTGTTGATTTAATAAAATCAGTGTCCCTGATTAAGTGCATTTCACGAAGTACAGTATCATATAAATGCTGATATGAACTGATGCCAATGATTTAGTGCCACTGACCCTTGCTGTGATAGGCATAGAATGAGTGAAACTGTCTCTGAGTGCACTTCCTTTACAACCCTTGAACCAGCGCAACAAACTTCCTAACCTTGGTCCAGTTCCACTTAATATATATGCAGCTAATTCAGGTGCATCGATTCAGCTCTACTGAAAAACTGCTGTGAATTCAGTGAAAGTGCCAATCTTTGCCACTCCAGACCATAAAGGACTCATTTCAGTGCAACTTTTTCAGTTCCTTTGAGGTAATTCGCCTTAATTGGCGTCATTATTTCAATTCAATTCTTCGATGTCAGTGAAGGAGTGCAACATACTCAGTGCCAATGATTTTGTGTCATTTAACCAGGGTTGCAAATCTAATTCCCTGACCGCTGATGGTTTTGTTAACCCACATGCATGACCACTCACTCATTCGCTCACTCGCTCACTCGCTCGTTCAGTCACTCAATCACTCAATCACTCATTCACTCATTTACTCATTCACTCATTCACTATTCATTCACTCATTCACCCACCCACTCACTCACCCACTCTCTCACTTTTTCTCACTATCACTGACTCTCACTCACTCACTCACTCTCTCTCTCACTCAGAATGAGTAGACAGATTCACAAACAGACAGAAGACAAATAGACAGATTTACAGACAGACACACAGACAGGCACAAGGACAGAGTCACAAGCAGACAAGGAGATAAAGACAAGCGGACTGCATACTACTTGCAATTGTAAGTTGAAATAAAGAACTCTGACAACCGAAAAACACAACTCGCTCTTCATCACATCTCTCCTCACCCCTCCTCTGGTTCGCTAAGATTCTCCCCGAGGTTGCCCCTCGCTCAGCGTTCCCTGGGAGGCGCTGACAAGGACCGGGAGGGAAGGAGGATCGTGACGGGGAAAATGGAGTATTTTATGGTCGGCACGAGAAGCCATAAGCCCGTCAGGTTGGTCGGTCCGATAAAGAATGTATGAAGACGGATGGACACCGGAGACTGCGACGCCCTATTTAGCGATAGCCAGCTTCGCTTTGTGTCGGCCTCCCTTGCTCTACCTGCATGCTTGCTTGCCTTCCACCTTCTCTGCTCTCCCTTTTCCACCGACCTGGACTATGCAAACAATACAAATTCTTTCTTGCGGCTGCATTCGCCATCTTTACTGTAACATCTTCCGCCTCCTCCTCCTCTGCCTCCTTCGCCTTCTCCTGTTCCGCTTTCTTCTCCTTTTCCTTCCTCGTCTTCTTTCCCTTCAACTTATGCTCTCTCTGCAGCACTTTTCACTGCTCTCGATTCTCTTCCTCCTTCTGCCTCACTTGAAGTGCACCTCCCTCGAGGGACTTTCACACATTCTGAGAGCTCCGGGCCACTGCAAATGCCACTGAGCCAATCTCGAAGCAAGCACATCATAAGCCTATACTAAATCACAATTGTGAATTATGACACAAAAAGGAGAAATAAATATTGTTAATTATTACATACAAACTGGTTTCAAAATTTTATGGTCTCTTCACTATGTGAGGCCTGGGCCAAATGGCCCTGCTGACCCCTTCTGATAGGCCCTGCCTTCTCCTACTCCTCCTGCCTTTCTGTTATTATGCTCCTCCTTCTCCTATCTTATCGTTTATCCTCTTTCTTCTCCAAACTATACTCTCTCTAGTTCTTCTTGACCTCATCCACCCTCTCCTTCCTCCTCTTCTTCTTTTCTCCTTTCTGCATTTCCTTATATTTCACCTCCTCTTCATTATCCATCCTCTAGTGCGGCATCTCGTACTCATTCTCTTCCAGCTTGTCCTACTTCACCTTCTGTGCAATCACCTTTAGCTGTATTGTTTGATCACCTTCTTCCTATTATCCTGTTCTTCTTTTAATTCTCTTCACCTTTCAGTCTCCTAATGCTGCACCCCTTTTCTTCCTCCTTTTCCTTCTACTCTTCCTCATTCCCTCCACCAACTTCTGCTCTTTCTTCACCTATTTCTTCTACTTCACTTCTTTCTCATTCTCCCAGTACTACAAATCAATCTCAACATCTCCCCCACCTTCTTCGCCTTCCCCATTTTCCGCATCCTATTATCCTTATTTTACGTTTCCTCTTGTCTTTCATGAAAACCTTAACCGGAACAGAATGTAAAGTGCGAAGTTTCTTTCATTGGCGAAGTCAAAGTAGCGAAATTTAATTCGTAACGATGCTAGAATGATACCTTGCCTACTTCTAGAAAAGACAGTTCTGGCTGGGAACAGATCTTCTGTATACATTAGCATTAGACAGATGTCTACAGCTCGATTATCGGTTGACATTGCACTCGACTCTTCCGTTCTCCACGAGTCGGTTTATCCGAAAGTCAGCCACTTGTGTCTCAATTAACAGGAATGAGAAACTAAATGTTAGCTAAGACTCTTGGTATTATCTTTAGATTCACTACAGTTTACAAGACTGTCACACCAGGAACTGATTTTGAGATGCAAATAGGACCATGCAAAACGCATTCATGTATAATGTACAAAATGTATATATGTATGTACATATGAATGTGTGAATATGCGTTTGCAAGTAAGTTTGCATTTGTATGTATTGTGTATCTTGTATTATGCATGCAAATGTATACAAAAAATTTGATCAAAACAATACGTGTGGTTCCGTGCCTTTTTATACCCAGGTTCACATCACTATAATTCACTACCACAGGCTGTGAGGGATCAGTTTTTCTTCTCTTATTTCATTTCACAAACAACTGAAGATTTACCTTTTCCAGCTACCAGCGCTTTTGAGATGAACTCATAAATTAAAGCGATATAATTGTAATCGTAATCGTAATTGTAATCAGAAATTTGTATAGCGCCTCTTCAAGAGAAATTCACAAGAGGCGCTCTCTTCGCTAGCTTTAGCATCCATTAGCAAACTTTGCTCAGATAACTAGAAGAGTAACCGGTGACAAGCTCGCACGCACACTCAGAGCCTACCAACATACTCCCAGATAAGGCACGTAGCATCGAGGATGAGGAACGACGATGGGCGACGTGATCCGTCGCTGATGTCTCACGGTGGTCCACCAGTTCCTCGTAGATGGAACAATCCGGATGGTCCTTAAACCGACAGATATGCGCAGGACAGGCATTCGCCGCCCGCCGGCCGATGGGTAGGTAGGTAGTTGAGCTATTCCGTGATTGACGATCGGTCACGCTCCAAAGACTCTCTTCGCTCTTCCTCCATCTATATCAAAATTTGTCGGCGTAGACGGCTTGCATAGGTCTTTCGGTCTGAGGCTTGATGTAGAGCTGAAATCCTGTGCCCCCTCTGTAAGTGGACCATTCCAGTCACAGATGGTCACGATAACATGCAACAAAAACCGTCAGAAACGCAGCAAATCCAAGTTGGAAACAAAAAGTAAGTCCGACACCCAGACTCAGCAACAGTAAAACTCCAAACTGCTTTTTAGCAAATGTAATCCGCCAAATGACATGAACAGAGCAAACGACCGATGTTGCCGCGGACAGGCGGGGCATTATCTTAATAATAATAATAATAATAATAATAATAATAATAATAATAATAATAATAATATTAGCCGTTGAAAAGGTGGTGAATGAGAAGGAAAATGATCTGGACCGAGCAGTTGGGAGGCTCTCAGTGCTTCACGCACATGATGCCCTAGTGCTGTTGCGAAACAGTTTGAGCGTTCCGAAGCTGCTCTACACAATGCGCACAGCCGTTTGCACCGAATGCCCCAGTCTAACTAGATTTGACTCTCTTTTAAGAGATGGTTTATCGACTATCTTAAATGTTGAGCTGTCGGATGAGAAATGGCTCCAGGCGTCCCTTCCGGTTAGGGATGGCGGTCTTGGTATTCGCTGTGCTTCTACGTTGGCACTTTCTGCCTTCTTGGCCTCTGCTGCAAGCACAAGCGATCTCCAAACACACATACTGCCACCAGAATCCTCCGATACCTCAGACGAGCTAGTGAATCCCGCACTGAATGCATGGATGGTCTTCACGGGTGCATAACCACCAACTGGACCAGCAGCTCATCGACAAAGGGAATGGGACAGTCGCTGGACAAGCAAGGCGTCGGCGAGCTTACATGAGTCTGCGAACAACCCACTAGACCGCGCTCGTCTCTTGGCCTCTCAAGCACCACACTCTGGAGATTGGATGCTGGCTCCTCCTGTAACCGCATTGGGACTCCATCTTTCGGATAAGGTGATACGGACCGCGGTTGGAGTGCGACTGGGAACCACACTGTGCGAGCCACATCTGTGTCACTGTGGCGAAAGAGTCGACGCCAGAGGACTTCACGGTCTGGTCTGCAGAAAGAGTGCTAGCAGACAACAACGCCATAACATGCTCAACGACATTATACGGAGAGCGCTTACCAGAGCGAACATCCCTGCTCAGAAAGAACCGTTGGGTCTCACCAGGGAAGATGGCAAACGACCGGATGGCGTGACTCTTATCCCGTGGTCTCGCGGAAGGTGTCTTACATGGGATGTGACAGTTTCTGACACATTTGCAGCGTCACATCTAGGTTTTACTTCAACCGGACCAAGTGAAGCTGCAAACCGGGCAGTCTCAGCCAAAAGGCTAAAATACGCCACTATAGCTCAAACCCACTCGTTTGTGGCGGTCGCACTGGAGACCAGCGGCGCATGGAGTAGGGAAGGATTGGATTTTGTGTGGGAGTTAGGACGAAGGATGACAATGGCAACCCACGATCCACTGGAGACCAGCTACCTGCTTCAAAGACTCTCAGAAGCTGTCCAGCGTGGGAACGCCATCTGCTTCTCCGGAACTCTACTATGAACATATAGGATGATGATGATGATAACAATAATTATAATAATAATAATGTATGTGTGTATGTATGTAATAATAATAATAATAATAATAATAATAATAATAATAATTATTATTATTATTATTATTATTATTATTATTATTATTATTAACAACATTAATAATAATCAGCATAATATACATAATATGCAATATATACATCATGAATGTATATGTATGTATGTATATATTTAGTATATAAATGGATGTAATGCATGCATGTTGCAGATTTCCGAGAGATATGTAATTGAATACCAACTTTAGGTGAAATTTTATTTCCTAAGCTATTGGCAAGCATAACAACCCAATTAGCATGCACAGACGGTATGTATGTATGTACTTGTGTATGTATGCATGCATGTATGTATGTATGTATATATGTATGCATGTATATATGTATGTATGTATGTATGTTCATTACTTCATTTATTGACAACATTTATATAGCACCGCTTCAAGTAATATACCCAGAGGTACTCAATTTATGTATGTTTTATGTATGTAAAATGCATATATTATGTATGTATGTATGTATATATGTATGCATGCATGTATTAATAATAATAAGACAATTTATATAGCGCTGTAGCACAGCTGAGGCCGAAGAAAAGGGCGCTGTACATGAGTTCAAAAATCAACTACAGTCATAAGATGTCTTGAGTCGTGACTTGAATGCGTCCAGGGTTGGGACATTTGTCACATTCTCAGGAAGTACATGTATGTAAGTATGCATGCATGTATACATATTATGTATGTATGTATGAAAGTAAGTATGTATGTATGCATGTATGTATGCATGTATGTATGCATGTATGTATGTATCTATGCCTGCATGCAGGTATGTAGGCTTAACATATAAAAAAGTGTATGCACGCATGCATGTGTGTATATATGTAAGAATAAATGTCTGCAAGCATGTATGCATATATGACGAAATGCATATTTCATGCATAAATATTTTATGCAGTTATACACATTAATGATTGCTTACATCTAAATACATATATAAGTAATTGTATATCATCAACCTGAATAAAAGCAGTCCAAATGATGATTTGGTAATACTTGTTTGCGAGACAATTTTGACTTTTTTCAGCATCATTGACTAAGGATGAACTTTTGTTTTTAATTACCTCAAGAATTCAAGAATTCTTCAGGCTAGCTAGGAATGTTAAGTTACATGGATACGAGCATACATACATACATACATACACACATACCTACATACATGCATACATACATACATACATACCTACATATATACATACATACAATATACTTATACAAGTAATACATACATATGCAAATACATATGCATTTATACTGACATGCATACTGACATACAGACACGAAGTTTTCTAAAGATGCAAAAGTACTCTGGGTGTGAATATGTACACATATATGAGTGTAAGCACGCATATGTAATCGTGCATGCATATATCTATGCTTATCCACATGTATGCATATTTGAAGGAGTGAATATTTTTATGTATATACGTTTGTATATGTATATATGTATGTAAGTATGTGTGGATGTATGTATGTTCGTTTTCTTACTCTTTTGTTTGTTTCTATAGTCGTTTGCATATTCATTTGTATGTATGCAAGGATATATGTGGTTGTGTATATGCACTCAGAAAAAGCCAGCAGACTTGTGCACTTAATTATAAATACGATGCATGCTATCTTACGGGCGTAATTTGCTGTTTATTTGCTGGACGAACGCTTGGCAATATTTTCATTAGTCGTCAAATTGCTAAGCAGGCGAGAATATTTGTCAAATTTCACGAAAGCTTCGAAGCCATCTTATGCAGCGCAGCTAAACCGGGCACAGAAAGCCGTTTAAATAAACCGAGCGAAGGCATTAAACCGGACCGCAGACATTAATCCATTACACGGACGCTCGGACTCCATTCGTCTTCATATCATAGCAATGAAGGATAGCGTCACCGGCTCTTTGCCGCTCCATTAAATCATTATCCGCACCGTTTAAGATTTATAGCTTTCCTATTTCTGAAAAAAATCGTCTGGGATAATCTCCCCGCTCGAGAAACGTTCCACGTTTGTTCTTCCTGCGCCTGAGAAACAATGGGGTGGAAAGTGGAAAATGAGTGCTGGGAACGTGGAATTCTATCAAGCAGATGACAGAAGCGAAAAGATAACAATGCTGAGCAACCAAGCAAATGGCGAGTATACACAGAAAGTGAAGCACTGCGTGGTTCCCTCACCTAATAACACAGATAACTTGCTGCTTAAACGCAGTATACACCAGCATATCTTTATTCCTATCTAAACTCTCCTCATACAGTAGAAACAAAATAACAAGTAGCATACAAGCGATGTATACAAGTTTGCATTCCTAGCACAGCTACGAAAATGCCTAATACCTGTAAATAACTGTATGCATTATTGTGAATTTAAAACGAAAATTGAAAGGCAATGTACACATGAATACGCAACTATCCATATAAATATGCTGCAATGTAATTACAATAATAGACATATCCAGTGTCGGGTTTGCGGGGGATAAGGCAACTTGGACGACCATTTTGTTCAAAGTATATCCCATTATTTTGTCATACATATTCTTCAACCTCAGCATCCTTTTCTCACTACTGGCAAACACAAATTGCACCAGAGCATATCCAGATACATATATTTAAATAAATAAACAAATGGACATACGTATACTTTACATACATATACATATACACATACAAATATACATTACATTCATACATACATACATTCATTTATTCAGTCAGTCAGTCATACAGGCATTTAAGAATAGACACATATATAATTTCGCAAACTCTCTCTTCCTCTATTCTTTCCGTCGTTCACCCACTATCATCCGTCTCAAGCCCCTCTTTCTATTACTCTTCAGTTATTCCATTCAAAATCGAATCCGCTGCCTTCCCATTTCTGTCAGCTTAAACACAACCCACCCTAACAGCTCCTCTCTCCCTTCTCTCTCTGGTCTTCTGGCAACCGGACTTGGTTCTTAACATGGCATCTCTAGACAACTCCACTGACTTGATGCATCGCTCGTGAATCAGCTGATGCCCTGCGCTTAGCTTTCAACAACGCTTTAGGAGTTTCGAGTCTACGATTAAACTAGTTTGCTGCATAGAGGGATAAAAGCATCGATATGCATATATATCAGGTCTTCTTTCATTCGTTCGTTCGTTCGTTCGTTTGTTTAGTTCGGTCATTCATTCATTCAGATCTTCATAGAGACATAATTGCTTAATGGTTACGCTAAGTTTGGTTGCGTATCTGCTCTGGCACATACGAAGTTATGATATATGAAATGAGTCATTACAAGAAATCGGACGAAGAAAGCGTGAAAATCCGAAACTCTTATGCATATCGCCATCACTGACTGAAGGAACTCTTCTTATCTTATCTCTGCTATTAGGCTAATAATAGACGCTGACAAGGCCAATTAATTCTCATGCCTCTCCTTTGTGTGATTGGCAAGGGACAGATGGAAGAAAGTATCCGAATCTATAGAACTATAGAAGATGGGAATGGATACAGGCATATCCATAGTATGCACACAAATGCATACACACACACACTTTGATACATACACAATTCATGCATACAGACATGCATAACAAGAATATCAATATACATACATACATGAACGCATGCATACATACATATATTCATACATATGTACACTCATTTACATTCATACATATATTCATACAGATATACACACACTTACATTTACATTCATATATGTATACGTACTTATATAGGTATCTGCATGTTATTGAATACACAATATAAATAGCTAAATAAGATGTGCTGATACGTGCAACCTTTATCGCTGAACCTTATGCGCTACATAATTTTAAGCATTTACATGTAATATATAATTACCTGTTGAGAATCAGGCGTCTTGTTAGGAGCTGTTCCTCCTCGACTTTTCGGTATTATTGGCTAAAGAATAAATTAATACTCACAATTAGCTATATGGATATATAAATATTATATACTTATATTTATTACATCAAAATAAATATTTCGCAAATTCAGTTATGCTATATATAACATACGTATAACATCCGCATACATGTATAGCTCTAGCGTGACCTATTAGTGCTATGGTCCGCTAAGCAAAAAGCCTTAAGACAAAAATGCATTGATTTATAATTTATTTTTGAATACGTATTCCGTACATTATGATAATCCTCTTAAAGAGATACGTCTTTTCTATTGAACTTGCTTATATTGAGCCTAAATCATAGTCGAGATCCATATGTTCTTATCATTTCGGATACGTTTCTGACTGTGGATCATCCATCGTCCTCACACAGAGGTTTGAATACATCGACCAAAATAAGAGATAAATCTTTTTGCGAAAGCAATCACGCCTCGGGGCAAACGACCGCAAGCACTCACGATGTGAGGCATATGAAGAAAATTTTCAAGAGAGAAAAGTAAGAAAGGAAACTCTAGACAGCATACGCACTGTATTCAACAGACCGAACGCCTGCAGAGGTGCTAAAGATATTAACAGACCATTGCCAAATAGCATCGTGTATGTATATCACATAAATATAACATTTGTGAATACATATGCAATGTTGTTATATATGCATGTATTGTATAAGTTACCGTCGAACTTGACATCTTTTCAAAATCATTATATAGTTTTGAACATAGGTTAGAGTGTGCAGCATCTTAAAAAGGTGCTATATAACAGAGGCATGTTATATATATATATATATATGTATATACCATACAGAAATGCGTGGAACTGGTATATTTAAGTATTTAAATATATTTGGATGTGTTAATTTATTAGTAGCTAAAATGTTAAATGGGTTTACTGATTGATTTCTTTATTTAATTCGTGCAGTTTATATTGTATGTCGTTATTACTGTTATTTATATTTGTTGGCCGACCACGTTTTGAAATAATAACGAGCTGAATCAGTTAATGACATCGACGAAGTGAATCAGATGAAACTGCAACAGTTTTCTACACAAAATACATAAATACATATTTTCTGTTAGTCCGCAGGTTCTCTGAAAGTCTAAAACTTGATATCTATACAATAAACTGCCTTTTTAATTAAAAGTATTTTATAAAAACAATTGAAGTGTCCTGTATATCCAGCAAAGTAAAACTAAACAGTGGTGACTTTTTCAGCTATTGGAACATTATTTCCATACAGGTGAACTTTTTGTTCCTAATGAACTTTAACACCAGTTAGGGTAGCGAGCTAAGCGCTTTTGAGACTTGCTTAAAGTGTCTTGATGAATGTATATATATATATATATATATACATAAAAGATTTATTCTTACATATGATCAGTGTATTATATATAAATTTCATATGCGATGCATACATAAGTCATTACATCAATGCAAACAAACATATATGTAGTTCAATGCTGATATTCGTCTTAGTGATTATAATAATTTATATTTTAGTATAATAAATTTTGCAATTAGCAAATAAAAACTGAGAAGGCTCAATTTCTGTCACATGTTTTTTCTCAAATGATTAAAGCAAGAAGCCAATTTCTTCATGCCCTCTCCTTTACATTATCAACAACCAAACGGCCAGTATTATCTTTTCTGCAACGTTCCTGTACTAGGGAACTGGGTTGGTATCAGTTTTTAAGCCGATTCTCGGTGTTATGTGTTTAAGTTTACCGTCCGACTTTGCCCTTGTTAAACGTACACTTGGCATCTGTACAATGTCCACTGCTGTTGTACTATAACAAAATGTATGTTAAAAATTAACATACAATTTTAATAAGCTTTTTTGTTGGGGCAACTACATGCATATGTTACCAGTTCTTAAACTGTTTGTAGCTATGAACACTACGGCTCATAAGGAATGAAGCAACTTATTGTAGTGTCATAGTCGTAGTTAATACTACAGTACAACACGGATGTCGATTATATGCCGAGTAAGTACTCGGTTTAGTCGTCGTCCAGTAAATTTTGCAATAGAAACATTGATGTGAAATAATTGGGTCTAACAGTCCGCGGCCCAAGAATAAGAGGCCGTAGCTTCCCCTAAGTGATACGTATGCATATATATGTCATGTTCTTTAGTATAGAAATGGGACGTATGTATTATCTTTTGCTACTGTTGTTTTTGGTAACGGGACTCGTGCACGTAATGGCACATTCTGAGTAGGGCTAGAAGTCAAAATTAATATACTTTCACTTACAACATCTTAAGGAATGTGTATTTATGAGGGAAAATAATATTTTAACATCTGCATTATGTGAATATCGACTTTCGGTTTTGTTGATTTGTTTTATCTTCGGTTTTTTGGTATTTTTGGTTTCCCAAATACCGACTTTGGTGTCGATTTCGGTTTATCTGAATATCGTGATATCGGTCAGGTATCGGTGATGTAATCATGAACTCGAGATTTCTACAACACCCCAAGGACGCAGGAACCAGCTCATTCACAGGCGCTCAGTCAAATCGATATGTAGGGTCCGATTCAGTTCCAGGTCAGGATCCAAGGGCCATGCCAGGCTTACAGTGCAGACGGCTACGATGGATGATGTTGCAAGATAGACGAGGGTAAGAGGAGGAATCAGGATAGGATTTGTATTTTGTGGAAGAGGATTGTTGTCTGTTTTGAGTGAAAGACTTGCTCAGAGATTGCCATGAGGGTGAAGTATTCATATGTTCGTAGCATTGATAAGGTAATTGTCGTAATTCTGGCGGGAGTTTATTCCAGAGGAGCAGAGCAACTATGCTTGTGCAGCGATTTTCAATTTTGAGGATACGCTGACGGAAGGGCGGAGAAGTGTTAGGGTGGAAGCGGAGCGGGTTGATTGAATGGAGTGGTTGGATTGTAAATAACTGAGAGACTGTACAGGAGTGTTGGGGGGATTGAAGTGCGTTGTAAGTAAGTGATAGAACTTTGTGCCCTATTCGCTCAGGTAAATTAAGCCATTGAAGTGATTTGAGAACAGGACTGATGTGACGGTATTTGTGGTCCTGGTGACAGTATGAGCCAGAGCTTTCTGAATAGCTTGAAGGCGGTTTATTTGGGTGATGGCTATATTCAGGAAAAATGAACGCAGTAATCTAGTTTAGCATGAACTATCGATATGGTGATGGTAAATGCAGTTCTGAGGTCAAGCATAGATTGGATACTGCGAAGGTCATGGATATGCAACAGTGAGAGGGATGGGTGATATGAACAGAGAAGCTGAAAGTTTTGCTCGAAGATCACACAGGAGAATTAGTAGGAAAGATGAGGTCAATTATTTTGGTAATGATGGGAAAAAGGACAGATGCACAGTCTTTCAGTGAAGAGGTAGGTTATAGGGTCAAGAGTTCGCGTTGTTTGTATGGAACAAATTTTAACATACGTAATATTTCAGTAGGTTTGATGACAGATAATAAGGGTCAGTGTGGCGACGGTGGAAAATCATGAGTCGAGGAGGGAGCAACAGCAGGCGAGACTGGAGAACTATGCGTGGCACTACTTTTGCCCGAATAGAAAGAACAGAACGAGTCAGCTTTTGAAGAAGACGGAAAAGAATTTGGAAGTAGCTGGAGGAATTCTGACGGAGGAGTTGTTTTATGAGCGTCCAGGGAAGGTGAGAGCTAGAGGATCGGCGATGAACTAGTGAGAACAGGTTGAAGGAGGCACACCTGTCAAGCCTGATGGCCGGCTACTGAGGTTTCGCATAGTTCTACCAAGTTCTACCACGCGTTAGCAAGACAATAAACAGATCAGACTCTGTAGTGTATAAATTTCGCCCCCTAACTGTCCCTCCTCTTCACTGCCCCAATATAGTAAAGAATTTATAGCATGCAAGGTCTGCTTTAACCCCTATTTTCCCTCCCTAAGATTGGATTTTGACCCGCTCCAAACATGATCCACTCATTCATTCATTCATTCAGAACATTTATATAGCGCCCCTTCAAATAGTGTACCCAGAGGCCCACTTGACTGTCTCGAAGGTTCAGCATTTGGACAAGCAAATGAGAAAGCTTAGAGTTTAACGGCATGCGTTGAGTTTTCGATTTACTATTTAGTGGTCACTTACAGTGGCCCTCAAAATGGCCACTCCCACAAGTAACGCTTCCGGTTTTCTTCAGTTCCATTTAGACGTGCAATTTCCCGAGTTAGTTTCGTGTGTTCGGCGTCAGTGTTAGGTCGTTTCCCAGTTAATGCAGGAATCTGGATTGTGTGCTCTACGTGGACGGTGCTCAGACCAGTTTCATCGCTGACGCCTAATGGGGGCCAATATGACATGGCAGATGCACCATCTCATGTTTGTTTGGTGCGCGGTAGTTCAGTGGTTAACATGCTAGGCTGTCAACACAGAGGTCGCGTGTTCAATTCCCGCCAGGCATATTTTAATATATCAGTTCTGCTGGCGCCCACTCAGCTCTAAAAGAGTACAGCGCCTGTACAGTGTCGGGTGGAAGATCTGGTGGTGAAGGAGAAGACTGGCCACCAGCCCCCATACGACGAGGCTATGTAAATGAAGTCGGTAGCATTTCACACCAATGGTTGCGTCTCGTGGTTGGCTTCAGGGAATGCACTTCTGTTTCTGTGCCTTCTTTGAGCATTCGGAGTTAGAATACCCCCTGCGACCACGAGATATCGGTTCTGCAATGATGATGTATTTACTTCGGAGCTGTATCGAAAACCCAATACCCTCTGGCCTCAGCTATCTGCAAATTCTTAGACCAGAGAAGGCCCTGGAGTGTGGGTCCCTCCGAATGCTTTGTCCAACGAAGAGGATTGGTGCCTGTCTACCAGGGAATGCTTCTGCTGCGGATCCTTCATTCAGGGCGGGGTTATTCTCTATTCTCCATGGCTGCTCGGCTAACGCAGCACCTTCTCGAGTGAGGGGCATCTTTCAGTGGTACATAACAGGCGCAAAACAAATGTCCACATGCGTACATACCTAAATACCTACACATATATGCGTATACATATTCATACACACATGTATATACATAGATACATAAATACATACATGCATGTTTGCATTCATACATACATTAATATAAATTAGCATAGGTCATCATTGTCATGCTTCATCAAACCTACGCAACGCATGCATTCAAATCATACATAGAAATAGCAAGGCAAGTCCAACTCATGTCAAAAACGACTTAGGATTCTGTTTAATTCAAGCCTATTCGGTATAGCATCCAACTACATTGTAACCGCTGTCCACAGTTCCTCGAAAGACACGAATCATGTCTTAACCGAACTGCAGGTGACGTGGTGCTGTGCGAAAAATGTTCCGGGCCATTGCTTATTCGTTACAAACACATAATTTACAAATATATAAATCTAATATTATACCTATTCAAACACTAATTTGCATCTCTCTCCAATGAATATTTTTGCAAACACGAGTGCATATATATGCCATATATATATGGCACATAATGTGCGATGACATTGTAATGTATAATGACAATTGACAATAAGTCGTAATGTAATGTATGTATAATGTCCATAGGTGCCGATACTTATGGGTCAAGGGGACATGTTCCCAATATTTATGATGGGAAAATTCATGCTGTCTTCCTGCCAATATTGCCAATGTTTTCAGAAGAATTGGTTTGGTAAAAGCAGTTAGTAAGTAAAGTATTAGAAAGTAAAGTAAGTAAAACTCTCATGCCCCATGAGGAACGTAAGGGAGGCGCTCATTTTTTTTCTTAGACGCTTGAGCCGGAAATTGACGAATCCCTAGGTTCTGGACACGGGGTCAGTGAATCGCAGGACTTGCCGTTTACTTCCCATCATATGCCAGCACCAAATTATACTGATTGGTGACAGAGGCAAATGTGCGCAAACAACTTGCCCATGCAAAATTATTACACGGAGTCGAACCCGCAACCGCATGATCATTGACCAAACGCGTTACCGATGGGCCACCGTGCCCCACACTAAGCATTTATCCCGTTATAGAAAACAGCAACAATAACATAGGTAGGGCACGAATTCGTAGGAGATGGTCAATACAGATCACCAGAAATTTTGAAGACTAGAAATCATCAAAGAAGGACCGAATGTTCGTGAGACCAAAAAAGACATGATAATTTTGACACATGACGTAGACAGCCAAAATACAAGGGCAATCAAAACTGTCATCAACTGTCCATCGTAAAAATTTTTGCGGAGATATATTTTCCCCCAATGAGCAAAACAGATAAAAGCCACTAATAAAGTTTACAAGCCATCTGCATGTGCATGATAAGGCATTGTCGCTTACAATGGGTAATTTCGTCCAATGTCTGTGTAATAATAATGCGCTATATAAGACACTTGCACACTTAGATATTGTGGTTGCTTGGAAAGGCGTCGATCTCTACCCGCTGTGTTGGTCGTGGGTTCGACTCCTCACAAAAGTGTCATTTTCTACAGATCCAAGGACAGACAGTTCATCTGTTGTTGTAATGACTGCGCTTCAGCCGCATGATCGAGCAGAGGGTCTTTTCATCGGACTGCAGTAGAACCGGTGACAGGACTTAACAAATAAAGTATTCACTACCTTAGCTTACCTGAGATTTCCCGCGCTATGTCGCGCACCGTCTGGGTCCTCGGCTCCTGCGAGGAGAGGCAGAGAAAACGAATGGGGATTGCTTCACATGCAGCTGCAGCGTAGATGAAAGGCATCGGCGGCAACCATTCCACTTTCATCCCTCCATCCGTCCGTTCCTCACGCGTACAGCAGAAGGAAGGCTTACTGGAAATGGACGAATTTTCCACAGCGATTTATTTCGACCGAGTGGAAAGCGCTTGCGCTAGATAAACTGAGCGACATTGACGTCCATTAAGTTGCATTATACATGAAGAGCTTAGTAATGAGAGAATATCAGATGACCATCGGTCAGCCGCAGAGAGTGGACAAGAAAACAACTTTAAGTGACCGCAGCACAAAAATAGATTGCGTTCATCAATCACGATCAACCGAAAAGACAATTTCTTGCGCAGTCGTAGTTTGACCCACCGTTCCCACCATCGCCACCACGAGCTCCCCTTCGCCCCACCCACTACCACCAAAGCGCAAACGACTACGGCAAAGACCGCAAAAGTCGTGAGCATCATCATCACCACCACCAACGACAACATTGAAAAAAACAACATCACAGAATCATCATCACCACTAACAACGACGGTATCAACACATGCACGTCCCTTCCTTCATCAAAACTACCAACAACGTACGATCACATCATCATCATCACTACCACCACCACCACCACCACTACCACCACCAACAGCAACAACAACAACAAGTCAAGAATCATCATAAACAGCGACAAAACGCATAGGCCTAAAACTCTGTGTGTGATTGTATGTGTGTAGTCAATTTACAGGTTAATCAGACAGAAGAGAGATGTATCTCGTAGTATATATGAGGTATCTAATGGCAACAGTTATCTCGTGATAGGAGGTATCTAATGGTACAGTAAGAGGCATCTCATAGTAGGAGGTATCTCATAGCGGCAGCTCGTGGTAATGGCAAACATAACACAACTGAACGATAGCTGTAAAGAAGATTCCTGTCTGATTCACAACAAATGCCAAGTACGCTGTAAACATACATAGTCAGTCTATGAAGTCAACGAGAACGACGAGGACTGGTCACCATCAGAACGCAGATGCGCCAGCACAGAAGCGCAATGTTCACGGCCGATAGGTTTCGAATTTGAAATCTTATCAGATACGTATCTGTCAGTTCAAACAATGCTCGTAATCGTAATTTTTAAATTGCCAGAAGCACCGTGAAGTTTTACAAGATTCGGTCCCTGAGAAACGAGACAGAGGGTTATTGGGGGGGGGGGGGGGTAGCATTCATGTCGAAAGAAATGGGAAACGGCAAATGAAATGAATTATTATAAGAATCCTTCAAACACAGTTTTGAATGAAAAGCCGGAAGAGAGATAGATAAAAGGACCTAAGATGACTAGAAAAACTGGATGGCCTACAGGTGAGGCGGCGCATAAGAGATTTTGCGAAATTCACCTGAGAGGCAATGGCAATAACGATGACACTTATGTACGTGAATCACGATACTGAATAAAGTCGTGTAAACCATTTGAAAAAAAAACCTATAAACGTGGCTAACCGAGTAACCTGAGTGACTTTCTGCCTAAACTGTTGCGACTTAGGCAGAAAAATGTAAGACGAGAAGGTGGTGCGGTGCGCGAGAATACGCGATGAGCTCGAGTTAAAGAGCAGAAGCCAAAGCCCGGATCCAGAAGGGCAGCCGAGCGTAACGATCTTCGACCCAGCTGAATCGTGACTTGAACCTATAGCTACCATCTGTTTGCTGGATGGTACAGACCAGCAAGGGCTTCCCATCAGGAGGATCGTAAACTGAAACCGTTCTTGAACAGGAAGCCAGTTCAGTAATTCTCACATATATTCTGATGTAAATGAGGATTTGATTAGGTTGACCTGCGCTTTAGGATTTACAGGAGCTGGCGAAACTATAAAAGGCCTGTGAGGATGGAGATAAAGGCGGTGACAACGACGATGATGATGTTGATGACGGCAACGACGACGATGATAAATGCTGCTGATGATAATGATAATGATGACGCAGACAATAACAACGACGGTAATAGTAATTAATGTTGTTATTTGCTTCATTCGATGATCATGATGAATGACTAAGATAATGATCATGATAAATGATGGTAATAGTGATGATGATGACAACGGCAACAATAATGACGATCATGACGACGCTGAAGACGATGGTAACGATGATGAAACTATGAAAATTAACAGCATGACATGCAGTTGATAGCTTAAACAGAGCGAGTCTCGTGAGTAGATGCTTAATTCAAAACGAATCAAGTATTCGTTTAAAACCCTCGAGAAATCAAACTACAACAACTGAGTCGAATTCGATTTGTGATACCAAACCCTCAGCTACAAATTTTAGCCAACCGCACATTTCTATTTCAAATCACATATGCGAACGGACCTGCGTTTATATCTGGACATTTAAAGGACCTGAAGGACCTAATGTCTGTTGATGCATTCCATTTCACGTGACGTACCAGGATTCGATCCCCTAACGGAGTAGTAGGCCTACACGCCACATTTACTGTAATCAAAGACAGTCCTACACTTGTAGGAGATGGCAAAGTAGAACACAAGAAGGAATAAAAAGTTTTAAAAAGAGACAATCAAACGACACAGGGAACCGAAGGAACGCCTAATTGCAAGTGGTGCTAAAGTCGTTTAGTCTCAAGGGACCCGGAACAGCAAAGAGCGACGTCGACCATTTGTCAGAACGCGCTGCGCAGGTACGCATGCTACACCTTCTAAACCCAGACTAATATCGTTAGAAAGGCGACCGTATATATATATATATGTATATGTATATGCGCATACGTGAGGTGGAATATTGATGGTGCAATTCGGCGCAAACGTCTAATCAACAGTAGATTCGGCGCCGGTCCACGGGAACATGTAGGTCCCCTGCAGTAAACGGTTTTCGCGCAGCTCGAGCGAATGATTAACAGCTGGACGTCGGCTTTCGCCAGTGTCCAGTCCCACCGCTCTAGGCAAAAGACGCTGTGGTCAGTACTGGCGTAATATTAACACATCTGAGCCGGTGATATATGGTCCGGCCGACCGAACAGTAGCAGCCGACTCCCCCACTTTTTCGCCCGTCCACCCCATTCACTCGCTCACTAGTTCGGTGAATGTCACAACTGGACGTGGCGTGAGTTATATGGCGCTACAGTTCTGCTGTTGTGCTTGCGATGACGTTCAACGTTCACATGTAAGGGAATAGTCAGGCGAGAAACAACACAGTTTATGTGGCGCTAGTCTAGGATCTGATTGGGGTTCACGTTGCACCATCTTGAGCGAGAGGATCTGGCAAAAGAAATAGCGACACTAAGCAGACAGACAGAAACAGTTGCAAGAATTATCAGAGTCCATTACATATGCATTACACATACACATTACAGGCAGGCAGGCAGACAGACAGAAAGACAGACAGACAGGCAGGCAGGCACAGACAAGACAATAAGCAAAGATAGACAGATGCACAGACAGACAAAGACAAGAAAGCAGAGACAGGACAGGACGCAGAGATCCGGAGAGTTAAATATACAAAAACAGAGAAATGAGATTCTTGCCAAGGCGTTTGTGCGTTAGGAAGCAGGAATCGATTTGAACAATGGCCAACGGGCAGCTGGTCCACTTGCTTGTTCTCTGTTGTTCTCAAATGCCAAAGGGTAATGAACATTCTTGGCCATTGACCCAGGTCAGGAAAATGAAAAGGGATATGTTTACAAAAATAGTTAATTTAATTTCTGGAAATGAATCAGTCTAGTTTCTATGCAATCACTGTAGATCTGCTGCAATTGCATATTTTAGGCTGTTTCCCGTATTTCTGCAACATAATATATAAACCTACAACACAAGGAAATATCAATAAAAGAACTCAAAAAATAACTAACCAGTCGTTCAAAAAGAGGAATATTTTCGGGCATCATTTCACGCGATTTCAATAAGAGCAACATATGAATCATATCCTTACATGCACAATATTGCAATACAAACTGCCTCATGAAAAATGACCAGGTTTCTATTCTTAATATATACAATGGCACATCATTCCATCTCGTGTATAAATTCGAGTTCTCGTCGTCCTGGCTCTGAATCCAGCTCTCCTCCAGGCGTCCTTGACTGTAGCTGAACACTTACTCGTCTCCTCAGCTTCTCATCTCACCCTCGCTCGGCAAATTTTTGTCAAAACGCAAGATCCACCTGTTTGGCCAATCTCTTCTTGGGCTGGCTTCTCATGTGTGATATAATAGAGCATACTGGGTTCTCCGAAAAACAATACACTACATCATCCACAGCGCGAAAAACTCTTCTACTTATTCGCTTTACTTTCAGCTGGTAACAGAATCCCAAATATAAGCCACCCTAAACTTTGTCGTGATCATATCCATACAAGTCGAGGGTGCAAGGCTTATATATCCCGTGTCACCACTATTCGTGCATTTTAATTGAGAAATTGCCTGAATTGGGGTGCTTCGCTTTTAAGATAACCTTCAAACCTGGAGTTGGTAATGATAACCACTCTACATCTACTTCCCCACTGACCAGTTTTATAAACCTGGAGAAACTGAGAGATTAGAAAACATGGATGATATCTAGAAACATATAGAAACATGAACACATGCAGACACATTCCATGCACGCACATACAAACACGTACACAGCATAAAAAATCTATGTAGACCGTTTCTGTGTTGTATGCATGCGTGTTTAGAAGTTGTACATGCTATGTATATATATATATATATATATATATATATATATATATATATATATATATATATATATATATATATATATATATATATATATATATATATATATACTGTATTCATTGGTTGCACGCGTCATGCATTCACGACACATCCATGTCGCGTGATTTAAGGTTATGTGAAAGTTCTTTACATAACATTAAAGTGGCATCAATGAAACATTCCCAATGATTTCAAGGTTATATGCATCCTAAGCGCAGTATACGCCAATGCATATGTTTGCAGTTGTGTTAACATTAAGCAGAGTATATGCAATTTATGCGTGACAGTTATGTGAGCTTTAAGCATATGAGCATATGAGCATGTATGTGATGTGATGTGACATGACATTACATAAATATACAATTTCTCTTTCATAAGGGAGCCTTCCCATTTGCCTTTGCTTGCGCTAAATAATAATAATAAGACAATTTATATAGCGCCGTAGCACGGCCGAGGCCGAAGAAAAGGGCGCTATATATGTTCAAAAATCAACAACAGTACAACAGTCATAAGATATCTTAAAAGATATGTCTTGAGCCGTGACTTGAATGTGTCCAGGGATGGGGCATTCGTCACAATGTCACGAAGACTGTTCCAATCAGTGGTCCGGCGACAAAATAAACCTTCTCTCGACCTCATCGACCTGTTTAAAACAAACCCATCTCAACTCTGAATTTTGTGTCTTACATTCTTGAGCGGGTATTTATGAATCCTATGCAAACTCACATATCTTCCGACTCACTGCATGATCACCCCTTTCAGTCTGCATGCCGTAAGTTTCATTCAACAGAATACGCCCTTCTTGTTGTTCATAACGATACCATGTGCTCTATGGATAAAGGTAGGGTGGATGACAGCACTTGTTCTTCTTGATTTGTCTGCTGCTTTAGATAAGCCTACTGTGGACCAATCTCTTTCTTTTGTATAGTTTCCAGCACTGGTTTGGCTTTTGTGGTCCAGCTCTACTTAATCAGTATATTTAAATGGTAATTAGGGGTCTAGTGATTTGCTAACAGGTGGTATTCCACAGGGTTTCTTTGCTTGGTCCTTTTTTGCTTGCATTATAGACCACTCACTGTTCAAAAATCATCGACTGCGATATCACTTCTATGCTGATGTACTCAGATGGCCTTGTCACACGTCTGTGCAGCTGTTGACCACCGCCCTTGAGGAGGTTCAGTCTTCGATGGCGTTTAGTAAACTCCTTCTTAACCCATCGAAAACCGAGATTATGTAACTGGGCACTGCACAGCAACTTAAGAAATCTGAATAGCCTAAATCTTTGAAACTTGGTAACTCACTTGTTGAGTTGCCTGATAATGCCCTCAACTTAGCATTGTTTTTTATTTACTATGTCTCACCATTTATGTGAATGGTATTTGTAAGTAGTCATACATGTATATTTATGACATACGTAAATTAGGCGCTATGTCCCCATATCCTCAAGGATATCTCTGGCAAACGAACTGATCTCTAGTCGCCTTGATCACTGTAACTCGCTTCTTGTTGGTATCACAAAGTCAAACATGCAAAACTTCAAAGAAGTCAGAACCCTTTGGCTAGAGCCATCACTAACACTTCAAACTATGAGCCTATAACATATTTAGGAAAGGATTTGTTTCAAATTGGGGCTTAAAATTCATAAAACATTGAACTCTGGCCAAACTCAAAAACTTAAAATCAGTCCTCATTCCATAGACTTCACCTGATTGTCTTTCTCTGGTCATATCTAAGACTAGAACTCTTCTGTGTGAAAGGGCTCTTTCGGTTGCTAGACCTAGATTTTGGAACTCTCTCCCTCTATCTGTTCAGTCTATTCAGCCGCTTCTGTCATTTCGTTCTCAATTTGACTAACCTTGTTGAAGTTGCTTATCCGCCATAGGCTGCCTTTCTGTCTTAGTGTGTTGATATTCTAGTTATTGACCTAGTTACTGCATGGCTTTGCTGTGCCATTGGTTGATGTCTTGTGCATTGGACACAGGCGCACTAGAAGTTACTAGTTAATAATAATAGCAACAAAAACAACAACGAAAACAGCAGCAGCAGCAACAACAACAATAATAATAATGATGATAATTTACCAATGTTGTCTAACAGTTCAAGTAGAAACTGATTAGACACCGTTAGGTTGTTTTTATAATAATAATAATAATAATAATAAGACAATTTATATAGCGCCGTAGCACAGCCGAGGCCGAAGAAAAGGGCGCTGTACAAGGGTTATAATAATAATATAAGGGTTATAATAATAATAATAATAATATAATAATAATAATAATAATAATAATAATAAAAATAATAATAGTAACAACAACAACATGAGAAAATGTCTGTATGCAAACCACAGGTGTGCATGCATACATATTTTTGTGTGTGTGCTTCTGGGTTGAGTGTGTGTTGCTTTTGGTGTCTGTTCTTGTGTGTTTTTCTGTATGTGTCTGTGTGTGTCTTTTCTTGGGTGTAACTCAGTATAGCTGCACACATCTGAAAAGGCACAAAGGAAGCTGACAAATAAAGACAGGCACAAATACATGACAGATACTGAGACATACATACACGATGTTAACTAGACGTACACTATAAAACACAACTTAAAAAAACAACTCGTAAATCTCAGCGCTCTGCAGGCGTTTGGATCTCGCTGGCTAATCCCTGTTGAGCGATAAACCAAAACAGGCGCTAGATAAATTATCCATGCGCATGAGTTTCAGACGTAATCGAAAACGCGTCTTCTGTACAAATGGTCAGAACAGTTGCTGATAAAGCATTTGCATACGACATGAGTGTACACTGCGTCCTATCTACAGGAAAACACAAGTCCAGGTCTATCAGTGGAATGCAGGTCTTGCCAATTCATACAAGTATATATACATATATATATATGTACATACACACTGTATGTATATTTAACATAGCTTAATGCAACACAAAATACAAATGCAAATATCTATATATAATACAGATCTGCAACGAAATATACATATGAATACATAATTCATATACTGTATATTTTTCCTTTCGTTTTATTTTTAATTTGTTGCTTCTAACGGCAAGTGCATGTGCAAATGAATATACATAAACATTTGCATTTACATTTGAATATGCGTACTCTATGTGTGATAAATATAGCTTAAACATGTTTAATCACCTTTTAATTTAAAATTTGTACATAACACACATTTGTTATTCTTACATGTATTAATCATCTCAGAAATATGTGCTGCATACATATTTAATATAAACATTAAAAATAGGCGTATAGGCCTAAGTCTGATCTATTATAAAAAATATCTTTGTACTAAGTATGCAAAGGTTAGACAACAAGTACTATGTGCTAAGTATGTATTGTACCAAGAAACAGACCAGAAAGTCATTCTCATTCATTTCTAAGATGAAAATATCTATGCGGGATGTATGTTTCTGTCTACAGAAACATTTCTTAATCGGGATATATGCTTTCTTACATTGACCAAATAAACACCCTATATATACAGTATATAAACACATTTATATGCGTATATGTATACGTAAATGTAAGAGTGCAGAACAGCATTGCGAGGGGGGAGCAAGGAAGGATAGAGGGAGGGAGGGAGGGCTGGAGAGGACAAACAAGTGGACCAAGCAATTTTTCTTGGACGGAAAAGAAGAGGAAGTAGTGGCAGGGGAGACATTGTGGAAGAGGAGTCGACAGACGTTCAAAGGAATCGCGAGGAATGGACAGTCGAGGAATTGACGCGAAGAGACGAAAAATAGAACATTGGGTCGAACGAGGAAGCGGAGCAGAAGGAGGAATAGGAAAAACAACGAAGGGTGAAGAGAGGAAGGAAGGAGAAATTTGAGGAGAAGGAGAAACATATGAGGCAGGAACATAAGGAAGAGGAGGAGGAGGGATAAATGAGAGAAGAGAATGAAGATTAGGAAGAGTGAAACGAGGAGAAGGAGTTAAAGAACAGAGTAAGAGGAGGAAGAGGAGGAGGAGGAGGATAAGGCAGCGGCAACCGTGGCAACTTGAGAAGAGAAATATGTGGCTGGCCCGGTAGGAAACAACTAGAATCAGTTAGAAAAAAAACACGTACACCGATCTAAAATTATTTCAGTGCAATACTACCTTTAAAATAACATTTCCATGATGATTTTAGCATTCAACGTAGATCGCAATAAACGCGCTAAGCTGTTCACATGCTTTCTTTAATTTTTCTTGTATCTTTTTGATTATTTTTGATTCATTTAAGTGGTGAAGTTAAGAAGGAAAATAGATAAAAGAAGAGCCATGCATACAAATATGTGCAGAAAATTCACATTGTTTTTAGTCAGATAAGGATACAGTTGTAATTTATGCATGCACATATATATTTACAAATACTCATGTATTGTTCATGTATAAATGTTTTTTAAAATCCTGCGCATTTCTATAACCCCTTAAAGAACCCCTCCAAAGCGCTTCTCATTAGCCTCTTATTAGATACACGGTGAGTAAGCACTCAAATCATCATATTAAGGTTCATCTGCACAAATGCCAAGTGAAAAACTAAATAAACTATGGACTTATGGACGAATAGACGTCATACTTATGTTCATCCCTACCGACATACAAACTTACGCATGCATACGTAGTTATGCATATATGCATAAAATATACATACATATTCAAACGTATCCTCCATATGCATTTCTTCTTTCTTTCACACTATGACATTTCATGCCATCCGGGGTTCTATGACCGATGACATGACTAAACAAGTGACTTGTACACTAGTTGGTTCTCGACTATTCTTTTTAAATCTAAGAAAGCTACAGATGATTCGAAACTCTCTTTCTATGGTTGTTACATGAACTTTTCATCGTCAAATCCATTAGATTTCCTCTGTCAGTTTCATGTTGAATGGCGCATTAAGATTAAATAACGTCCTTGATTTTCAAAAGCCACAGTATCAGCATTCCATCATATATCTTCATACACTGCTACCCACCATTGTCCCCTTAAGCTACTGGGTTCTTCTGATAATGGGTCAAACGATAATTGTGAGATCAAGTGTCTTCAGTTGCTGTGCCCCTCATGATTGGAATCACCCAAATTAAAAACACTTGTCAGAAACTACTATTTTACTCTGGTCTTCGCCTGACTCCATCTTCTGCCTGGAAAACGTTAGTTCATCCACCCCTTACATTCAGATTGACTGACTACGCGTAATAAATTCTTGACACGAAATTAATAAAAATAAATATATAAATTTAAAAATATTTGTGCATGTATAAAATACATTTATACATAAAATTCAATTATATAATACACAGAAATAACTAAATACACATACATTAGACATAAATACAGACTTATACACTTTTACTTGCATAAATACATACTAATATACATGCATGCACATATTTATGCATCGTAATATATGCATACATATAGATAAAAAGGCAAATAACCAGCCCAAAACATAACAGCACCTCCGACTGATACCTTGAGCATTATCAAATTGGCGCAATAAAAGTATTTAGATCAGTATATTATTATTAATGTTATCATACTTACTTACTCATTTACTTATTTATATACGTACTAACACAAACAAACAAGCATGCATACATACATACCCCTACCTAGATACATACATACATACATGAATTCATACAAAAATATTTGTACAAATATAACCGCATCATAGACTTATAAGTTTTATGTGTGCGTATATATATATATATATATACACACATTTATCAACCACTCGTGTGTTCTGTTATAGTGACCTACTTAATCGGATACAATAAGCAGTAAATGAATTGACCTGTTGTTAATCTAATAAAAAAGTAAAAAGGTACAGAGTCGTTTTCGAATCTTCGCTTTAGTGCATGGCAGAAATCTATTTTAGAATTTGAGAATTTCTATATACAGGGCAGGTGATTGCGTTCAATACGATGCAACACAAAGCATACCCCGTGCATTTCCACTTCCACCTACAGTGACCAACAAAGCAATTGAGTCCATTCTGTTTAGGCTGCATATATGAAGAATATCGGAACATTATCATCGTCATGGTCTTCCTAGTCCTCGTCTGTAGCATTACTACCATATTTGCTATAATAATTAATAATTTGCCCATAGGTTTAATAGTAATTAGAAGCAGTTTAACAAATGGGCGTACTATACGGAATTCAGTCGTCTCGGTTTTAAAGTAGGTTGTTGTAATGTATATTGTAATGAAATGAAATGTAATGCATATATGTATGTATGTATATTTGTATGTATGTATGTATGTATATATGTATGGTTGTATGTATGTATGTATGTATGTATGTATATATGTATGTATGTATGTATGTGTATGTATGTATGTGTATGTATGTATGTATATATATATATATGTATCCTGTCATGTATAACATCTTAAACTGATTTGATGTTACATAGGAGATCCTACTTGGCGAGACCATCGGCCCATTTGTACCCCAGAAATGTTTATATACTGCTTTCTGCGATGCTATCATTGGGAACAATAAATAAAAAATTAACTATATTAATTAATTAAATTTGCCTAAAATATAAATGGAAATATACGTATTATAATATAATATATATATATATAATACATGAATATTTTTCGATGTATAAGTCGTTAAGTACAGTTGCAATAGTATTGATAGCTATATACATATATTGGCTATACATATACATGCATATATATGTGACAGATATATATTATATCAATATATTCAAGCCACGCCATATTAAGACAAAAGTGGAGTGTATATTTGCAACATAATAAAATGTAATTTTAGTTTCATCTTTTTTTCATTGGAAAAACACACACACACACACACATATATATATATATATATATATATAATTCCGTATGTAAATTTGACATTTTGAAAGAGGGCGTAATTGCTATATGAAAAAAACAAGTAGTTCCCTGTCTTCTGTAAGATATAAATATATACATAGGCCTGTATTCAATATTAAATAAACAAAAACATAAATTGCATTTGATTATGCATACTTGACCTGTTTGGTACTAAATGTGATCTGGACATCTGGGAACAGTCTACTTGATTACCCGTGTTGATCAAATCTATGTCAAGATTATGTATTATTCGAAATGCATCTATAGCAATGGTAATAATAAACTATTCTAGTGTTTTTGTAATATTTTCAATTATATGTGGATATATATATATATGTGTGTGTGCGTGTGTCTTTGTAATGAATGTATACGAAAGTGTATTGGCGTGTATGTATATGTAAAAGTATATGTTGATATATGTATACACATATAGGTATAGAGATTTAGTATTTATTTATATATAATTAGGCATTTGTATATTTTTGAATATATATGGTGTGAGGCGCGGTAGCCGATTGGATAGAGCGCTCGACTTGTAACACGGAAAGTACGGGTTCGAGCCTCCTCTGGGACGGTTACTATGTTTACGGACCTTGAGCTAGTCCTTCACTCACAACTCTCAGCGCCATGGATCGATGCTTAATCATTAGACAATGGCGCTTAATAAATGCAGAAATAATAATATATATGTTGGCATGCATTGTAACTGGAGATTATGCATATTTTGACAATAGTTATTGATAAACATTAATGTCTGCTGCGTCCTAGCGTTAAGTGTCTGCATGTCCTTTCTATACAGGTCACTACTCTAACAGAATTTTCGTTCGGCGATAACAGAAGACTTCCTGATAAGAGCATCTATAGCACAATTAGAAGACACATCTCCCACCCAACTGCCTTGCTATAACGGATGTTTCAGTCTAGCGCCCCGCTTTTGCCCTAGACCCTAATTATATTCGAAGGGCCACTTTTAAGACCGAGCCGCGATTAACTGCGCGCAGTTGATAAACTTTATTTCCAGGTCACTGGGTCAGAAACCTTATTTTAAAGGTCAAACTTAATCGGTAAGAGTTTACAGTTCAACAGCCGTTTTTCCAGATTTGTCCCGCGTCAAGCCCTCAAATTCCGTAGTGATAAGGGGGTGTAGGACTTAGAGGATGGTAAATTCTCCATGGTATTTTATGTAACGGAAACCACCTCCAAGATTCTGCATATAAGTTTTAAATCTTATTCGCATTCTGCTTTGCATATCTATTCGTTTGTGGACAGAGATAGGGCAACCATTAGCATCAGTCGTGGTAAATTATTAATCTCCTGCGTTGGGTTCAAATCCATGTTTCTGCTAATTTATGATTCCTATCAATTTGCGTTAACTTACAAGAGCAGTCACTTTACATAGTGTACCGTCTAATCACTCACTTGGATCATATCATATTTCTTTCTGACGATGGCGCTCCAGATAATGATGAGCACGAAGATAAGGAGAGGAAGCAGGAGAAGGAAGATAATGGTGCGGCTATTGCTGAGGATGACAAGATATGCCAGCTAGAGTGATGAAAATACCCGATGACGACGACGACGATGATGATGATGACCTCATTATAAATAACGCAATTATGACTGATGGTGCAACTAATTCTAATGACGTCGTCATTATTATAACAAAAAACGACAATGGTAATGAAACTTTTTATGTATCGTTACCTTATCATATCAATTAACAAACAAACAACGATCTAACGAACGGAGTGACGAAGACCTCCGAATCATTATAGGTAAAAAGTTGTCTGGCCAGAAGGGTTTCTAACGTCTGGAACTTCAGAGAGTAGAAACTGCGGCTGAAATAGAAACAAGCTGAGGCCCATCTGAGTACTTGGTAACCTTTTACCGACTGCATGTATCGAAGGCGCCTCCTATGAATACGTCAGCTACTTGCTGACGTATTTATAGGAGACGCATGTGCTTTGAATTCTGGAAGCTACTAGAGGTTCAAGGCCATCCATCGTTTTGCTACTAGAGCTTAGTCGGTATCGGCTGTTTAAGTCGACATCGGTTTCCGGTGTGTTTCTCGGTATTTTTTCGAAGGGGGCTCTATAGGTTTCAGTTTTGGCTTTCTATATATCGCAAATATCGGTATCGAATGAAGCAACTCACTCAGGTATCATCTTTAATAATACAGTACAATACATATGTCCAATATTTGCCGAACAAGTCCTTGGTTTAATCGTCGTCCAGCAAATCTTGTGATAGAAAAACATCTTGTGAAATAATCGGGTCTAGTAATCCGCCGACCCAAGTGCACGACGCCAAACCTTCCACTGCCTACCTTAAGCCTACCGTCCACTGCATAGTACGTAAGCCTATGTCATTTACTCTACTGTAGAGATGGAACGTTACCATTATGGGTCGCGTATAACGGGACACAAATATGCGTAGGCCTATTAGGCAACATCAAAATTTCAACAATGATAAAGAATGTGCAGTGAAAGAAAAGTAATAGTTTGAGAGGGAAAGTACTATTTTGATATTTGCATTCAGTAAATACCGACTTTTCGGTTTTGTCGGTTTTTGAAATTCGGTTCGGTATACCTCGACTTTTCGAATACCAGCTTCGGTGTTGGTTTCGGTTGTTCTGAATATCGCGATATCGCTTTGGTATATCGGTTAAACCGACCCACCTCTAGTTGCTACCTCTGGTGCATGACGTCATCGCCTATGCATTACTTACGTCAGTACATTGCCTATACATTCTTCTAGAGCACATAGCAATGCATCGCAGAATGAAATCAGCTAATGCAGCTTAATAATAACACTGGACAACAAATTTTAACAAAAGTCATGTTACTGAAATGAAATTAGTCAGTTCTTATCAATTTGTATGTGCTGAACACGAATATGACAGTGAAAATGCCGAATTGGTTCTAGTTTTTTTGTAATCTGAAATGAAGTAATTTTATATCGCACAATGCAGGCCAATAGTGATACACTTACAGTTAATATTTGTAAAAACCAGGTCATAGACTAGTTCTTAGATTTTTTTGCCTGTCTCTTGTACAGCTGTTCGGGAGCATCTCTGCGGAGTGTCCAGCAGTAGTCAGCCAACATTGTAGTGGACCATTTTCCCTGGTACCTTTGCTCCATTGTTGCGATATCTTGATGAAAACGTTCTCCATGTTCGTCACTAACCATACCACAGTTGTCAGGGAAGAAATCCAGATGGGAATGAAGGAAATGCATCTTCAGAGACATATTGCAGCGAAATTTCTGGTACTGCTTGAGCATGTCTTCTACTAGTTCCTTGTAGTTTTCTGCCCTAACATTCCCCAGAAAGTCTGTAGACACTAGACGAAAAGCATTCCATGCTTGTTTCGCATCACCCTCCAGCAAGTTGTTGAAGCGGTCATCTTTGAAGAGTTCTCTAATCTGAGGACCCACAAAAACTCCCTCTTTAATCTTTGCTTCGCTGAGTCGAGGGAATTTTTCATGCAGGTATCGGAAAGCTGGCGAAGTGCGGTCAATGGCTTTCACGAAGTTCTTCACCAAACCTAGTTTGATGTGAAGGGGTGGTAGTAGGATTTTGTGAGCCTCGACCAGAGCTGGGTGCTGGATATTCTTCTGTCCAACTGCCATGTTTTGTCTGGGAGTCCATTCCTTCCGCACGTAGTGCAACTCTCTTGCTCGGCTATCCCACTCACACAAGAAACACATATTTTGTATATCCTTGCTGCAGTCCCATTAAAATGGCAACTACCTTCAAATCACCACACAGGTGCCATTTGTACCTGTTATAGTCAATGGAATGCAGTAGCTGTTTTAGGTTATCGTATGTCTCTTTCATGTGGACAGCATGCGCTAATGGAATAGATGGAAGACGGTTTCCATTGTGCAAAAGCACAGCCTTAAGACTCAGTGTTGAAGAGTCTACAAAGAGTCTCCATTCTTGTGGGTCATGAGTGATCTGTAAGGCATTCATGAGGTCGTCAATATTGGAACAGAATACCAGATTACCTTCCTTCATAAAGAAAGGTTCCAACTGCTGATGGCGCTTTCTATATGAAGTAATTGTGACATCTTCTTCTAGAAGATTCCATTGTTGGAGTCTTGATCCTAGCAATTCTGCCTTGTTTTTGGATAAGTCCAAATCACGAACAAGGTCATTTAGTTCTTTCTGTGTTATTCTGTGTGGGGTTGATGATGCACCACAGTGAAAATCGGGATCACTGCACGCTGACGGACCAGGAGAAGAACATGTCGGCTCACCCTTGTCCTCATCAGATGAATCAAGGAAAATATATTCTGCTGGAGGTTCTGGAATAGGAAGTCCATCACCATGTGGAACTGGTCTCAATGCTGACGGAATGTTTGGGTAGACTATTGTCGACTTCTTTTGCTTCGTTATTCCACCGGAAAGAGGAGGAACCAAGCAGAAGTAACAGTCATCTACGTGGTTGCTTTGCTCTCTCTACACCATGGGAACTGCAAACGGCATTGATGGTCTTTTGCCATTCAACCACTGTGAAAGCTGTGTTGTACATGTAGCACAGCATATATGCGGGGCCCATGGCTTGTCTTGGTCACCAACCTTGCATTCGAAGTAAGCATGATATGCCTTCTTGACTTGATAAGTGATACTTTTCTTCTGGTTGGCAAATGTCACTTCCCCACAAATGTAACAAAAGTTGTCCACAGTATTTACGCACTTCCGAGGCATTACTGTTCTGTATTGTATCTAAATGGATAAAGTAATAATAGTTTTATAAAACAGTAACTTAAACTGTCTCGCACAAAGTCTGTAATATTGTAAATGCTCAACCGTTCCGACTCGCTTTATATAGTACACTGCTGACGTCATCTTACGTCAGCAGCCGACTGGCTGTAGTTTTACATTGCATCAGAAAATGACGTAATCAACTGTGCGTGATGTGTCCATGATGGGATTATGCAATGAGGTGGAATATTACATCATTCTAGACTTATTTAGGATATTGTCGCAGTCCTACTGCATAAATTTACATGGTGAAACATAAAAAATGAACTATATGAAATATTTTCAAAACGAGAGCCAATAAAAATTTTTTATGGTTATATTCGCGTTTAATGCAGCTTAATAATAATGTAATCGCATTCAATGGAATCGGCACTTAGCTTAGGACTCTTGATATAGAAAACATCGTCATTGTGGCGGACAGGTAGTAAGGCTTACATGCTAGTTTTATGTATATTAATAATTTTAAAGAAATAGTACTCGAATTATATAATAGTTTGATATTTAAGTTATTTCATTTGCATTACTTTCTAATATGATACGAATTATTAATGCGATTAATAAAATGAGTCCTTCAGCTATCCCCCGTCCAATAAATAATTGTCTCTGGAACGCTGCTTAGTCAAAGGGGCGCCGGCACTCACTTTAAGCCAGTACAGCCTAAGCTTAGGGTGCCCTTATGAATCACGGAATCATTAAGGGTTTCCCTATACGGGCGAAAGACCGTGAAAACACAAGTTTAGCATGAAAGCATTGAGGTAGTGCGGAAGACTAGTAGCGTCGTCGAAGCCACACTTTAAGGAACGGACCGTTGAATGACGGCTGCCGTTTGTTGCGATCCATGGAGAAGCGTCGGGGAAAGGACGACTGGGCGGTGCGAGTTGCAGCCGAGACAATCACTGTCTGGATACGGGGATGGCTCAGCTGATCCAACATGGCTTGGCCCCACCCTGTTGTGAGATTGCGAGGCGGTCTGAGTCCCGATAGGGGCAAGATAAAAGGTTGTGCGAAATTCAGGAATGACACATGAGTTTGCTCCGAAGTCTGTAGAAGGGTAAGACGTTCTGAGTCCCCGTAGGAAACGAATACGCAAGTCTGTGTGAAACAAAGGGGCAACGCTACCGAATTTACCCCATCAGTGCCGTTAAGAAAACGAGTCTGCCCAACAAACTGGTCAATGAGCTTCCGGTAAAGTCACTAGGGTAACGTTCGCTGTTCGATTGGGAAATGGGCTCAACGGATCCGATTTCAGAGTTTGGGCTCACCCTGTTGCGAGGTCGAGAGACGGACAGTTTACCGATAGTGGGGAAATAAGAGGTTGTGTGAAACTTGGGGAAGGACGCACCTGCAATACACCTTGCCTGAATTCAAACAGGTTCTGTTCCAAGCTGAAAACTACAAGAGTTCTAACCCATAAAGTTACAAGATGACAGAGATATTAAGAGAAACGAAGGGAATAAACGATACGTCAAAGTTCAAACCGGGTTACCCAGGTACATTAAATGGAGTTTAGATGGTTGATACCGACTTCATCTTTGCCTGTCACGACACACAACTCAAAGAATCGACTGAAGTGCGATGTCGGGCCCCCTGTGTGCTAATAGCGAAGGTTATAGAGAGAGGACCCTTACTGTCAGAGTTCTCCAACCGGTATCTTCCTAAGCAGAATTTTTTAATTGTGTTGGTCCAGGACTCTCAACACAAAATCTGGGTCTAGTACTGTAAGTTGTGATGCATGACAAATACTCGTGTGAGGTTGGTAGTCGTACATATGGAAATGGCGCGAGAGACGTAAGATAGTGAGAAGATGCGTTGCACCGTATACATGGACCCATGGTCGAAAAACGCAGGGGCTCTTCAAGGGACTCCTCTGTCCCCGGTGCTAAGAGAAAAACTGGTGCCTCAGATTACTGGCGATTGTTCCAGAGTTACGAGATGTAGAGTGTTAGTGAACAGGAATCCCGTAATAAAGAAAGCCCACAAAAAGGAAACGACTATTGCTTGTAACGGAACGAACCCAGTTTTGAGGAACCCCATTCTCAGAACGTTGCCCATCCGGCTACTGGGGGAGATGCAGACTTATACAACAGAATACCATACAAGACAACGTAATATGATACAACAGAATACAAAACAATACAACTCAACATAATACAATGCAACACAATGCAACACACTATAATACCACGCATTACAATGTAATGCAATGCAATGCAATACGATAAGATACAATGCAAAGAAATGCAATAAATCACATCATATCACATCACATTACATTAAATTACAGCAGCTTACAATGCCTTACGATTATATTATACATTACAGTCACTATAATACATCACACTAAGTGGATTGCTGCGTAGAACAACATAATAACATAAAACAACATAAAAAAGTTTACTTAGACTTGGGGTCTATTGTATTTTAAGTATAAAAATGCTTCGATGATCTATTTTTACTAACTAATCATGGATCTGTAGTGGAAGTAGAGTACACAGAACTGTGGGAAGTTCTATCAACTAAGTACAAACTAAGTATACAATCATGAAGCGCATTGATTATCAACAAGACTTGCCTTTTCCAATTCGTCTCATGACGTGACGTGACCGTCTGAGACAGACGTAACCACACAAGGCACTGTATAGATTTCAGTGTTTACATCAATTTACAAACGCGTCCTGTTGCGTATTCTTTCCGTGCACCCTGCAAAGCATCGCAACATGCGACCAACTGATGCATCCAATTGAAATGTAACCGAATAATTTAAATAGAACGAGATGACGTAGGCTATCCCACAGTGTTTATGTTGCGCTGTTTGCAACGGCCATTGCGTGACACCCAACGCCACCTAACGAAAAGACTGTGAACACAATCGATGTGGTCGTCATCACTCACTACACTGTCTGTAGAAGTCCAGTCGATATTTTCCTTGCGTACACTGAGAAAGTTAGCCATTATGCGCGCATATAATATCCAGACGCAGTATATTGACACACTGATTCGTGATATGTTGTGGAGTATTGTCGCGAAACAGCTGCGGTCTACTCCCACTGACGATGCGCCAATGACAAGAGCACGATCAAGTCATTTTGAGACGATAACTGGTTGGTTAAGTGATCGTCTTATAACGCCCACGGTGCTGGTTCAAACCTCCTCTTAGACCACTTACTCTGTAAGAACCCTGAGCAAGTTCTTAACGCACATTTGCTCAGCGCCATAGACACTTCATATTGGCGTAAAATTATAATATAATAAATAATTTAAAATAAAACTAAATATGAAACTGTCAATAATTAATTAATTAATTAATACTGATTACATAATAAACATAGTAAACAAACTTAGCAACAGCAATTCACTTAATCAGTGAGTGATTGAGTGGTGGTTGATAGAGTAATTGAGTGAGTATTTCACTGTCTGGCGGAGTGGCTGAGGGGTTGAGTGAGTGGTTGAGTGAGTGATTAAGTTAATGGTTGAGTGGTTGAGTGGTTGAGTGATTGAGTGGTTGAGTGAGTGGTTGAGTGGTTGAGTGAATGAGTGAGTGGTTGAGTGGTTGAGTGAGTGAGTGATTGAGTGAGTGAGTGAGTGAGTGAGTCAGTCAGTCAGTCAGTCAGTCAGTCAGTCAGTCAGTAAGTCAGTAAGTCAGGTCTGCGCACTTCACCAACATCAGCACGGAGTGTCGTTCCAAAAAAACCACAAGGCGAAATGGCGCACATCTTAACATGAATACTCTTATGAAATCTTTGAATTCATTCATCCATTTATCAATCCATTTATTTATCTGCCCATCCATCCATCCAACCATCCATACACCCATCCATCCATCCATCCATCAATCCATCCATCTAAACATACATACATCCATGCATATACATACATATATATATCCTTCTTTTTTTACTTCCAACTGAGCCACCAGTCAACCATACATCCATCCATCCATCCAACTGTCCACCCAATCATCCGTCCATCCATCCATTCATCCATCCATCCCTTCACCCACCCGTCATTCTTTCTTCCATCCATCGTTCCGCCTTCTTTCCATTCTTCCTTTCTTCCAATCAACCATCTAACCACGCATACGTCAATCTATTCACTCACCTATCCTTCATTCATCCATTCATTCATTCATTCAGAAGGTCAGACAGACTGACAGACAAACAGATACGAAGACGGAGAGTCGGATATACAGCCTGGCAGATGAATGTAGAGATGTAACTGAAGCCAAGGAGACGGACAGTTACAAATAGTTAAGGACGCGGCCTCATACATAGGTTATTTCCTCCTTCTTCCTTCTTCATTTCCTCTCCCCTTTCCGGCCTCATGCATCCTTCCTTTCCTCTTACCTTCCTTATTTCTGGTTTTTGTTCTGTCTGGTTCTGCTTTAGTCCCTGAGTTACTTGCCTCTTTCAGTGGTCCCTTAGTTACTTGCCTCTTTCAGTGGTCCCTGAGTTACTTGCCCTTTTCGGTGGTCCGTGAGTTACTTGCCTCCTTTTGTGGTCCCTGAGTAACTTGTTTTCTTCGATTGAACCATGAGTTACTTTCCTCCTTTAGTGGTCCCTGAGTTACTTGCCTTCTTTCAGTGATCCCTGAGTTACTTGTCTTCTTCGTTGCATGACTTGCCTCATTCAGCGGTCCATGAGTTACTTGCTTTCTCGGTGGTATCCCTTGCCTAGTCCGGTGGCCCCGGAGTTACTTGCCTTCTTCAGTGGTCCCTTACTTAATGGTCCCCTTCGGTGGTATCTCTTGACTTCTTCGGTGGGCCCTGAGTTACTTGCCATCAGGTGTGCACGAGTATTTGGCAGGGGTGTTCAACAAGGATGAGTCATGAGAAGCTGCTCTGCCTCTGTATCCCATTCTGTCTGGTTCGGCATCTGTTTCTGGTTCTGCATGGACCACCGAAGGAGGCAGGTGACCCTGAGACCACCTGAGTAGGCAAGGGATACCACCGAAGGAGACTACTACCCCTGCAGGGACCACCGAAGATGACTGTCTTCATCTAGTCATCCGATGCCATAGGGAGACCTAGGCCCTCGAAAAAGATGCGCAGAAATGCCTCAGGTCATGAGGAAGATGAAAGAAGAATTGGGAATGTTTGAGGAAAGACAAAGGTGGAAGTCGAGGGGAAGTAAAAATATGAAGTCTAAACTAGATTTGCATGAAAAGGAAGAAATGGATGCAGGAAGGAAACGACTAGGAAGCTATTGAGGTAGGCTGGAGGAATGGATAAACGAAATGAGTAGAAGTTATCAAAGAGAAAGGAAAGCAGAAAGAAAAGTAGAAAGAGAGATGGAAGGAAATGGAAGGAAATGGAAGGCGAATGGGAAAAGAAGTCAAAAACGTAGTTAGAAGATGGAAGAAGTGTGCGAAAAAGAACGAGAAGTAATTCGGGAAACAACGAATGATTATGATAAGGGAAGATTTGGGGAAAGAAAAGAAACAGAGAGAGTAAGAGAGAGAGAGAGAGAGATAGATAGAGAGAGAGAGAGAGAAGGAAAGTTGAAAAAGTGAAAAAAGAATCCCAATATTGGGAGTTGGAAGGAAAGTTGGAAATAAAAAATGTGACGAAATAGAGTATAAGGAGGAATGATGAGAGAAAGAAAAATACAGAGAAAGAAGAAATGGATGTGAGGACAGCTGATAGAATTGCAAGGACTGTGAAACAGAGAATTACAAGGAGAGGATAGGGGTTGGGAAATAAAATTGGATGAAATGGTGCAAGAGAAGTGTAAGAAAAAAGGATAAGTGTGTATGAAGTGTCAAAATCATCTAAAGAAGAAAGGAAGGAAGATTATTAAGACATAAATAGAAAGACAGCCATACACGCTGAGAGCCACACATCGATATACACAAAGAAGGACAGACGCACGGCTACACCGACAGACAGATAGACATACGGATAAATAGACAGATGGACAGAAAAATGGTCATTCAAAAAGATAAACAGGGAAAGAGCCATGCATTCCCGTAAAAAAAACGTATACACAGACAAACAAACCAATAGACAGAAAGGCTGACAGACTCGCAGATAAAAGACCGTCACACAGACAGACATAACAGAAGACTGACAAACAGACAGACAGACATACTCAGATAGTTTAACAGGCAGGCTGGTATGCACACAGACAGACAAACATACGAACGTCTGTCTGTATATTTGTCTGTCTGTATTTTGTATGCATGTCAATCTGTCTCTGCGTCTGTATTAAAGAGTTTTCTGTCTGCTTAATGAGAGACATACATGCTGACAGATATACGGACACGGACTGACAGACATACAACAGGCAGACAGACTTAGACAGTGACAGATGGACAGATATACATTGAGACAGCCTTTAACAGGGAGACACACATACCAACAGATAGGCAGACAGACTGAAAGACAGACAGACAGGCAGACGGACGGACAGGCAAGGCCGACTGACAGATTCATGTCGTAGGAATTCTCTTTGAGAAAAAAAGATGATTTAAGGCGAATATTGAAGGGTGGGAGAGTTGAAGAGGAGGCGGAGGAGGCTTTGGACAGAAACAAAGTCTGATATTAATATGCGCCATTGTGTCTTGCCTGGATATCTTATTAGATGCTTAAACTCGAAGATGGTCGAACAACGAGGGAGGACCGCGTTTGCAATCCGTCCGTTACTGTCCGTCGGTCCTTCCATTAGTCACCCTTTAGGCTTTGCTTTGCATCCCTGCACTAAGAAAGAACGAATTACAGACTGACAGACTGCTTGATTGATTGAAAGAAACGATTGAATGGAAAATCAATTACTCAAATATCTATCAACCAATCAATCTACATGGCAGCGGTAAGCCTCTTGTATACCGCCTGGATATTCCATCTGCAGCGATCGAGTGACCATCACGATAAACAAATCCATGGAAATATACTGTAGTTTCACACTTGATTGCTTTTTAAAACACCAAGTTTATGACTAAGTATCCTACTTCATTTTTTTTAAGTAGCGAACAAGGAAAGAAAGATGAAAAGGAGAAAGCAGAGAAACAGTTTTGTCTGAATCAAATAAAGATTAGAAATAACTGTGTAAGGAAGCAAAACCCAAACGAATTAAATAATGGACTGAATGAAAGAACGCAATTAGCAAAGATTCTGCCCCGGATTCTGAACTGGCACCGAAGCTGATCAAACGACTTGGCTCTTGCAAACTTATATAGCGCCGGTGTATAAGCTGGTTTTCCTTATGCGGCTTTACGGTGGCGCTAAGAAATTCAGAGATTAAGATTACACTACATTAAAAAGAATAAGAAAACACACGATTAGGAAGGCTGAACGAAGAAGGAAGGAAGACGAAGACAGAAAGACAGAAGGAAGAATACGAAATAGAAATGCACTAGAATGGAAAGCAAGGATGGAGTGTGGCGGACTGGAGGACTATTAAAGGTAGGGAGTACGAAAGCCTAGAGGACCTTTAGAAGAACACGAAGATCATTCCCTTAAGCTAACCTTAGAGGCGGCAATTGGTATGAAATGTTAGCGACTTCACTTACTTAGCCTTGGCATCTGGAAAAGGGTGGTCAGTCTTCCCTCACCTCCTGATCTTCCCACTTTCAGTTTATGGTCAGTGTACTCATTCTGCAGCTGAGGTGGTTAAGAGGGGCGAACGTTGCAGAAACCTTGAAACATCTTTCTGCCCTGATGGGGATTTGAGCCCCACCCCGACTTCTGGGGTTGAAGTTCAGCAGGCTAAGCAATAGATTGTTAATGGGGCCCTTCGGAGGAAAAGAAAGCTGCAGTGCAAGAGTTGTAAATTGTGAAGCAGTATGGCTTGTAGTAATATCTCAGTGAACACAAGAATAGTTTTTAATAGAAACAGGATGGCTACGATGAGGAATCGGATGGCAACTGAGGCGTATAAGATACAGTGGCTGAGCTGTTTAAAATCGTAATCGTAGGCTCGAGATTTCTGCATCACCCAAAGAAAGCTAAGTTGCGGGAACTACCTTATTCACAGGCGCTCAACCAAAACAAAATCAATAGGCAGGAAGGGTTCGGTTCCAAGTTAAGATCCAAGAATCAGACAGGCAGACAGTCAGACGGCTGTGGTGGATGGTGTTTGGAATTAAACCCGAAAGTGAGATAAGGAGACGAGAAGGAATCATGAGGACAGGATTTGTGGAAGAGAAAATCAACGTATAGAGCTAGCGAACGATATAGCAAATGTCGAAATGTTAAAAGGCTTAAACGGACTTCAAAATGCATGAGACAGTCATCCTGCAGGGGTGACACAGCCTGATACCGAACGAAACACAAGGGCCGAAACATCAAAGTTATTGAATACAGCATCACTTAATAGTTTCGAGCACTTTCCTAAACAATTACAGATTTAGTTGCACAAGAACTTCTCTGCCAGACTGCAAGACTTTGAGTTTAAATCCTAAGACTAAATTCACAGTATAAGAAACTGCTTAACAAAATAATATAGAGGTATGAATTCCGTGCGAAGGGTTACCTGGCTTACTGGAGTTTTGCTCGATTGTTTGATCACTGCAATGTCGTTGTTTAGACACATAACTCTTGATAGATAAGTTTTAAAAGAGAAGTTTAAACATAACTTTGATTCATTCGCTTTGTAAATAAGTAAGTAAGTAGCCTTCATCTGCATCTCACAAGTGCACATGCATTACATTGTATAGAACGATTTCATATATTTTTAAAATGTAATTATAACTTGAACAATATACAAAAATGAAATATCACTTACAATCTGCCTCTAATACAGATTCCAAGTCAGATAATAAACGAAGCAAGAGGTCTTTATAACTGTACAAGTCTAAGCTTCGCGTATCACATGTCATAAGATATAAAAAAATACAAAGAATAGAATTTTTACTCATGAAAACATGCCACTTTTTGGAGGTCGTCATAACGCCAACAGAAGACATCAGCATCAATATCTCATATTTATGTATACTGTACAAGTCCTGTCATTCTATACACATGTATTCTACATATTATACATATACATGCATTGTCTATATGCGTATAGGCATACGTACGTATAAATATATGCATATATTCCATACCAATGCATTTACAGGATAAATATTCATACATTCGATAGAAAAGTTATGTCTTTTTAGAACATTTTTGTGCAGTAGAAACACTATCGTGCTTGAACAATTTAATAACCATGAGGTGAATCTGAAATTCTTTTTGCCACAGACAAATTAATCAGATATGTTTGCAAAATAGAAATAGACCTATATAAGAAAAATACTTGAAACAGACCCATATAAGAAACAACGCCATTGGAAATAGCCAAATGCGTGGCGAAGAGAGATGAGTAGTAGTAAAGGTATACGCGACGTAATGCAAAGCAAATAAGAGCGCAAATGCCTCATATTTATTCCATGTCCTGTTGTCTCATTCGATTATATCTTCTGCCTGGCCCCAGTTCATCTATGAATCCAATAAAGTGCATAGTTTCATCAAAGAACCCCACTTATTCAATATTACTACGTGCATTTCTGCTTTGATAAACGACAAATTTTTATGACTTAAAACAGATACGATTGGCTAAAATCAGACAAAACTTAGAGACTAAGCTTAGATTGTGCATAACCAGGACAAATTAACAGAATCCCGAATGAAAATAAATAGAGATTAACTTTTGCATAAACAATTTATGAACATTGAAGAAGAAGAAACAATTTGGCCTACAGTGGAAATCACACATGCATAAAACTAAATATTATGTTCTACATTTTCATATATATGCAGCATATGCTTTATGTACATAAATAACACGAAAAAATATATCTCAGTATGCAAACATCCATACAGATGTCTGAATTTTCAGAATTAACCGCATACTTTTTTTACTCATTGTATGTATAAATATACAAACAAACAAAAACATGCATACACACTTACATTTGTGCATACATACATTTATACATGCATAAATACACCATAAATACACGCATATAAGCATAGATATTTACATATATGCATACATACTTATATATACATACGTACATGCTTAAGAAACATAAATTTAAAAATAAATACATAAAAACACAAACATGCATTTTTGAATACGTACAGCATGCACGGTTGCAAAAAAAGTATTCTTATAAACATAGAAATGCATACATATATACAAATGCATTAGCACACGTACATAGATTCGGTGGGATACATAACAGGTACGTACAGGGATTGCTTTACCAACCTTTCCGCGTGCAATGCTTCGGCATCAATCGAGAGTCAGCTGTTACTAGCAATCGTCCATCGTCTCCTTCTTCTCCTTCTTCTTCTCCTTCTTTTTCTGTTACCTCTCCGGCTTTCGCTAGACTTTCATTTTCCTTCGGAGGCTCAGCCAGCCTTCCTAACCCATTCGATCGACCCAGCCGACAAAAACTCCGACCCTAGCGGTGAATACGTAAACGACACACTCTTCCTAGTTTTCCTCCTCTGGCTCTGCCTCTTCGTCTTTGAACCGGTGAGAGGCGGGCGGGGTGAACTAAAAGGACGTGAAGTTGAAGCCATGATCTGCATCAGCATCAGCAGCAGCAGCAGCAGCTGCTGCAGCATCCCCTCAGAACCAGCTGCAGCAGTAGCAACTCTACAAGAAGCAATGATTTATCGCGACTTTGAGGTGCATTGCTGTTGTTTGGCACATCATTTGCACGAGGTCGATTGCTTCCATAACATATAGCCTGAGACGTGAGCTTTGCAACACCGTCTTCCACACACTCTCCCACTAAACACGCGATATATGCATAAACACGAATGCACACGACAGAAGCACATGGCTGAATATTCATTTACTTATAACATCTACCTACCGCCACACTTATACACCGAGATATGTCAAAGAGCCCGGCGGAGATATTTTATCAGGTTCATCTACACACAAGATTGTGCACCATGCATATATAGTTATACATATATATATATATATATATATACAGCTACATATATATTTATATACATATATACATCTGCATATATATATATATGCGAAAGAAAGAGTTGTACTATCGAGTGGTTAGTTTAGGGACGGACTGCAATTGCATCGCTGAAGTTACACCCTGAAGCCTTGTAAACATTTGAGTCAAGTGGTGACGTCTCTTATCGCTATATGTACATATATATATATATGCATATGTGTGCACATGTAAGTATATATACCGATGTCTGTCAATATAATGTTGAATCGGCTATATACATATGAGTATATATATGCATATGTACGTATATGCATATGTACGTATATGCATATGTACGTGTAGGTGTGCATATAGTGCAGAGTCGTTGAATTGAAGTCTTGAAGGAGCGAATAAATCAGTTGGCAATGTTTGTATACGAGATCCGGTTATCTGGCTTAGATGGTTAGGTTTGGCTCATTGTCCCTCCGCCACTCAACCCCCTTAGTCTCCCCTTGAAGCCCCACGGACAAATAGACACTCAGACGCACAGAAGCAGAAAGACAGGCAGGCGGACTGATGGACATAGCCTTAGCATATAAGTATATGTATGTATACACATATATCTATATCCCTTCAGGGTATCTGCCTGCATCAGAATGTAGCATATGCATATATATGCTTAGTAAAATAAATAAATATATATATATATATGTGTGTGTGTGTGTGTGTGTGTGTGTGTTTTAAACTATTATATTTAACTATATTATAATGTATGAAGATGTATATAAATATTGGTGGGTGTGTGTATCAGTATGTTTATGTGATGTGCAGATGGATATGTATATGCATATGATAATGTATATGTATATATAAGTGTATGTATCTGTATCTGATTACATTTAAATGTTTATCACACCTGCTTGGATCAATTAGATAGCCCTCTTTTTGTGAGGTTCTTAAACAGATATACATATGTATAGCCACAGACATTGTATTACATATGCATATGGGTAATATATTTCAGAGATATAATTTGTGTAGGTATAAACTATGAATGTATGAATATAAATATGCATATATATATGATTATATAAATATATATGTTATAAACTGACGATGACTTTCCCTCCGTTATTCGATGTATGAAATTTAAGCTTTAAGGTGATTGTACATAGACTTATATATATGTGTGTATATATATGCATATATATAATTTATAAAGTAATATATGACACAAATGAAGACAGTGTATGTATGTATGTAAAATTGCATTTAATATAACTCTCTTTAAGTACTTTGTAAAGGTACATGCACATTCTCTATTAATATTAGTATATCAATTAGTAACTTCTATAGCGCCGGCAGTACAGTATTCAGGAGATCCGTCGGCTAATACAGCGAGACAGTTTTAGGTGGATAAGCAGTTTAGTTTGAAAAAAGGTCAGACTTAACTTGAGGCCTAAATGTCACAGGCGGCTGAGCAGAACGAACAACAACAAGGAGAGAATTATTCTAGAATCTAGGTCGACCAACCGAAAAAGCCTGCTCACCAAGAACGGTTTTAGCTGTAGGTATGACCAGAAAAGGTAATCAGATTACCTTGTTGAATAGTGATAAGACTGGGGTATAATGACAGATTTTGAATACTGTGGATGGTTACAGTTCAATGTTCTAACAACAAAAAGCCCCAATTTGAAACAGATTCTTTGCTGAACAGGACAACCAATGCATAGATTTAAGCTCAAAGTTACATAAACCTATAATATAAATAAGCATACAATGTAGAATATTTGCAAAATAACTATGTCGTGTATTATATTTTTGTAAAATACACCTGTAACATATTATATTATTAATAAAATGTAATTTTATTATATAAAATGTTTTTCCTTCTCTATAAATAAGTTTTCAACACGTGTGCACATATAAGTATATATATATATATATATAAATGCAGAACTCAGTTTTTTTATAGATCTTCAATGATACTTAGCAGAGATGTGGTCGCGATGTTTGAAGCATCTTTCCACTGAAGGACAAACACATACACAACAAACCAACAACTGGACACCTTTTCATACCCCCACTCATTTATTAACCCCATTAGGAATGATGGACTGATATGGTCCAGTAAATGTCATAACCCATCCTAACCACGCTTACATTGCTTAACTTCACCGGTGCTTGCCCACATCATATTTGTAGCACGAATCCGATATCCAAATGTATATACATTTACATATATGCATTCATATGTATGCATGCACATACATAGGCCTAAATATATAGCAATATAAATACACTTTCAAAAACAACTGTACATGCACATAAATATGCACATGTGCATACATTCATACCTACTCATTATATACAGTTTTTCGTGTGCAGTTTTCAACATTTATCTGACATATAACGAAACGTTTAACGAATCTGCATTTGACATTGAATTTAACTATGAGTAAAACAGACTCCATTATAGACTTTTATTTAATTTGACTTTTATTTATACCATGCAATTAATTATAGACCTACATTACATGGTTACAAGTTCCCACATGACAAATTAGAAGCTTTTCTTCTTAAGATTGGATCAACAGCGGCAACAATTAACACATAACATGCAGCTTCTAAACTATTAGAAGCACAATATATGAGGATATCGTGGAGTTTTTCGGATGCATTTAATTTTATGACACTCTGTACCTACAACACGTCTACAGTAGCAGGGTTACTTGCAATCTGGCTAGCCTTGTGGCCATTGGCAAATATTGCCGATAAATTAGGACCAGGCACAGGACAGTACTACGGCGCTCTATAAATCGTTTTATTATTATTTTTTATTATTTTTATTATTATTATTGTTATTATTATTATCATCATCATCATCATCATTGTCATTATCATCATCATCATCATTATCATCATCATCATCATTATCATTATTAAAACTGTAGACTATTAACGTGTCTGTCTGAATACACGCATGTTATGACATGCATAGATGGATTCATACACGAATATGCATATATATATATATATATATATCCATTGTCTTGACTGTTTGGGTCAATCACTGTCAATCTCAAGCTATATAAACTCTTCTAGTTATCTAGCATTGTTTGCTTACAAATTGACTCTTTGGTCTCAATGAACTTTAACATCAATTATGCAGCGCTTCTGTGAGGTACTTGAAAGGGGTAACATTAAGTGCCTAGACACACACACATACGTATATATACATACTTACATACATAAGATAGGCTTACAAACTTACATATATACGTACATATGTCTGAACGTACAACCGTCCCTATATGCCGAGGCTAAGAAGATGAAGTAGCACTCCATACCCATGGATGCTCTCAGGATTAGTTTAAGGGACTGTACTTCTTTCTGCTATTATTATTACTAGGGTGCTATAGAAGTGTTCTGATTAGATGCGATAAGACGGCGTGGGGAGGTAGAGACATTGTCTCAGATTGCTTGCCATAGGAGGGAATTGATGTAAGGAGTCTGAGAAGATATTCACCTGTTCTGCCTCCGAGCAGGTGTTCGTGAGCCGACGGGGTCGATTTATGACGAAGGCAAACAGAGCGGCTATCTTTTGAAGATGATAACAAGTCCTTTGAATCTAATTGGACATGAGACGATGCCGCGCCAAAGACGACGACGGTGTTGATAGTCGTGTCGTCCGACGGACGCCCGTCTTTGCGAACAGAATATTTGGCCAGCCGTGTATTTGTGTTAGTCGTCTAGTGACTAATGCCTCTGCTTGATTTTGTGTATATAAGAGACATTTATGCCTTCGCTCATACATTCACCCTTTTATTCCTTCATTCGGTTGTTTGTTCATTCGATAATTCGCGTCTTCGCTCATTCATTCTTTTCTTTCTTTCAGTCGTTCATTCGTTCATTCATAGCATTTATATAGCGCCTCATAATGACATCTACATCCTACTTGAACCTTGCACGTTGTTACTATTCGAATAGGACTGAACCAGCGTACACGCAATTTTTTGCTTGGTTTTTTTGCTTGTTTTTTTTTGCTGGTTTCAGACTTGGGTCGGGACAGACTTGGACCTCTCCGCTCATCAGAAATTATTCGCAATTGTTCCCTGTTCGAACTTCGTTCATTTTTGACTTCTCGATTGTCACGAAGCTGACTGCTTGATTTGTGTTCCTTTGTTAGGACTCGTATCTTTGACGGTTTCTGTTCTTGGTTTTGTTACATTTTTGGATATTTTCATAGCTTTTATATATTTTTATGATTCATGCAACTATTGCTGTCTCACTCAGTGAAACATAGCGCATTGTAAATTGTTGCATTAGTAATAGTAAACGATAATATAAATAAAAACGTTACTAACCCAATTGAAGCAAGCATTTTTTAAAATTGTATTTGCATAAAATATAAATAATATATGTATGTGTGTGTGTCTTGGCTCATTAGTTGAACCCGATTTTTAGTTGGATGATTTCAAATGACAACCTAATCGTGTATAATTCAATAAAATCCAGATCGATCTTCAATCCAATCCCATCTCCAATCCAACTCAATCTATAATCCAACCTAATCTGGTCTAATTTATCCAATCCAGTACTTCTATATAGCAAATGTAATGGTTTGCCGGACATTAGTTGATGGTCGTTGCTGCATAAAACAAACCTGTCTGTCTGTCTGTCTGTCTGTCTGTCTGTCTGTCTGTCTGTGTCTGAGACTGCGGTCTCCTTCGGCTTATGTATTGTGGTTTATTCTGCGTAAATACAGTCGGTCTTTCACCCATGAAGACTTGGAGTCTTGCCTGTTGGTCTATACATCCGTCTGCATAACCCTCTGAATGTCTCTTTCTCTCTTTCAACTCCTTCCCCACTCATAGTTACCCAACGCTTTCCTTTATTCACCCCAACATTCACACCAACACCCTCTCTATGCTAACCTACGAAATACACGCAAACACGGCATCAAAGGTGACAAGTCATGGACAAAAGCCAAACGCTGCAAATCACCGAACATATATATACATATATATATATATGTATATATATAAGACCCTTTCCTTTGAGCCTCATATATACATTCTTGTAATATTAAAGGCTAATAACCCTTGCTACTCTGGCAGGTCATTGGAGCGAATAGTCAAAATCCTAAGGGGTTAAATGGTCTAGACTAAAATATAGGCTCACACACGCTTTAGCCACCGCGCCCCACCCAACCCGATGTAAAACCCTTGCCCAATATTCAGCGAGCAGTTCCAATTCCACAAACAGACACATATAACCCTCAAGCAGTCTAAGAACCATTCATAATAAACAGCAATTCCGCCAGTGCACAGATGCAGTTGAATAGATGTATCTAACCACACAACATACAAACACACATACATACACACATACATACATACACGCATACAAACATACATACATACACGCATACAAACATACATACATATACACACATACATGCGTACACACATACATACGTATATATGTATGTACATACGTATATATATATATATATTGTGAATTTGTATGAAAGATCATAGGGTCATTACTGAAGGGTAGCTTATTTCTACTGACATAAATTGCAGAGTAGAGCAAACATATTCTACCGAATCAACGAATCAAATAACTCACGCATCACACAACAGAGGGCGTTGACCACAATCCAACAGCAGAGATAGACAGGCAGACAGGGAGACAGACGACTAGAGAGACAACCAGACAGACATCCAATTACGTCTGCTGCAGTGTATCGATCAAAGGTTACAAGACACTGGCACACATGCAGACGCATAAGCATACAGAAAGACAGAGACAAAAGAATCGGTTTCTCCTGCAAAAACGCTAGCATAAAATTAATCGGTTGATCTCAAATTATATGGGTTATGTCTTCTACACACTTCTTAATATTATAATATTATGTCGTACGTATAATATATGCTAGATTAGTCGATAGGTTGATGAGAAACGCCGATGTAACGATATTGGCGAAGGATGTGAACAAATGTCTTGTTCAGTCACCAGGCGGCGCCGGTGACCGCAATTTCGGGTGCGTTTTGAACGCATTCAGTTTGTTCGAACCGTTTCGGACGAGGTTGGAACAAGAAGGAGTTTCTAAATGTGAAAGTAAATGTACATGTTTTTCGATGGCGACCGTATGGCCTTGACCTTGCTTATTTTGCAATGAATTGATCGGGTGAGATCCTTCACCACTGCTGCCAGGTTGAAAGGGCGCCACGTCACTGAAGGTCCCCGTTTATGGACCGCGCTAGCCAGACATCAGTATGACTTAGCGCCTTGATTTTTATAATCGTCTGCAATGAACACACACACACACACACGCAATACTCTCTGTGTGTCTGTGTGTCTGTGTGTCTGTATGTGTGTCTGTCTGTGTGTCTGAGTGTCTGTGCATATGCGTGTGTCTGTGTATATGTGTGTGTCTGTCTGTCTCTGTCTCTGTCTCTAGTTTTTAGATGTTGATCGCCATCCTCTTCCTCCTTCTCCTTCAGTGCTTCACTCTCATCGTAGTTATCATCATCATCATCATCATCATCATCACCACCACCACCACCAGTACCACCACAACTACTGCCGCTGCCCCCACCATCAACCACAACAAAACACCATTATCATCATCACAGCAACACATACGGCCATTCACACATGCATTTGGACATACATACTGAAACAACACACAAACACACACACACACACACACCGACAGGAACACAGACATCGACCTACATATGAATCAGTGAACGTATTTTACAGATGGCGTGCATGTTGTGCCGAATTTCATAAATCCCAAGTCTCGTTTGTCTCCATTGCAGGTTCTAACCTGATCGCGGAAGCTATTGTATACCCTGGTCGACATGGAATGATAATTCCCGTAACATAACCTTTTACCCGACCCAGCTTCTCGGTCAGATGCCCGCGTCACAACGCATTAAGGATTATTCTGCACGGAAGCAGTCAGCCAGCCAGGCGGCAAAAACATTCGAGCAAAAGGCAGAAAGCGGGTTTCAATCTTCGGAAGAAGAATCCCAGGCAGAATATTAAGACAAACGTACAGTAGCGCTTTATAGCGGAATGTTAAGTGAGCGAGTGTTAACAGACTTGAAAACTGTTTGAGTAGACTGATTGACTTACCTACTTACCGATTTGACTGACTAACTGACTGGCTGGCTGGGTACTGCAAGTACATGCAATCAAACTGACAGTATGTACATCACATGTACCTCTAACTTGTTTCAGGCACAGAGAGTATAGCATGCTCATTGAAAGCCGATGCATGTAGATTTCTAATTAAATAGAAGCATACGGGCTTTGATAACGAGTAAGACAGGAAGAGAGAATGACAGAGAGGAAAGAAAAGCCTAAAGGAACATCATACGATATTGGTGATAGACAGACAGACAAAGCCACACGTATACAAAGACAAGCAGACAGATAGAGATTCGGAGTACACAGACAGACAGACAGACAGACAGACAGACAGACAGACAGACAGACAGACAGACAGAAAGAGACCTCTAGTGTATAGACGCACAGATCGACAGACATGGAATAGGAAAAGAGACAAGCAAAAGAAACTGATATAAGTTAGGCTGCCTGTCAAGCAACTGGAGTAAATAATGAACGTTGCAATCTTATCTGCTCGTCTCAGTCTAAAGCCGACTGGTTGGATAATACAAGAATTTCATTACAGTTTTCAGCTTGGATGGCTTCGAAAATAACGATGCATCGTCCACCAGTAGACGGTGACCAAAACAGCTCAAAGAGAACCAAAACATCAGAACAGCTCAGAAAAACCAAACAAATCATCCACGCAGGGAGACTCAAACACGACTGACCGAAAGGGACTGAATGGAAAACTCGGTCATACAGGACCAAAACCAAAATTCAGTCGTAGCCAAAATTAAACACAACATCTTTATAAAGTCGGCGTTCCCGACAAAACGTCCAGGATGTGTACAACGTACAACTATTCAACTTACTCTGTTCTATCCTACGTAACAATGTATCAAAACACTTAATACAGTGCCTTCAAAAACCTCAAAAAGAGCTGCAGGATGGACTAAGCCACCGAAGGAGGCAAGGGACTGCACAGGGCCAGCTGAGCAAGTGATCGTTGATCCGTCACAAGCATCCAGACCAAGTTTAAACGGTTTTAGTAATTTTACGTAGTTTTTCACGGTTGCGCTATACAAAGTTGATTTCATGAAAGAGCCTGATCTGATAGAAGCAAATAACTCGAGCTCGAATTAATTACATGTTCCAGGGGTCTATCATGATGGCAGAAATATGTTAAATGTATCTGTTCTATAAGAATGTGCATGTTTGTTGTGTAGGCTAGTGCTTAAGATGGTCGCTTCAGGTGAAATCATAACCAAAATCATTTTCCATCAGATAAGCCAGGTCGAGTTGTGATAGGATGCACGTATCAGCAGAACGGTACCTTTAAATTTACGAGTGACACTTAACAACAAATTCGCTGCAGTCTTCCACGAAGCAGATTTGAATAAAAGGAGAGTTTGCGAAAATCGTACAATCCAAGAGTGTTAGGAGGAATCTACACGATGCCTGAAGAATTATGAAGAAGTCGTGACTGCCAAATGATCTGATGACGGACTACTTTAAGACTTCAACAATAACTGTCTTCAGCAATAAGCCTACACAAGCCTATTTTTAGTGGATGGAGAACTGACAAACAAAGGCTGACAGACAGACTGACAAACTTGCAGGGACAAGCAGGTAGAAAGGAAAAACACAGACAGACAGACAGACAGACAGACAGACAGACATATCAACGTACAGACAGAATGACTGTCTGACCGACCGACCCACCCACCGACCGACCCACCTACCCACCGACCGACCCACCTACCCACCGACTGACTGATGCAATGATTTGTAGCTTGATGGGATATAAGCTCCCTGGGGTGGTGGCACAATTTATTATGTTTGAGCCATGGAAACCGTTGATTTGATCAAAGTGAATGATCAGAGGATACTGACAGCGAATGTATTTCATGTGACGTGTCAGGTCCCGCGAATGACTGAGCAACTGAGCAGTTGACAGACAGACAGACAGCCAGACAGACAGACAGACGGACGGACGGACGGAAGGGACGGACAGACAGACACAGACACACAGACAAACACACATAGACAAACATACACACACACACACATAAACACACACAAACACACACATACAGGCGGAAGGATGGACGGACGGACAAGAGATCGTGCAGAACTATACAGACTGCAAAAGGTCAAAGAAGGCACATGTGCTGATGATATGGAGCTCAGGAGAAAATATCAACAGAGTCTCCCCAAGCTTACATTTTAGTTATCTTCACGTTACCACATCCAAAAATTGTTTAGTGACTTCTGAAGTAAGCTGATATAAACTGTTGAAAACTAAAATATTGCTTACTTTAAGCCACATTTAGAAAGAGATATAATAGGCGGATAAGATAGTCAAAGGAGAAAGGGGAAACCTTCCATCGCATAGCAGCTCTTTCCTTGTGTAGCACAAAGGCTAAAATAGTGAAACTTGACATTGATTTTGAATAGTCTTAGTAAACATTTTACAAACTTCAACAACAATTAACAATGTTGAAACACTCATGTGTCCGGTATTACGTCTGAGTTTTTCCAAAACGGTGGCTAAACTACAGGACAGTCAGGTTCAAAACCGGACCCTGGCAAGCCTAGGTTGAACACCATGGTAGTCGACAGTTAGCAGCAGGACCTTGCTTTTATTCGTGAAATACTGCATAGGCTTATACTGTAGAGTAACTTTATGGAAACTAGAAGAATAGCAGCAGAATGTATACGCCCTTGAACGACAAGTATAACTGGATGGGGTACCTTGAGAAAAACGGACAATGACTATTGATTAGAGTGAGATACCCTGAAACGGACAGATACAGGTGCAGGCCAAAGACGAGGGCTAAACTGCTGTACTTATCACAGGGCAGTATACCATCTGTTTCTTTAAAAAAAACGGCCATAAACGAAGCTGTAAGCAATGGACACCTGTCATGCAATCAATAAAGCCATTAAACCAAATATCAGTCGATATGTGCAAGCTCTTTATGTTAGCCGAAAGACATAGAACTGAGTATCTGAATGCAGCTGCAATTTCACACACACCACACACACACACACACACACACACACACACACACACACAACACACACACAACACACATCCCACACACACACACCACACACACACAAAATATATATGCATAGTTAATGTAAAACTTGATAAAATTACAGATGATATTTATAATTATATAAAATGTCATATATGAATAAAAATAACATTCCTCGTCTTTCAATAAAACTGCCGTAGTCACACAAATCTATAGTTTTAAAGCCACACACTCACATATATGTATAATATAGTGTTTTTCAAAAGAGATTGTGTGACTACTGCAGTTCTGTTGAAAGACACGAGAGAATGTCATTTTTGCACGTCATGCCTCGTCTAAAGGTGACATGACATACATGGATGCCTTACCTGAAGTAGTTACATCCGGATTTCTTAAACTGCATGTTACGGATACATTAATTATATAGTTGCCATAGCAGTAATTTCGACCTAATGATAATTACGATATCATCAATTTTGAGGCAAAACAACGTCATCACTGGAGCGAAGACAGAAAAAAGCAGCAGAAACGTAGAAGAAACTAAGTATCGAGATATCGAAGAAAGACAGCCGGCTGTCTTCTCTTTATCACACGAAGCTCTTGCCATGGCTCCTGGTGACGCACTGAACTGGAGCTCGTCCTTTTCGTAGGGTTCGAACTGAACGCATAAATTCGATATCTTGCGGTAACTGCTCGAGTGTATTCTGCGTATGAGTATACGCGCGTTTCCGGAGTTAGTACTTAAAGGCGCTATAGAAATGCTTAGATACACACATAAATGTCATCCTCTGCATGAATTTCTTCCCCTTATCTATCCTGCTGATCCAATTCGAAACACCACTCACCGTAGCCGACTGACTATACCTGCCTGCCTGACTCATGGATCTTTACCTGGAACCTAACCCTTCTTGTCTATCGATTTTGTTTTGACTGTGAATAAGCTGCTTCCCGCCACTTAGTTTACGTTGGGCGCTGTAGAAATCTAGAGTTTACGATTACGGTTACGATAAAAGATGCTACAGTGTGGACAACCAAAAGATAAACACTTTTCTAGCTATGTCGCGTCCATTGTTTGAAATTTATCCTGAGATGTTTTGTCTATAGATTTAATTGGCAGCAAATATTTCGAATGAATCCATTCAGTAATTGCTGCATTATTTTGTCGAGAGTGGATGGCTGGACATTCGTTCCACTTGACCGATCTCAACTACACCTGTAGTTACTCACCTTTTTACAGGAACCTCAAACGCATACACGTAATCGTAATCGTAATCCCGAGATTTCTACAGCGTTCAACGAAAGCCACGTCATGGAGACCAGCTTATTCACAGACTCTCAGTCAAACAAAATCGATGGGCAAAAGTGTTCGGTTAATGGTCAAGATCCAAAGTCAGGCAGAGGGACAGCTTGGCAGTTACTGTGGGTGATGTTTGGGATTGGAGCGGAAAGAGGGATAAGAGGAAAAAGCGTCAAAACCGTAAGAAAGTCTTGATACAGCCTAACAAAAGCCTATGGCCATACATATAAATACAAGAGATAGACCTATAGGTCTTTTTGGTTAAGGGTCGACGTCAGTTGTCATAGGATATTGTTAAACTATGAAAACTATTACTATAAAATCAGATAACAATATGTAGATATATGACACCTTTGTTGATTAGATATTGAAGCACGCTTCATGAAGTCTATGTCAAATGATATTATAATATAAGCAGTTCACACTAAAATCGATGAAGATGTATCTGTGTCTTATTCTTGACCTGACAGTTTACATATTTCGTATGACATATCTGAAAAAAATAACCTGAACGTCAGAATAAAATGTTATTTTTCTCAGCATTTGTGAACTGGTCAACATGTTAATTGCCAAAGAAATTTAGAATACATACATTTGTACTCCAAAATATGAACATACATTTACAATCACAATTAATCCATCCATCAATAATCACATAAGGTTTTCCATCAATACACGTACGCACACTTACTAAACTCATCGACTCATCGAGATTTTATATAGCGCTTTCGGTATTATCAAAAGTGCTATACAAATATTGAAATACATACATATATACATACATTCATACACGCATACATACATGCATGCAAACATATATAAATGCATACATATATACATACATACCTGCATACATGCATGCGTACATAGATGAACACGTATATTTACGAATCGATACATTAATTAAGTAATTCATTCAATCATCGTGACTGGTCTAACCTTATCCGATGAGTCTCTCTCTTCCTCCGGTGGCTGTGGATGGTATGGATGCGAATGACGCTTCTATCTCAGTCGTGTACGCTGCTCTCTGCTGTACGAGACCAGAGTCGCTTTTTGTGCATATCCAAACGTATACCCTGGTAGACACAACAGAATTCAATATGCCCGGCTCAGCCAGTGCGCCTTTACGCAATACAAAGCCAAACTTTGAGCCCGTCATACATACACACACATATATATGTGCACAGATATAAATGCATATACATGCAGTTACATAATCGCATATATATATATAAGTTAAATATATACGAAATCTATTGATTGCATAAATATATTATTTATAGTACCACGCAATGCTAATAATATATGTATTATATCATCAGCCTATATGTCCGTAATACACACACACACTTATACACATATATGTTTAAATAATTATATACGTATACGTGTACATAGATGCATATATATCGCGTGGTCGTGACTGTGCGTATGAGTGCACCAAATGACCCAAGGCCATTGGAGACGGATTCAATTAATTCATAGCGTTGGTGGTTATTAGGCTGCTGCTGCTGCTGCTGATGGCGATGGTGATGACGACGTAGGGAGGGTGGATCAGGAAGTAAAGAAGGTTAGGATAGCCAGAGGCAGGCTCGCTTTGCTGACCAGAAAGGTTTAGGCAGATGTAACTTTAAAACACTCATATAGCTGGATGAGTTGGATTCTATCACCTTTTTCACTAATGACTACTCTTATCTACGTACATGCACATGTTTATGAATGCATGCATGTATAAGTCTTATGCATATATGCATACATGTATTGCCCCTGTACCTGTATGTATGCACCAAATTAGGTATATAGGTATATGTGCATATATATATAGAAATGGTAATTGCCTTACGATTATGGTTCCATATATATATATATATATATTATATATATATATTAAATAATATGAGGGGTACTCTCCATAGTCTCCCCGTCGTGGAAAGAGTAAAGTTCAAGATCCTTCACCGAAATGCATCAGGGAGTTCTGTATTCCGGTCTCAAGTCAACAAAGTCGGCGATCGTTGCACTCTGCTGCTCGTGGGGATATGCAGGTGCCGTTCTTATACGCAGGTGCCGCCGCTCTTCCGTGCATCAACTCAAGCCCATGGTGCCTTCTCTCATCTTCGACCTTCCTCTTGCAACAGTCTTCGGCTGCACACGCGAACTGCTGTATTTGTCTCTGTTCAGCGAACATTTTCAAACTGTCTTAAGATGCACTTGCTTAGATTTGCTAAATAGTCATGCGTGTAAAGTCTTTGTAAGGTACTTAAAACGTGCTATATTAGTTATCTTCATACATACATACTTACATAAATGCATACATACATATATACATATATGCCTGCATGCATATATTTCAAAAATACACATATATATTATTTGTTTTTGTTTCACTGTATAACTTCGTGATGATCGATACTACAATAGTTGGTTATATACATCTTGAGATTAATCTGTTGTTAGAATCGTTCACGGTATCTTCTGAAGGCAACTGGTCTGAGGTAAATGGTTATTCTCATGTAACTAGATGTGATCCTTAAGTTCTCTAGTGCACACATAGTTTATACTGTGCTTTTCTTCAAGATTCTATTGTATGTTATTAAAATTAATAAAATGTTGCACGAATTTATATTAGCTATGGACGAGACATGTATTAAAATTCCTCCTTGTATTCGACTGTACCTTTAGTTCTTATAATACACCTGCCTGGGTATTTGTATATATATTTATAATGTAGCTAATATGTGCTTGTTGTATACATAATGTGCTACTTATATATAAAGTAATACTTATAGCTTAAACTTTGACCTTTTAATCAGTTTCTTGATTAGTGTCTGATAAGTGGCTTAAGTGCCTGAGGCTGAGAGTCTCACTATTTCTTCCACAATGTTTTTGTACTCAACAACATCATATTATTTTGACTAAACGCATAGTACGATCGCCTCGTCGGCTTTTTGATTACCGCTTATATTTACAATGTTTTTGGTAGAAATTGTGTTTCCTTTCGCCAAGATGAAATGCTTAGTTGCACTCAGGCATGAATGTGTCCTCCACAAGTAACTAAAGACGACATAACTTACGTTGGTTTTTGAGAGTTTCTTTAATCTGATCAGTGTTTATAGCTATTCGCACCCGTTCTTAGGAATTCGAGATGAAAGCACATGCACTTAAAGTCCAAGCGAGATTAATTCATTTCCCGGTTCTTATTTTAGTCAATCAGCGAAAGATCTAAAAAATCATATTCCTCGAGGCTTCTCACTTTCTGGGCGAATCTACTTTTACCATTTTGTATACAGTAAGGTTTTCCACTTCTTGAAATTCAGCTGTATCTTTTCCTTTCAAACTGATGTGGATTTTCACTTGTGAAACTTTTGTTTTTTCACTTATTAGACACTTGTACTCGTCATTTTCGAATCGAGTACCGTTTTCACTTTTTACGCTGATGAACCTTTGCACTTTTGAATTGAGTCCGATGTACTTTTTTCGGTGCTTGAAACTGGCTTACTTTTCCAGTTTAGAAGCTCATATTCTTTTTCACGGCTGAAGTTGATTTACTTTTTCACTTTAAGAGCTGCCATACTTTTTCACTTTTGAAGTTGATGCACTTTTTAATTTTGAAAGCTGATATACTTTTTCACTTTTGAAGCTGATACACAAATACCTATATACGCAATTCGGTGCATGTATACAGTTACACAGGCAATACATGTATGCATATATGTATAAAGCATATACATGCATATATTCATATACATGAGCATGCACGTAAATAAGAACAGTCAGTTGAAAGAAGATGAGAGACTGTCGAGAGTTGTACAATTTTCTCATGCTTCCAAGTGATTATAGTTCTTTCGATTGCCTAAGGCGCTTCGTAGTTTTGGCAGTCCTCATTGTTAATATATATCTATACACATATATATATATCTATATACATATATATCTATATACATATATATATACATACACATATATATTACGCCATATTTTATGCATACGCGTTATTATGTGGTGACTTTTGCTGTTTTGACATGTTAGATATGATGCTATTATACGAGCACACAAACAATCGCTTACAATAGGATATACAATACAATGCAAGTGTAATTTGATAATGCCCTGCTTACAAATTTGCAAAGAGTACATTGAAGCCCTGGAACAGGAAACATTAGGAACTATAAACAGACTGGAAGAGGCAAGTTTCAGTTGAGAACGGAAGATAGACAAATATGTGTGTAGGATATAAATGTAGGAGTATGCAGTTTTCACTGATTTAAAAATATCGAACAACTTTAGGATGATTCTATCAGAATGAAAACGCTTATAATATTTCTATTGTCAGTTATCGTGATGAATGTCAGTCATCATATCTTCTATCGTTCTGCAGGTTGTTTGCATATGTGTTGCTAAGTCTGCAATAAATATTTTATTATATCTAATATGTTTATATGCAGCATAACTATATGTGTATTTATGTGCATTTTTGTATGCATGTGGGACTAGGTATGTATGCACGAATGTATGTTTGAATTTATGCATGAATGTATGTATGTATGTATGTATGAATAGGCATGTGTGCATGTATGTATATATCAATAGGTATGTATGTATGTATGTATGTATGCATGTATGTATGTATGCATGTATGTATGTATGTATGCATGCATGCATGTGTGCTTGGATATTTAAATGCTGCCTATTGGTGACCTAATATTAAGAAATAAAGAATGCTTCACTGGCATTTCACGATTCCTTCCATCGAACGATGATGAACCATGCAAACATGTGACCTTGTCTTGACCTGACCTCCATATTAATGTGACTTAGTACATATATCGACTTCGGTGATGATGAATTAAAATGCAACGCAGCAAACAGTTGTAGGTTTCAATATTTTTCGGGCTGAAGGTGTTTGATTGACAGAATATCTTTCGAATATTCGTATGAACTTCGTCCAGAAAAGACAAAAACTAAATTCTTTGGACAGAATTTATGCATTTTCTCGTATTTAACTTTTGTCTTATAGTCGTTCACAAAATACCTCGTAATATTGTGCCGGCATATATATAGGAAAAACAATAAGTGTGTCAGATAGAGCTGCGAAAGTAATAAAACATTTTAGCCTAAAAAATTATTACAATTTTATGTTACAAAATTTAAGCTGTTTCTTAATCAAGATCCAAAAACTGTGTGGAAGAAGTAGAAGATTAAAAACTAGAATAGAAGACTATTAGCAAATTTAATTAAATAAGAAAATAGTGAAATGATTAGGGATGTAAGTTTTTAAATGAAAAAATTTCCTCCGCATGTTCATTTGTCTCATTATGGTGAGACAAAGTTTAAAATAATTCCTTTATGGATGTAATCAAACTTATGATTTCTATAAGAAAAGTGTCTCATAACGAGTTGATAGAAAAATGAATGCAGGAAAAGTTAATGTTTTACACACACACGCACACACACCTACACACACACATTGCTGCAAATGACTTCAGCCAACTACAAGCATATGTGTATGATCCATCCATGCTTTCAACAGAAATACATGCACATATTTGATTTCGGACGCTGTATGTAAGTATGCATGTGCATAGAAGTGTATTTGAATACTTATTTTCACAGCGCAAATGCTGACAGTTGGCATGCATGAGGCTGTTGTCAGCAAGTAACTATAGCGTATCCTAGAAGTAGGTAACTATTGACGATGCTATACCTATTGCTATTTTTCCATTCGTTTATGTGTGTGTAAATTTTTGCTGTATGCATTCATGTAAGGGTAACGCCTGCATAGGGCAAATGCACAAACACATGTTGTTTACGCAATATTTCTTTTTCTGCTCCAATGTGTATAGGTCTGGCTAACGGCCCAGAAGCACGAGTATCATGACTCGCAGGCTTGTATACATATGCACACATGTCAAGCCAAACTATACATATGTATTCACATTACACATAAGCAAAAATACGTGTATTCATATGTATTTGTGTACTTTTCCACGTGCATACACATATGCATGTTGCATATTTATGCCTAAAACATATGTGTATTAGGCATTTACATCAGCATTCTACATGCAGTTCGATATTTCTGACAAGTTAAAGCCAGACATTCAGTTATGTTGACAGACGCATGCAACATAAACACGAAAGGTCTTTTGCATGGAATATTGCGTGGCTAAGAACAATTTAACATCGCATAAACGTAGCAGAGGCTACAGAGAAATGTATAGGAAACAACAGAAAACGCCTAAATGCAAGGACATGCGCGATAGATGCGTCGCTGTATACATACTCATGGCTATAGTCAACTTCTTTGAATGCACCATTTTTCCCCCTCACACCATAGAGTGGGGCTAAGAAAAGTATAGAGCTCGACAATAGACGTAAAGACACCTGGAATCGAACCAGGTACAGAATGTCTAAATTCACTATAAATCGATGGTTGTTTCTGCCATCCATCGTTGCGCTCCCGCAACTGTAGGATGGACTGTTGGAAAGAGAGCAGGAGAGTCGTTTTATGCTCTCAGGTCGGGCACAGGCGCTATATAAATGTTCAGTTACGCTCAGGAGAGAATAAAATGAAACATTAAATGTATATCTTTATTAAGACATCGAAACAAATTGCTGCTTATTCATTTTCAAACAAATATATCAACGTATAATAAATGGACGTACTTCCATAAATGTATATAGACATACACAAGTACATACAAATATACATACATACATACATGCCTTCATGCAGGAACTCATGCATAAACGGATGTATATACATTATGTACATGTCTGTTTGTACGTACATGCATGTAAATATGCAGGTATACGATGGTCTTCTTTATCTCTACCTTTTCCATATTGCATGGGTATGTGATGATTGTATAAAACAGGTAGGATATTACAAACGCTGTTACTTGATTAGTATTGTGGGAGGTGGGTGCTAGGTGCTTTCGTCTAGTGCTGCTACTTTAACCAAGTTCGTACGTCTTGGAGGACCTTCCTTTAGACTCAGGTGACGTGAATCTATGGCAGATCTCTTAAGTCAACCTAAAGTCAGGACAATATCACTTGTTTTTCTCTTACCTATATACATGCTCACGTAACATTTAATTACATTGGTTAAGATTAGCCTAACTGGAGTCAGCTCAAGACAAAGTACCTCCACGTGTGTTTGTGCGTATCTGGATTTTTATAGCGCCTTTTAAGAACCTCTCAAGGGCGCCAAAGATGGCTACCTGGCAGATGTCAAATGTGCCTCTGGAGTCCAGCCATTCGCGCACTGTGCGTGTGTGATTCGCTTTGTAGGTCGCTGTAGAGTTGGAGGAGCGAGTGATAGGAGAAACATGCATTTAGAAAAGTCGTTTCCTCGTCTTCATCTCCATGCCACGGCGTTCATCCCTCCATAAATTGTCTTTTACGATGCCTCGGATGCCCTGATTGGACCTGCCCTACCAGATAACGCTTTCAATCGGACAGGCGATGACCATCAAGACAACGCGGCCTTTGTGATCGGAGCTCCTCCAGCATCTTCGACAGGGCTTCGCTGGCTGGCCGACAGTGCAACCCCCTCCCTGTAGCTGGCCATTTTGACCGTCCACTGAGAGTCCAGTCCGGGCAATTAAGACGGTTTAATGAAGGTGAGGGGATGAACGAGCTGCTGATGCAGATTTCCTGATGCACTTCGTCGTTGGTCTTTGAAGAGAACAGACCGAAGCTTCAAGATGTATTTCAGTCTGTCAGGTTCAGTCCGCGGAGTATTTCAGGTTTCACTGTTACACGTCGGATCGTAAGAGGCAAGTTTTGCGGTAATTTCTTTCAATATCTTGAAGCTGTGACGTTCTGTTCTACCTTCTACGCTGGTCATTTTAGCAGAAAGAGGCAGAGGAAACATGAGGCGTAGAAAGACAGAGACAGAGACAAAGGGAGAAAGACAGAGAGAAGAAAGTGAGACAGAGGATGTGGAGGTAACAGGAGGGAAAGGTACAGAGATAAAGGGAGAATGAGAGAGGAAGAACATACGCGAAGAAAGTTGAGAGATGCTATTGTTTTTCTTGCTTGTCTCTGCATCCGAGATCTCCTTAGTCCTTTTGTTCTTCCTTTCTTCTGCGTTCCCTTTCCTCATCCATTTGTCTCCATAAGTTTACTGCCTCGCGATGAAATTCCAAGTTCCGTTATCTGCCATATATTGCGCCCTCTCATTACAAAGTAAGTGTAACAAGATAGGAGATTGATACCATGCAAACTAAGTTCTAACATATTGATGCCTATGGATATATCGCCTGTGAAACACAACATGATATTACCAACGTATTTACTGTCTGATTGACTGACTGACTGAATGAATGACTGAATGGATGAATGAATGAATGAATGAATGAAAGGATGCCTGACTGACTGACTAACCGTCGGTGTTTTCTGCTGATACTGAGAGTAAAGAACAGGAAATAAAAAAGCAAATTTAAAGGAACTAAAGGAGACGAAGACTCCTTAAGAAGGGATTTGAATGACAGAAGCAGCTACAGACAAAGGTAGAGAGAGAGAGACAGACAGACAGACAGAAAGACAGACAAAGAGCGACAGAGCGAGAGGTTGATGGTGTAGGGGTGTGAAGGCGAAGGCTGCAACGGATGCATGCAAGTGTTGCCGTTATCTATGGCTTTCGGTCGAATCCAATACGGTCGGTGGTTGGTCAGTAGACGGAGAACAAGAGAAGGAAGAAAAGGAGGAAGAGGAGCAGGAGGACAACGAGGAGGAGTGGCAGAAGAAAAGGAGACATGAGGAGAAATGAAAACAGAGGAGTAGAAAGTGGAAGAGTAGGAGGAGGAGAAGTCGAAGGAGGAAAAGAAGGAAAAGAAGAAAAAGGAGGTGGAAATTGTATATAATAGGTAGAATAGGTAGAGAAGGATGAGAAAGAGACGGAGTACGAGGAGGATGAGGGGGAGTAGTGCATGGGGAGCGCCATCGTAGTCGCAGTGGAGCCCTGGAAATTGAATGCTGCGCCGAAATTGATACGGTCGTCCACTGGAGTCCATAGATTTCCATTTCAGCTGGAGACGAAGAAGCAAGTGCGTGTCCAGTCGCAGTTGTCTGTAGTCTGTAGCCGACCAAAGGAAGACTTAATGATGAACAACTGGCGCAATATACCCTCCCACTCTATTTATTAACACATGCATTCATCTATCTCATTACACTGGCCAGCTTCCAACATCTCTTAATACCTACACACACACACACACACAAACATATATATATATATATATATATATATATATATATATATATATATATATATATATATATATATATATATATATATATATATATATAGACAGAGAGACAGAGAGACAGAGAGACAGAGAGACAGAGAGACAGAGAGACAGAGAGACAGAGAGACAGAACGACAGGCAGACAAACAAAGATACAGACAGACAGACAGACAGACAGACTGACTGACTGACTGACTGACTGACTGACATACAGAATGACATTTAGATCTGACTGACTGACTGAATGACTGAGTGAGTGAGTGAGTGACTGACTGACAGAACAATTAGATATATAGATATAGATATATACAGACAGACAAACAGAACGACAGTTAGATATAGGCAGTCAGACAAACACACAAAGACATAGACAGAGAAAGAGACAGAGAAGTGTGCACAGTAGCACAGATAGGAACAAAGAAGACTGAAAGAGACAATAGAATCTTAAAAACGGTGAAACATGCAACAAAATGTTTAACTGGGACCTAAGTGAAAGTCACAGAGCCTGGAATCAGACATGGATGATGTGGAGACAGTGCAAACGACAGAGGGAAGGAGAGCCACAAATAGGGAGAGGAAGAGCTCTAGTAACGTACGCAGGCACACATACGCTACCATTTAGACTGATTGGAGCATAAGATAGCTACGGATTCTAACCTATCATTGGATGGCACATTTTAAACATACAGATCAAATAAACATCTTTTTATATTACATAGGCCTATGGTTGATTATATATATATATATATTGCATGAATATGTGTGCACGTGTGTGTATGAGCATATGAAAGGATAGAATGCGTTGTTCACATTCCCCGTTTCTCCCCTATACACGCATTTATTCTCGTTTCAAGTACTTGCCACTAGAGGTCGTTGCGTCTACTTATACCCGGATGTGTGTTTGTGTGTGTGTCAATGTGTGCCTGAGTGCACAGTTTGTCCTGTCTCATGACTCATAGGCACAGACTCCGGCATTCCTCGTTCATCAGTGAGTCTGGCCAACATTTAGTGACTTCTATGCCGCCGAGATGAAGTCTTCTCAGACACAGTACTCCCTAAAGAACGGAGGCTGTCAAAGACATAATATGCCACCGGATAAATCATGGACTTACAGACAGACAGACAGACAGACAGACAGACAGACAGACAGACAGACAGACAGACAGACAGACAGACAGACAGACAGTGATAGCGCACCTAACGACACAAGTATTGATGTGACGTGACACAAGGCCATAGAATATCGATCAATAGAGGAGAAGCCGTGTGACTGACAGGCGACATGGCGGCTGAGCGCCATCTGCTGAAAGAAACGCCTATTAATAATCAAATGGATTTCGCTGTTTTTTTAAAGGCACAACGCTTGAAACGACTGGATTTCTAGAGCTATGAAACGATAGGTATATCCCGGGGTCAAGCCTACTCAATATTCATGACATTCAAAAACTAGAACACAATTTGTCGAAGCTAATGACTATCCATTAGTCATGTAAATTTCTGCTTCGGCCTTTCACTCAAAGCTCAAAACATTCCTCTTCCACAGATCCTATCCTGACACCCCTTCTTCCTCTTACCTGTCTCTACTCTCCAACCCCAAACATCACCCACCGTAGCTGCCACGCTGTCTCTCTGCCTGATTCTTTGATCTTGACCTGGAACCGAACCCCTTTGCCTATCGATTTTGTTTTGACTGAGCGCCTGTGAATAAGCTGGTCCCCGCGGCGCGGCTTTCGTTGGGCGCTGTAGAAATCTTGGGATTAGGATAAAATTAATAGGCCTAATACCAAAACCGCTGGTTTGCAAAATGTAAAATGTAGGCCTACACATTTTTCTATAGCGACTGTATGGCTACGACCGTATTCATTTTTCAATGAGTCGAACGGGTGAGATCCTTCACCACTGCTGCGCGTTTGAATGGGTGCCACGCCACTGAAGGTCCACGTGTACGGTCGGTGCTAGCCCGAGATTCGAATCTCTAAAATAAGTCATGTTTGGTATGCGAACCGGCATCGTCAGGCACAGAGGCGTTTCGACGTACGCTTTAACCAATGTAGCTAACTGGGCCCTGGTTGACAGACAGACCGACAGACAGACAGACAGACAGACAGACAGACAGACAGACAGACAGACAGACAGACAGACAGACAGACAGATAGACAGATAGAACGACAGACAGACAAGCAGACAGACAGACAGAGCAGTACAATAGAAATGAAACGTGATTAATTGCTTTGTATGCCCGCATTGCAGTAAGTCAGTGGCGCGCGTGTGTGTTTTCTCTTTTGCAACGATATATTTGCTTGCTTCGATTTTTTGAGTTAGTCGGCTTTTGGTCCAGATCTCTTCTTATATGCTGAAGAAGAATTTCATAACTTTAGATCGTTGGCCTGGTCTGGCTGTCTCCTTACTGAACCCCCTAGATGTTGTTGTTGTGGTCGTCGTTGTGACATTGTTAAGGCAACGGAGCCACAGATACAGAGAATGACGAACCCACCAGATGAGTTTTCATCCATGCAGGTCTAAACGTGTTTCGTTTGCTGCTCTCGTTCCCTGCAGCCTCTGTATCACGTGTATCACCAAATCCGTCTAATATATGACGTTGCTAATAGCATGATATAATAGGCATCATATCCCCACTCATTTACTTCTGCACTCATGAGCCGCCGTATGCATTTATGTATACATATGAATATGTATGCATGTGTGTGTGTTTGTGTGTGTCTGATTTATGAGTAACCAAACTATTCTGTGTGCTGTAAATAATGTCATTTTACGCCTGTCATGCGGCCAGACGAGCCAGACTGAGCAGAGTCGATGTCTGTGTGCATGTGTTCACGGCTGAACATAATGTATATGTTCTGTGCATGCTATTCAGGACTAAATATACATGTATGTGTATATCCTGCTTTGCTTGTGCTGCCCAAACACAAAGGCCACTGGGTTTAAACCTCCTCAGCTCATTCATTATGTGCGCTAGTCCATGCTTAAACTCATACACGTGCGCGTTCGTCAAGCCATTCGGTGCATCCGATTTATGTAGCGCCAGGTGATTGAGCAAATGGTGAATACTTGTCTCACAGATACGATAGCAATACAATACAACACAGTACAGCTGCAGTTTTATAATGCCCCTTATACAAAGTTCAGAAATGCACATTGAAGCTGGGCAGCAGCGGTGGCTGAATACAATACAACATGACCCACGCTCTAAAACGACTTCACCCGAACTTCCGTGAGTATACCGATGACCTGGTGACCCTTGAACCCTTTGCCGTTGTTTCGTCACCGTTGACGGTGGCCCGAGGCGATATGGACCCTAAAAGCCAAGCTGTGATTGGCTAAAGCACACTCGCTCGGTTCTTAGGGTAAACACAGCCCAGCCACGCCTCCGACTGATGACGTCATTATGACTGCATCTAGATGTTTATATAGCGCCTTTTTGAGACCCTCGCAAGGGGTTGGGCATCCAGCCATGACTAATGTCAAAGACGATTTATATAGGTTGCTGGTTCTTTGACTAAACAGCAAACAAAATCTTAATCTAATTTCATCAGCTGTAATTTATATTCCAAATCAGAAAAATCTCATACGATCCAATCTATTATCTTCCTGCTGCTCGTATTTGACATTGCAGAAGTATCACCTGCACTTAAAAATGACAGCCTCCACCTGCAGTTGGATTGATATTAATTGATTCTGAATTAGTAAGCCTGCTAGCAAGTAAAGGAACGGGAATTGAGCGTCACTTACTTGTAAGTATAAAATATTTAGCTTATTGTACTTAAGAGATGGTGATGAGGAAAATGATGCGAATGAGCGTGAATGAGTATGGCTAGAGTTCGGTTAAAATGGCCACAATAATGAAGATGCTGGACATTGACGAGGGTGGCCACAATAATGAAGATGCTGGACATTGACGAGGGTGGCCACAATAATGAAGATGCTGGACACTGACGAGGGCCCAGTGGTGACATAAGAAGGGTATCTCTTTGGACAAGGCTTTGTCTCCGCGGGCATAGACTGAAGTTGACAAATGGGGGTCAAATTCATCCGATGATTGCAAGTGGATATATAAGGCACACGCCCCAGCCCACCACAGATGACATCCTTCTCCATCATAGTCGACCGAAGAAAGCATCTCGATGAAAGATCCTGAGGCAGAGGAACCAGTGCCCGCTCATAACTGATGAATAGCACCACGACGCCATGTCACGCTCTGCCTCATAAACCTAAAAAATCAAACATAAAACAGAGGTAGGTTCAGCTGATGTAGAGCTACAATGACTGATAAGAGACATAGACATAAAGACTGAAAGACAGACTGAGATAGAGGAAACCAGGGAGAAATAAAGTGTAGTAATTGACAACGACTTACCATTTAAACCAGTTATTTAGTTACATGATCTGTACTCATGAATTACCAAAACCGAAGCCACCCTCTATCCATAAAATTGGGCCAGTTATGGGGTCTGACAAAATACTATATACCTATAAGGTGTGTAGCAGTAGTAGTAGTAGTAGTAGTAGTAGTAGTAGTAGTAGTAGTAGTAGTAGTAGTAGTGGTAGTAGTGGTAGGAGTAGTAGTAGTAGTAGTAGTACTAGAACCAAAATTTTAAAGACATGATATAGCAGTAATGGCCACTGACGTCTATGCAAATGCTCTTGATGAAAACAGTTGTATTTTTAAATATGTCGGCTTAAAAATAATAGATATAGCCAGAGTCAAACGTACTTAACCCAGCCCAACTCACAGAATGTTTTTAGATCTCATTCCCATAGCTAGTCAAGCGTCTCCGCTTCAGCTGAACTGTATGTAACAGCGGGCCCAAATTGACACAAAATGATTAGCAAAATGTAGTAACTGAACAGTCAACAAACCTAGCTCTCACAGTATTGACCAAAACAATTATATACTGTTTATTAAAGCAGGAATATGTACCCTAATAGTGCAGGTACTATACATTATTGGTAACAAAACACATGCAAACAGCAAATCAAGCCACACATATTTCACAAAAATTAAACAACCGAAACAGCCAACCTATAAATACCTCAGGAATCTAGACAGCACATTATCAGCTATCCAGGATATGCTACACTTGTACATTTAAAAGACACGATCGCCACTGGAATCACAGGTGGTACACAGACCGTGCATGCAGTTGAGGGAATTTTCATCTTAATAGCCAGGCATTCATATTAACCGGGTCTAGTCTAACAGGACTCAATTGTACTTCTTCTGGCCTATTAGGATAAGCATATGTAACAAAGTATCCACCAGCGAATACAATGATCAAAGAAATTGGCCCTTAGGATTGTTACTATGCTCCAATCACCATTTCTTCCAAATATATACACTCTCATCAATGCAGTCACTTTTCTTTGTGTTCCAGATAACTGGTACCCTTGAAAGAATTTAATTTAAGTGCTTCCTTGACTAAGAGGCCGCGGCTGATTCATTGCCACCAGTACCAACATGATGGGGTATCCAGATTAAGTCTCTCTTTCTCCTTGTGGCTGGAATTAATCCCTCCTAGGGGAGGGGTCAGCCACACGAATCCTTCTTTTCCATTTGTTTCTATCTCCTGTATCTTCCTTCTTCGGTCTGAGGAGCTTTACGTCTTGTTGAATCATGTCTCCCCATCTCTTCTTTTGTCGTCCCGACAGCGGAGACCGTATGCCTCTGCTCTCATGATTCTTTTATTGCTGCTTTCCTTCTCTCTCCTCATCGCATGACCAGACCATCTCAACCTGGCTTCTCGTACTTTGCCAGATATACTTGCAACTCCCGGTATTTGTCTGATATACTCATTCCTTTTCTTGTCTTTCAATGAGACTCCAAAGCAGCATTCTCATTTCTGTTCTCTCCAGAAGTTTATCCTCCTCTTTCGTCAACGTCTAAGCTTCTGCTCCGTATATCATCACCGGTCTTATCATTATTTTGTATACCTTTCCTTTGAGTTGAACCGGCATTTTGACGTCACATAATACACCCGATAGGTCTTTCCACGGTGTATTATGCGACGTCAAAATGCCGATTAAGTCTAATGCAGATTAAGTCCAATGTTATTAAAAATATTTAAGGTTTCATAAAGAAGACCGGAAATGACTTATCTAACACATATTTACTGGCTGTCAAATAGGCAAAATCCCGTTTACTAATACTGATCGAATTAAAGTTCTATAAATAGTAAAACGACCCCTTACATAACCTGTAACAGTCCTCTTTTAATTCAGTCATTTTACGCTTCTCTTTTGCATAATTTAGGTGAGGCTTCCAGTTTAAGTATGGTCAAAAATGAGACCCATAGGAATTTGGCCTTTTTCTCAAATCTGGTAGGTTCTGTGGAAAGAGGCTCTCCGATGATTTAAAAAATTAATTGAAGGAGAAATATATATAAATTAAAAATTTGAACATTTCGATTTAGAATTTTCTTTTATATATGAGGGCACCGACGAACATCGAATAACGAACGACCGTCGATGATCAACAACGATCGTCGAATTTCAAGACAAATGTGAAGTTTATTGTCCTGTAAGTAATTTAAGTCTGCGCACAACCACCTTCTGACTACACTGGGTTCCACAAACCTTAAATCACAATACACCTATCCTCGACGAAGTCTTGAGCCCAAATCCAATAAGATTATAAATTTATAAGGTTATAAATTTATTATAGCACTAATATATACTAATGAATTCTAATGTCAAATAATAGAGGTAATTAAATGCATGCAGTATACACTGAAATATCGCACAGTACAACGGGTGAAGTGTAGATAAGACAAGAAGGGCTATACAATACAATAAATTACAATACAACGCAATAAAATACAATTCAATACACAATAAAATTTGATAGTGCCGTATTACAATTCATAAGTGCAATTGATGTTTCCATCTATTTCTATAATAAATTGAAATAAAACCTTCACAGTTTATCGGAAGCCTCCATCTACGCAATTAGCATAAATTTTGCATTTGCTGCACGGATAGAAATCTACTGGTGTAAATAAAAATTTTAATGATATTTATGCTAAGGCAAAAATGGAATTTCTCAATTAAGGTTTTTTGTCACTTTCAGCGATCTATCAATATGTCGCTGAAGGTGACGAAACAATCTGCGAAACTTCATCCCCTTCTCCCTATCCGCGTTGCTTTCGAAGATGGAATCCATACCAGGGCAGGATAACCTCCCACGGTGCACTTCTTTCAGTCAAATCATCAACCCAATTCTATGCCTTAGAAGCCACCCGCAACCCAATATCCCCCATGGGGCTTTTCACTCTTCCTTGTATTTATAATTATATATTTTATATATACATGGAGAGGGATGTAAATATATATGTGTACATATATTGCTTGAATTCAGAAACGTGTTTCGTATCGTGTTCACACATAGCCATGAATGTACGCAATGTTGGTATATTTACCCTAGGTAGGAAAGATTCCTCACGATTGATAAAGTTACATTAATGGGTATATATGTTACTTCTGGAAACTCGGGCCTCGTCGCTAAAACCATATTGCCATTATAAGTAATATTTTTATTAATATTAATATTTTTGTTATTATTGGTAGTAGTAGTAGTCGTAATCATGGTGCGGGGTGGTGGCAGTGTTATTATTAGTATGATTAATAATATTATTAGCATACTCCAGTATGGGTGAGTATAAGAATCCAAACAAATCTTTCAGTGTATACTTATGCATACATGGATACATAATTTCATACATACAAAAATATATACATATGCATGCATCCATAAATTTGCACATGCATATATACATGCATATATACATGTATATATATCTCGATAAATATATATAAATGTAGGCATATATATTGCAAGAGATTAGTTTGAAATGTTTCATATGGACAGCAAACGCGCTCCTTCGTGATCTTGCATACGAAATACATGCACATATGTAATTATATATATATATATGTTTAAATGAAATTGAATATTTGACCTGTTGTCTGCTATGAACCATAATGGCATCGCCAATTTTCTGCTTTGGGTCTGGAATGAGAAGGAGGGAAATGTGGAGGATGAAATGGGGTGATGGTTGGGGGAGAGTTCTTTTGATGAAATCTCGACCATTAGAATCGTCTTGAGTTACGCCAAGTTTGAATTAGGAGTTCAAACGTCAGACTTGAAACATTAGCCACAAGTCAGCGATAACATTTTTGCCACCACCGTCTAACGAACATTAATCTTCCATCAGACGCTTCGTTCTTATACCAATACCGACCCTTATTCGCATGCCTTAATATTCACTTATATATTGTATAAACATCGCCTTAATATACAGTTCAGAAATTCAGCATTATGCCTGTTGCAAAACAGAGCAGAATAACTGCTCTTGAGAATATGCAGTGATTATTCTTTATCTTCCATGCTAAATACACTTTATGTGTGTACATATATATCAACGGTTTAACTAAAAAATACGTTAAGAATATTTTATATGCAGAAACATAGAAGCCTGTGTAGTTTATCTTATATTTATATATTTCATTAAGACTATCTCATATACTTATGTATAACATGAATGATTTATAAAAAAAACTAGCTATATATATAAATATAAATTACGCAGATGAACATGCATTGTGAGCTCGGTTTTCTCAACGAAATTGGGGTATATTAATCCTGTCTGGGATCTACATGCGAATACGAAGTGACAGCATCAGCCATGTAACCTGCTTGACCTTAGGAGATACCAAACCCACCAGTTGTGCCCTGGGTCAATTCCCTATCTTGAAGTGAAAAGGGAGAAATCATAGCGTCAGAGGCCCCCACCTGTTGCACATGTTTGGATTATAAAAACCAAGATAAAGATGAATAAACGAAGTGAATCTGTGCTGTGTATATCATAGTTGCTCGTATTGTAATGTATTCGTATTGTTGCCTGTGTTTGTTTGTGTGTTTGTATGTGTGTTTGTGTCTGTGTATTTGTGTAACCTTGTGTATTTTTCCTTTTCCTTTGTGTTGACATTTTAAGAAATCAGGACCGACGTGTCATCTCGCACAAACAGCAACTTTCACTATCTTTTTCCGGGCACCACAGCCTTTTATTATCAATGGGTGAGTGAAAATATTGCAAGTTTCCGGTATTAAAATATGAACATATCAACGTAGGTACTGATTCTCATGTACGTGTATATGTTCCCATGTGCAAATGCATTTGAAAGCAGGATGCTAATCTTCTAGGGCCATTCTTTATACCAATCTTAGATTAAGATCATTTCGTTGTATGGCAAATATAAGTTAGAATTTGCATGCGCATGCAGTTGCTATGGTATGTATTGCCATAGAAATATCCTAAGTTTTATATATCACATGTTTTATATATCAAATGTCATACATATGTGTTTATTGTCACATATGTGTATTTTGTACATGTATATTGTAATTTTTGTCATAATGTGTACACTATGTACACCTACCGCATTAAACCTTGTAGACGTCAGTTTCAAAAGTATAGTTGACGTATAGTGAAGCGATTCTACAGCCATTAAAACATAGCTGATGGTGATTTATACATACGTACATAGAGAAATACATACATGCACATGTACGCACACATACTAAAATACCTGCATGCATCATACACGTCTAAGAAAATGAAATAAAAACGAAGTGGCTATTATTTTATACCTATGACTTCCTCTCAAGACTAGCTTATAACGAACTGCTGATCTTCTCTTCTTCATACACATAATTACTTACTTACATATGCATTTCGATATCTTTAATTCCTTTCTTACTTGTGCATGTGCTTAAGTATTGCATCAATGTACAAAGTTGTGCAGAGAACGATTTAGTATGACGGACAGAAACAGATAAGCAGCCATACACCAAGCCAAATAAACAGACACCGAACCTGACAGACATAAACCGAGCTAGAGAGACATATAGACAGACAGACACCGAAACAGACAGACAGACATGTGTTTTACGTAACTGACTGCTTTTCAATAACTGTTGTCAAAAATTGCAGTTGCCACGGTGCACATGTCAACGCCTCTCGCAGCCAGAGATAAAGGGAGATAAAAGGAGATATAAAGAGCATCCACCCCAGGACCTATCAGAAACACAAGCTGCAGCAGCAGCAGTTGAAGAGTCTGGCATATGTATGATATAATCAATTCTATACCAAATAAATAGCCCTACCGCCGACGATTATAATTATACAAGTGATATATATGTATATAAATATATGTGAGGTTATATGTAAAGCACACTTGTATATTCTTTGTCTGTCTGTCTGTCTGTCTGTCTCCAGTCTGTCTGTCTGTCTGTCTCCAGTCTGTCTCCTGTCTGTGTCTTCATTCTGCTAGGAGTCGCCGCTTATCTGTTATTGGCAGCCTTTCTGCTATCACTTTCCCATTTAGCCAGTTTAAAGTTAAATTGATGCGCATCTCTTGATGGTGAAGAAAGACTGGAACCAACAGTCGGCCATCGATGAGGACAATGAGTGGAACAATAAGACAGATTATGCCACTTCCAAACTTTTCCTCCTTTCTCATTAGTATTAGTTCTCTAGTATTATTCATTTTTGTTTCTGTAAGTCAGAGTTTCTACTATAAAATGTATATTTACATCATTGCCATTGTAATGGTGGAGTGTTTACGACATTTACTACTAATATATATGTATACATAATTATTAATATATATGTAGTTAGATACAGGCCTATATGTCTGTCTGTTTTTTGCTGTCTCTTTATCTCTCTCTTGGTCTATTTCTGTCTGTTCATATATCTATTTGCGAATTTATTTATCTATAGATAAATGTACAACAAACAGAAAGCAGACGATTATTATTATTTATATTATTTATTTATTATTTATATAATTCCTATCTCACGCATGCATATTTGACCGTGCCGGAGAAAGCCCTCGCAAAGTCGGAAAGTTAATTCGAGAGAAATGCGCTGAAGAAACAAGTAGGCATGAAATGTGTCAATAAAAGTTCTTCGCATGTTTATATCCCCTGCTATCAAACTATAAGTTCTTATGTAGAGTTTCGCTGTCTAACTGTTTTCATTTTCAATTTTGTTGTGATGCCTTGCAACAAAAACTTGATTAAACATGTCCCCTTTGGTGCCCTAATTTGAAGTCGTGTGCATCGATTATTATGCAAATCACTAAGTAAAGTAGATATTCGCCTTAACTATTAAGTTTTTTATGTGGATTTCATTGATGACAACCTCATAGACGTGTGAATACTCTCCAATTTACTATACTCATAAATCTTAACGAACCCTATAGGCACAGCGACTTTGGTCGGGTCTAGTCAAGATAAACTTTGAATCGCGATTTCTCAAAAGGAAACGCCAAGAGATCGAATTCTTTAAAAATTGTAATTGTACTTTTTTTACTTTTTGTGTTAGAAACACTCGGTTTCACCTAATTATTCAACAATCTCGCCCCAATCCAGTGCAGTGTCAAATATATTTTGATTTTTGTCCGCTTTGTGAAGATTTTCTCAGGCAGGGTCGCATGTGATGTGAAATTTTATTTGCATGCAATCTGTAAACAGTTGATAATGGGCATTGTTAAATTTCGTGGAACTAAATGAAGAGAACGGTCTGTCTCCGTCTCTGCCTGTCTGTCTATCTGTCTGTCTGTCTGTCTGTCTGTCTACTTGCCGTTACTGCCCACATGCCCAGTCGGCACCTCTCCTTGCCCCGTGTCTCCTCTCCTGTGCCTCCCCCTCACTGAGTCTAAAATCGCATCTTAAGACTTCTCTTCGACTACCCTCCCTCGCTACTTCTTGTCTCTCCTCGTCTCTCTCCAGCGCAAACTTTTTCCCATCTCGCACGCGGTATCTCACTTTCATGCCACTCGTGAAGATGAATTGCACGATCCTCGTCCTGTATCTTTTCCCTCCCACTACCCGGACGGTCGGACCCATCCCACTCCTCCGCATACTCGCTCTTCTAATCAAGCTTCATCACGGTGCGCTCGCATACATGCGCTCGTAGTAAATCATCCCCTCGTACTTGCTATCTTTCATTAAAAACCTCCCCCATTCGAAACGTTCTAATCAACACCGTTGTTCTTTTGTTGCCAGCCCAGCCTGAAGTCGTCGGATTGAATCTGGAGGGGTAGGGGTGCGAAGAACTACACATACAACCACTCCCCTACCCTCGGCACCGCACACCACTCGGAGGACAAGTCTACAAGCGACAAGCCGCTGTCTCAGCCCCTGTGATGCTAACGGTGTTGTTTACTGCCTATTCCCTAGGTGGCGCCAGCGTACTGATCATGATTAATAGATGGCCTCCAGCTGACACCGTTGCCAAGAGGTCGCGGCGGTAGAGAGGGAGAGAACGACTAGACGCAAATAAACCAATTTCAAAGAGGCGAATTGAAACTCGATGAGATTTAACACAAGAATCGAACAATATAGTCTTCGTCTTCTTATCTGTCTTCCTCTCTGTCTCTGCTTCTCTCTCTGTCTCTGTGTTTTAGTGTACCAAAGACGATGCGTTTTGTTGCTGGCCGCACCCTCTGACCCAGCGACACTCAGCCATCAGCTGAAAGGGCTTTCGCAATAAATTTGCTTAAAAATCCAAAGAACTTGTTTCTCTACTTGGCCCAGTAGTCTTCACTGGCGTGACTAGCTGACACTACGACGACAGTCACGTTGTTGTTATTATTTATGGTGGTGGTGGTGGTGGTGGTGGTGGTGGTGGTGGTGGTGGTGGTGGTGGTGGTGGTGGTGGTGGTGGTGGTGGTGGTGGTGGTGGTGGTGGTGGTGGTGGTGGTGGTGGTGGTGGTGGTGGTGCTAACAATAATACTGATTATGATGGTTGTGATCACCGGCGTGTCATTGTTATGATGAACATGAACTTCGAGACTAAATGAGCAGAAGCAATTGAGACAATAATTAAGCAGAAGCGGATGAGAGGGGAGACCATGCAATAGATGATGCTTGTTTGCCACAAGATAATTTATCCCCGACGACAGCCGTAATCAATTTAAAATGTCAGCTGGCTAAATATTGCTCAAGTCCGACAATTTATTGCGTCATTAGAGATCGCATGCAGACTGACTGACCTACTGCAAGAGCATCGCGTCGTCATTAAAATAATGTTCAACCTGCGACAAAAGGTTAATGTAGGAGAGGGAATCGATCATTAGGCCCCAACAACAGAAGAAGAAAATGGGGTTGCGAGGAGAGATAGGAAAGACGAGGATGGAACGAAGGAAGTAAGAAAAGAGGAGGAAAAGAGGCAGTGAAATAAATGGACAGACAGACAGTGCGGGATAGATAGATAGATAGATAGATAGATAGATAGATAGATAGATAGATAGATAGATAGATAGATAGATAGATAGATAGATAGATAGATAGGTATGATAGGTATATGAAATATATCAAATAGACAGATATGATAGATGAGTAGATATAGAGACATAATGGTTGCAGACATACAGGTGAACAGACACATGGGCGGATGGATGTCCAAGTATAGGGTGATGAATGTACTGGCACCAATCCTTAGATCAATCGATGCATTGGTGGATCAGAATAGGACTACAAGGAGGGAACTGATTGCGCCTGTGATCAGAGAAAAGGCAAAGTCATCGTACCTTCTGCCAAAAGAGGAACACACAGGGAGTGACTTATAGAGTTATAAGCAGAATAACTCAGGTGGGTAAGAATCATACAGAACGAAGAAAATGATGCTCAACGAATTCTCTATGAAGATAGAGAGACATGCAGAGAGACTCTGAGAGAGACAGAGGCAGAGACAGCACTACCTAAGGTGACAGACCCTGCAGACGGGGATGTATGGAAAGCAAGAGAGACACGGAGAGGGTGAAACAACTACGAATGGTGAGAGAATCAGAGAGGAACAGATTGAGGGAGAGGCAGGAACATGCAGAGAGACAGAGAACAAGGCAAGGTCATGTGCTGACGACCGAATAACATGAGAAGTTGATTCATCTAGGTTTAAAGATGGATGACGTGAGAAAGAGAGAACGTGCACATGGCAGGGCTGTTCGAGGGCGTCAGAAGGTGCCAGTAGCAGCAGCAGCCGTATCAGCAGCCGAGTGAGTGGTAAAGAACAGATTAAGAAAAGAGGGAGGGTTGGAAGAGGGCACAGAGGGAGCAGAGGGCCAAGTGAAGGAAACCAGCAGACATGGACAGACAACTGGCACGCTCTGGCAAAATTAGGGCATCTTCGTCATCGTAATCCCGAGATTTCTACAGCGCCCAACAAAAGCCACCTCACGGGGACCAGCTTATTCACAGCCGCTCAGTCAAAACAAAATCGATAGGCAAAAGTGTTCGGTTCCAGGCCAAGATCCGAGAGTCAGGCAGAGATAGCGTGGCAGCTACGGTCGGTGATGTTTGGGATTGGAGCGGAAACAGCGAAAAGAGGAAGAAGGGGAGTCAGGATAGGGAAGAGTCGAAATAGGGAAAGCTGTGGCCAGTGAAGACCCGAACTCCGTCCCTTTCACACAGCATCATAGCAGTTACCACCTGACTGACTCCGAGGAAAATAAAACACGTGATCATATCTGCACATAATAAGCAAAAAATATTCATAATACGTACATAAATATTTCTGCATATATGCTGTATACACAAGCAAACGCACACCTCAAGACAGACAGTTAGACATACCTAGAGACGTACATATAGGCAAGAAAGCAAGCATCCTTTGATATGCAGACAGGTAAGTTGGCCGGCCGACATGCAGGCAGATATACAAGCATATATAGACAGGCGAGTAGAAATAGATCTACATGCTGACGTCATTACATAGCCAACTATATTTTTATCCAAAAATAATCCGATTAATAAGGTTCGCTAGATCTCCGCTTCCATGCATACAATATCTGTGGATGCTGTCTCGTATATTTCTCCGTTTGTCATTCAGTCAATCAATCAATAAGTAAATAAGTAGGTCAGTCAGTTAATAAACAAATAAATAAGGAAGTAAGTAATCAGTTAGTTAATCTGTCCATGGGCTTCCGTGCGTGTCTGTATGTGTGCTTCTGTCTGTATGTCTAGCTGTATCTGTCTGTCTGTCTGTCTGTCTGTCTGTCTGTCTGTCTGTCTGTGTGAGAAGCTGTCCATGTTTGGGGGCTTTAAACCAGCAGGTCAAGTTGAGCGTATGGATTACATGCTTGCAGAAGCAGAAAGGAAGACATTGCACAATTTCTTCGTAAGATTGCTTCGTTCGTGAACGTGGCATCAGAGCAATATGTCAGAGGATCGTATTTGGGTCAAACAACAGACGGATCTCGTCTGGTGATTCTAATAATGAAGATGTTATTGTCGGGATGTGTTTTCTTCTAACCGAGCCACACACTGAACTCAGCTGGTCGACTGTGTCTCATCATTCGGCATGTCGTAAGACGTCGGGCAAGAGAACTGTCGACCAGTCGCCTACACATATGCCGATGCCGAGAAAACAGATTTGTTAACGGCTATGCAGAGAACAGGAGAATCAGCGAGATATGCGAAAGAAGACAATGCGAATAATATAATATATAATGGCAAACATACAACAGTTGTACTATTAATAATAACAATCAGACTGTATAACAGTTGTACGATTCATAATATTCACACAATAATCAGACTGTACAACAGTTTTATGATTCACAATATTCATGCAATACATCTGACTAAATTTCTATAGGAAATTTTCATTTGTAATGTCCACTATGGGCAGGTAAAAGTCTATTGGAGTGGAATATGAGGTAATGTTATCCACATACGCTGTAAAGTAGTGTAATGCAAATAATTGTAATTTCTGCAGGTCCTTACAGACTGTCCGTCTGTCCAAGTGACTCGATAACTTCAAGAAAACTATATTCGGTTGTATCCAGGCCGCGTAGTAATCTAAGGCTAATCTCACATCTAAGCTAAGAACTTCTGTAGCGCCACTATAATGATGCAATCAATGGATGCTAGGTATCAGCTGATATCTGCATATCATTATATATGCATTTATAAAGCGCCACTTTCTATATTCTAATCACAAAGCATCAGTCGATGGCGCTGAGCAGCTGTGCGTGAAGGAACTGTTCAAGATCACTACAATAGCATCAGTGGAGGATCGAACCCGCAGCCCTGCGTTACAAGACGAACGCTCAAACCAAACGGCTACCGGGTCACACAAAAATAAATCAATATAACTTCAATATATTTCTAGTAATATCATGAGCATCAGCGGAGGATTCTACCACCCAATTGGTTGAATAAAAACAAGAGAGACCGGAGATGGATGACAGAATTTGAAATCCCACTCGGCCGTGATTCGAACCCTGACCTTAGGACACAGCAGTGCCGTGGCTTATCATCCGTCTCCAACTGGGCCTCACAGCTGCATCGCCTTCGCGCAGATGAAGCGCTTTTGTCGTCGGATGAGAAGGGGCGTCGAGGCACAAAGCGACCGCCGTAATGCCGGCGGCTCCACGGGTGGCCCCGCGATCAATGGATGCCGCCTTAGGACGGGAGGAGGATTGTGTACACGCAGGAGTTTAGGCTCTCGAGACCTTGGCCAACCTCAACCAAACTAATGACGAGACATCCATTAAAAGCCACGGTATATCCGAGAAACGCACTCCAAATCCACACAAACACACAGAGGTACAGACACAGCGCCTTTGGGAGATTCTACAAGAGCGCTATATAAATAGCCATTAGCATACATACATACAGACAGACATACAGACAGACATACAGACAGACAGACAGACACGTCAGACAAGCAGATATACATACATACATACATACATACATATATACACACAAACATGATACATACACACATAATATATTCATACATGCACTCCCATATATACGTACATAGGGACTTACAAACATTTTTGCAAACATATAGCCAGTAGCATGCATACCTATACACATACATATGCACACAAGTACATACACACGAATACACTAACTATTCTACACTGAAACGCGCATCATGCATTCCAGTATAGTAAAGTAAAACGTAGGAAAACAAACAGAACGAAAGTAAAGAAATGAACACTACGCAGTCACGGTGAAGCACCGAAACATAAAGAACGGTAAAGCACCGAAACATAAAGAACGGTAAAGCACCGAAACATAAAGAACGGTAAAGCACCGAAACATAAAGAACGGTGAAGCACCGAAACATAAAGAACGGTAAAGCACCGAAACATAAAGAACGGTAAAGCACCGAAACATAAAGAACGGTAAAGCACCGAAACATGAAGAACGGTAAAGCACCGAAACATAAAGCACGGTAAAGCACCGAAACATAAAGAACGGTAAAGCACCGAAACATAAAGAAACTGGACACCACAAACTGTACACCAGAAAACTGAAACCCCTATGAAACAGATCTCTGCCCTGGCACGGGTTTTGACTTGTAAATATGACTTCCAGGTTTGCCACACCATCACTAATGACATGGTATTCTTAAGTGCGCGCTCTGCAGGAGGATCTAAACAGGTTTAAAAGTCAAGAAAGAAGCAGCAGATATGTGCTATTATAAACTTTGTCTGTGCTCCACACATAGTCGTAGGCCTACATTTCTATAATTATCATAATTAGTCGGTTTTTACATTCCACTGAGGATATTCACATATTCTGTATACGCATATCAAACAAAGATGCACAATACTCATGTCATCTGGATATCTGTCAATCAAAAAGAGAACTCATCTATTAGTAAGTATGTATATGTATTGTTGTATATATGTATGCATGCATACATACATGTATATACATGTAGGTATGTATATATGTACCAATATATTTATTTACGTTGTACATATATATGTAGGTATATATACGACTACGCATGTAGTTACGTACATAGGCACGAACCAACGTAAATATGTATGCACCTAAGTGCGTTCGTATGTATACGCATGCGTGTACGCATATCTTCGCATGAAATAATTAGTACTTATAAAACTCATATTATAGCACAAGGAATTCGAGGAATTCGACCCGAAGAGAAAGCACAATTAGCAGCAATAACCAACTCCAAATGCAACCACACACACACACACACAAACACGTGTGTAGTTTTTATATTTATATATCAATTGCATATAAACCCGTGCAGTAGGGCGATGAGATTTATAAATAAACAGATATATAAATAAGTAAATGCTTTTTCCTTCAGCTGATCTAAAACGTTCGTATGCCCTTGAGTAAGTAAGTAGGTAAGTCAGTCAGTCAGTCTTAGACTGCTGTTACATTACATGAAATTTCCTTCAACGGCCAAATACTCTCCTGTCTGTCCACCATTTCTCCATTCTTCCATCTCTCCTCGATTTGCACTTAAAGATCCGAAGGACATTTTGGGTGCGGTTCCACGCAGTCTATTCGCATCAGTCATGCGTGACGTTGCTGGCCCCACCCGTCCACTTCTAACTCCCATCCATTGCACCTGTATCCGATCGATCAATCATGCGCATCAACCACCAGCTGCACCAGTCCCTCTCTCATACGCGGCTTCGACAGGTGACAACGGACATTTCTATAGCGCTATAGAAAGAAATACACTGGCATCTAATGACGAATGTGTTAAGAATAACCACACATAATTTGTGCACACAGAAATGCATATATGCATATATACATATGTAAATACATACATACCTGCACACATACTATGACACTGTGTAAACATACTGTTTACCTATAAATGTACATGAAAATAATTAGGCATACACATATGCATACATATATACACATATACATTTACATTTAAATATACTGCATGTAGGTATGCAGTATATATATATACACGTGGAAATGTGTTTTTAAGCAGTAATTTAAAAATTAGTAGCAAAAGATATAATGCTGAGAGACGGTAGGTATTATAACAATGAGCCTCAACCAAGACTAGAAAACAAATGGAATGTAGGTCATCTAATTCATGCGCATTGCCAGTCAGTGACGGATAGCTTCAAGAGCTGACGACAATGATGACAACGACGATGATGATGATGAAGATGATAATGATGTCGTGTATATATGTGCATAAATGTCTTTAAATCATTTCTGTGTATGCATGTAAATGTTTTCCTTGCAGCAAACAGTCATGCACGAAATTTATAGCAAACTCCGCATCTTCATCAAAAATCTGGGTCATCCACTTTCTTAACGACCCGGACCTTGGAAAAATAATTATAACATACAAGTTATATGTATGTATGTATGTATGTATGTCGTAATCGTAATCGTAATCAAAAACTTATAAAGCGCCACTTCAAGATAAAACTCATCAGAGGCGCTCCCGACCCAATTTCCCTATTACTAGTGGGGAATAACACGGTCTTCAAACGCTTGCGGAAAAGTGAGGGAGGAAGAGAGAGGAATTTGTATGTATGTATGTATGTATCTGTGTATGTATCTAGGTATGTATGTATGTATGCTTGTATGTATCTATGTATGAATTTATGTATTTAGGTATTTATAAACGTAAGTACGTATTCACCTGTGTACGTGTTTACAAAAGTACAAATGAATTCAATATGATCCTAATCATACTCGTAATTGTAAACTCGAGATTTCTACAGCGCCCAACGAAAGCAAAATTGCGGAAACCAGATTATTCACAGGCGCTCAGTCAAAACAAAACCGATAGGCAAGAAGGGTTCGATTCCACGTCGAGATCCAAGAGTCAGGCAGGTACGCAATCAGACAGGGGGTGTTTGGAAATGGACCTGGTGGATATTTAAGGGGAAGAAGAGGAATGTATGAAGTGGGATATGAAATGTCGAGTAAATTTAATAATTTTATGCGTTACAGTATAAGGTTAGATAAAGCCATGGTAATTCCGAATAAATTTAATAATTTTGTGACAGTAAAGAGTTATACAAAGCTCTTGTAATTCTGAGTAAATTTCAAAATTTTGTGCAGTATAATGTAAAAGAAAGCCCTAGAAATTGTAGACAATCACCAGTAAACTTTTAAGCCAGTAGACACCATTGGAATATTATTTCCTATATATGTATATAAAAGGTATTATATGTGAATATATGAAGCTTATGTAATAATATCCTGTATATGTATATGAAGTATATAAATAGTATATATATATAGAAATGTATCACACCATCTTCCTTTAAGCATATAATATATTTTATTTGTATACATACATAGTCTCGATAAATGAGAATACAATGCATTAGGCCAATATGTCATACATGAAATATTTGTATCGTTCTACGGATCCTAGTAAATCAAAGCCTGCATTCGTATATGCAGACTTAATTCTGCATGAAATTGTAAAAGTTGTCGCAAATTACAGACCCACGCGTGAACAATACGAGATAGTACACAAAACATGTTCATTGCAATATCTGTGTAGACCTTTACACCACACATCCATCAATTAATTTACATTTAAACAACGACGGTAGATTCCGTGAAACTTGGAATTAATTCACATTGTCCCATCGCTCACGCAGATATCATTGGGAGCGAGACAGGCCAACATTTATAACAGATATGTAACTGGCAGATGCTATGTATACATGATTATGTCGTCAGTCGTAATCCCATAAAATCTGACAGCACTACAAATCACGCCTCGGAGTCTAACTGTAGTAAAAATATTCTCTCTCCAAACGTTTCACAAAGATTGTGAATGGCTGAATGCTAATGGTTTTGCTTTCCACCTCGGCGACGAGGTTCTAATCCTGGTGCATGTCAAACTAACAACTCATTGTTAAGCCGCTTGATCCCAGGGAAAGGTTGACTCTTGTTGAATTGCTGTGTCGTGGCTGTACTTCAGCTGAAATATCCATTAACAGGGGTACTACCTACTGAAAGAGACATTTAACATAACAGCAATTATATCATCGAAGGTTTTGTGTTTCGTACAATGATCTTGCACAGCTACTTCGATTCTATTCATATCCAACTCAAAAAATTAGTTAGTTGCGAAAAGTAAGCGTTGACATTTAATAAATCATGAAGATCTTTGATAATATGGGATTACACCTGGATGTCATGCAATTCATGATATATATGATATATTAGGCAGCGTACACATCATTTCAACTTCAGGTCACACGTAGATGCATTTGGTAAGGCGTGTATTGTAATACGCAAGTCTTGCAAGAGTTATTTATGCATTCTTATGCATTCATCCATCTTAATGTTGTATAAGTAGATATATACTGTTTAAATTGGAACTTATAGGTATTTGTAAATATAAATTAAGCAGAATATATTTAGCTCTTCATAACATAAGCAGACATAATAAGTGCGTAGCGTTGTATGTTATGTAAGTTTTTATGGATCGCTGCACATAGAAAAAAGTAAAAAATATTAAAAAAACTATGAATAATTTCCATACATAGCTGTATCAATTAAATATATATTAAACTTATACATAAAAATTTAATAAATATAATATGCGATTCATTACATTCGACTCAAGTAGATGTAACCTACTAATCGAGGTGAAGATTTAAGTTTCTGGTTTAAATATTTCAGCTTAAACAAATAAAGAAGAAATAGCTATTTATGTTGCTCTGGCTAACACTTCGAAACGTCAACTAATTGCAGCCAAACGCTTTAATACTGCATACTTATACCTATGAATCTGAATACTCACTTATTTATGGTTATGTATATACATATATGTATACATATAGCGCAATATATATATATATATATACATGTATGAACGCACGTGGCGTTGTTGGATTCTTAAGGGCAGGGCACTGAAGAAAAAGTATGCATATATGTATACATTGCATTTGTGATGTGGGTGTTTGGTATTTGCATAGGGTGAAGTCCGCACAAGAAGGCTTAAGTTTAGCCAATCATTTCCTTCAGTAATTGCAGTTGAATAAATTATTAGCTACAACATGCATTTCCTCATTTTTTGCCTCGTCTAATTTAAACAATTTGTTGCTTGTCAGCAGGTGTGTATATATATACATACGTGGATCTTTATGTAGATATGCCCTGTTGCACTCTATATACATATATACATACACACATATATAAACATAAAAATGTCATGGATATTCAGATTCATAGGTATAGCTATGCAGTAGGATATAATTATAGCATAGTAGGAAATGGCGCTGCATAAGTTGGAGGAAATAATTATTTTTTGATACTTGAAATGACTTGTTTGTAAGCTGTAATAACAGTTCCGAAGTGCAAGACTATGACCATGCAAACCGGCTTCGTAGATTCAAAGCAGTCAGTTATTGTAAGCAGAATGTGTCATATCCTTCGTTTAAGGGGAGCAACATTTGCCCGAGGGCAAATTTAAGGTAAGTTAAGGAAAGATCATTAATGACAAGGCCAGATATGATGAGGCTATGCAACGCAAGGTGAGGCCAGGTAAAGTAAGAAAAGGATGCATTTAATAAACGTCTTTGTTTGCACTTAAATGAAAATCCCGACATCCTGTGATCTCCACTCTTGATGCATCATAAGCACATAAGCACCAGCAGCAGCCCATCAGCTGAGCAGTTATTCCACGTCGCTCGACAATGAAACCTCGAATGCACGTGGCTTAACAGGATTCGAACTGCAGACGCAAACGACGAAAGGATGGTGCGCGTTACCGGAAGGCAAATGAGTGCAGCAGTAGTTCGCTAGGACCAAGAGGCAGAAGAAAAAGAAGACGAAGTAAAGAAGAAGACGAAGAAATAGAAGAAGAAGAAGATATATAGGGTCGAAGCTCATCCTATCTCCGAGATGTGCGCCGAAGAATGAAACACAAACATTTCATCACCATGGCAACAGCCCGTTAGTCGTATACGGCGCGTTTCCTGTATAATATATATATACATATAATATGAATGTATTTTACATGTAATGTATATATATATATATATATATATAGAACTATATGTATAAATAAATAATGTGTATTTGTATGGATTCAAATACGCACATTAAGCTTAGAATTTATTTTCTCGTTGACCTTCCAGTGCATTAATATATATATATATATATAATATAATATAATATTATATAATATATATTAATATATGTATTATACACACATATATATACTTACATACATACATAGATATATATATAATGTGGTGTTTATCATGATGCATTTAATCGCATTTCACATTGGTTAATTTGAACCAAAATATAACAGAGGCGCAAATAATAAGACCGGTTGTTAATGCAACATAATGCAGATCATAATAAAACAACTGAGGACCACATACGACGTGTCGTATTCAATTCTATTCCAATCCATTCTATTCTACTGCTTTTCGATCTATTCTCTACTCTTTCTGCCCTATCCTATTCTGTCCATTTCTATTTTATTTAATTCTATTTTAATTCCATTTTTATTCTATTTAATTCTATTCCAATCCATTCTATTCTACTGCTTTTCGATCTATTCTCTACTCTTTCTGCCCTATCCTATTCTGTCCATTTCTATTTTATTCTATCCCAACAGATAGATCACAGAAGATTATATATATTTATTTATGTGACATATATATGATATATGTATATATAATATGGAAAAGAATTTATCAGGGAAATTGAAGGCGCATCGACCTGCGATGTGGAATAATCGAGAATGTGGAATGCTGATCAAGCGGAGTCTTTTTTAAAAGAAAAATCCACATCAGTCAATTCTAGATGGAAAAATTATACCACGAGGACTATGGTTTCAGGCATCTCTACCAGCAGACTAGACTGCACGTAAATGGAAGCTGTGTGTTTGTGTGGGTCTATCTATGTATCACTCTGACATGTCTGTGCGTCTGTATGCCTGCCTGTCTGTGTGTCTTCCCGTCTTTGTGTGTATATGTGTCTGTCTGTATGAACTGGAGTGTACGCCAGGCGGCGCCGCATTTCGCTTTCTTTGACGGAGAAGTATTGGAAAGTGCTTTTGGTTGAAAAGATGTGATTGTGGAAACGTCCGCGGATAGGCGCCACTAGTAGCATAAGCACCATGCAGCATCAGTAGCAGTACCACCAGCACCAGTAGCATCAGCAGAAGAGGCGAACTCCGATGGGTCGGAGTTCGAGCGGGGAGGCCGAGTACGTGAAATACAGAGCTGAGGAGCAATATGTGTAAAAGAATTCTACTGGAATAGAAAAAACGTGAGTATTCATCACTCGACAAACATCTCAGGCAACGAAATCAACAACGGCAAAGAAGCCAACGATTGCAGGCTCAGTACCAGCCTATAACAACGCTCCTCTTTCACGTGTATACAGTTTACCCTGTGCCATAGTTCACGTCCAGTGCTCGCCCTATTACATGCTGTCTATATATGTGAACATATAATTAGCATTGTGTGTGTGTGTTTATAATTGTGCTTAGAATGGTAATTACTGTGAAGGTGTTTATTTTCTATATGTAGGCTAAATGTGTAAGCACAAGTTGTAGAATCGTTCAAGAAACCTCAATTTTGCTTCTGACAAGGTGTGAAGAGGAGAGGAGAAGATTGAAGAGGAGAGGAAAAGCAGACGAAAGGCAAAGAAGTTAGAGGAAAAGATTACATGTAACGTAAAGGAGAAAAGGAGATAACGGACAAAGAAATGAACACTGACCTACAAAGAACAGACAGACATATCCAAAGCGACATAAGGGCAAAGATAAAGAGAAGAGAGGCATACGGACAGACATATTGATTAAACCAGGCAGAGAGAGAGAGAGAGAGACGGCCAATGCTCAATTAGCTGAACTCCATTGTCATCTCACGCCCCGTGCTGGGTTCAACGGGTGTATCTCAATCACGTGGTGAGAAAACGAACTGGTCTTTGAAAGAGGAGGCTTTTACCACCTCTCTGGCTCTCTGGTCGACAACAACCCATCAAGCCACTTTCCCTACCCTGCTGATTTAACCCTCTTCCTCTCTACAGAACCCTCCATTAGCCGCATTGGAAACGCATGAGGCGATCGTTCTAATTTTTTCAATCACGAGTTATCATATTTCCATGCCCCTTCCCGACCCCTCCGGTTAAGGCACAGCCATAGCAACGACGTCGCCCACCCTCTTTCCCACCCAGACTTGTGTGACACCAAGGCGCTATTTGTCAGATGCACGCCCGGAGGCGGGAAACTCGGTCATCGCCTGGAGCGTGACCTTCAAACTGGCGCCACCATGTCTAAGACGCGGTCGGCACAAGCGACGGCGCTACCACCTGGCGAATGAACGAGACACTGGTGCCGGCTGTCGTGTCTTGCCTCGAGGTGAAAACAGAGGCCGCTGAGGAACACAGAACGATTAATTCAGTCGGGCAACTGGTTTCCATCAAACGCAAACAATTCGGAATTGATTCATCGGCGTGGATTTGCACGGGCGGCCCATAGGTGCACAGACGAATCTAGATAAGCCGGAGAGGCCGAACTTACCTTCGCCGAAATATTTCTCATCACCTTTTTAGTTATCTGCAAGTTTTGCATTCCTTTTTAGCTGAGCACATATTTTAGGAAGCTTTCTTGGCTTTTTCTTTGTAATTTTTCTTTACATTTTTGTTAATTTTCCAGACTTTTTAAACCTTATTTAGTCTCCAAGACCTCCATTTTGTATGCAACATCGCTCAAGTCGGTTTTGGGCCAACTCAATGGGGTTGCCTCCCCCCAAAAAAACACCAAAAAATCAAAATTGCCCGATTGGCCTGGAAACACAGAGACATCTTCAACTTTCTCATAAAAACTTAACAGAAATACCATATAAATTGCATAGGGATGAAGCACGGTGCTTCGATAGCTTTTGAAATCATAATAAGAGCAAAAAGCCATTAGACCTGAAGAATTACAATACAGTTCCATTAAAAATTACAAAATCACAAAACAATAGCGAAACAATTCGTCCCATTCTATTGATTAATTTACGTGAACGCTCTAACACCGAAATCACTCGGAGCCTCAAATTGCGTATACAAACACCCATCGCAGGCCAAACTCTCTTGTCGTCCTCTCTTCCCTCGGTGGCTACCTTACTTTTAAGAACCTCCTAAATCTCCACCAAGCTGCCTACACCAAACATCACTCCACTGACACTGTCCTTTCCACAGGGTTGAGCAAACTTGTTCTGGCAATCGGTTGACAAGTCTCTTGCCTCATTCTTTTAGACATCTCTGTTGCCTTCGATACCAGAGATCAGTAAAGTCTTATCAAAGCCCTCTCTTCTGTTTTCGGAATCTCTGGCATTGCCTTATTTTGGATCAAGTCATATCTTTCCTCTCGTTCTTTCACTTTTAATGCTGCTGGACATTTATCTTATCCTCAAACTCTCACCTGAGGTGTTCCTGCAGGGTCCTGTCCTTGGTTCCATCCTATTCATTCGTTATACTTCCCCACTCAGCCAACTCATTTCCTCATTCTCTGTTGATCACCTCTAAGCTGTTCGCCAGCTAATAACTATCCATCCGCCTGATCTAATCGCTGTCCCTCATGCATTTTTCGATCTCGGCCTTCAGACTTCTTATGTCTCAATGTTGCAAGAGCTCCTAAATCTACGCAGCGCCAGCTTTTTCGAACGAACTCCCGAAAGACCTCCGCCAGTTCGTGTAGCTCCCTTGTTCACCTGTCATTACGAACACTCCTCCATTCGCCCTCTCACCTGTCAATACGAACACTCCTCCATTCGCCCTCTCACCTGTCAATACGAACACTCCTCCATTCGCCCTCTCACCTGTCAATACGAACACTCCTCCATTCGCCCTCTCACCTGTCAATACGAACACTCCTCCATTCGCCCTCTCACCTGGCGGAGCTTATTTTTCTCAAGACTGAAAACCGAACTCTTCAAGCTATCCAACTCCGTTTCTGCTCCTGCACCATCTTATAACCACTATCAGAAACGATTATCACCACAGCACCACACTTTTGACCTGGTTTGACCCCCTCCCCGATTCTGACCTGGCACCGCAACTGATCCAACAACCTGGTTCTTGCGGACAAGATTTGATATAGCGCCAGTGTTTATTTGATATAGCGCCAGTGTTTTAGCAAAGACCCTCTGACGCGGCTGTGTGTATGGCGCTAAGAAATGTGGATATTTACATTTGCACAGACACATGTTTCATTATACAGCATTGTTTAAAGACTTCTTGCGCGAGACAATGCAAGGAAGACGCTGCACTACTGTAGACGCTAAAGTCCTACATAGCCACAACAAAGCACAGCTAATAACTTACTCCGACTAGGCTACTTGCTGAAGCGCACTCTTGCTCGCTCGCTATGTTGTTCTTAAAACTGCATCTGTTCACCGTATTTGTGAAAGGAGGAAATAGAGGTTCGACGACGTTTCTCTTATATTCGAGGAGACGAAGACAATGAATAGCTTTACCACTCAATTCACGATGTACGTGTATGTGGGTATTATTATATCAAGGTTCTGACTTGGTTGATTCCGTGTTAAGGAAAGAATAGAATCGGATATATTTCCTCTGCCGCTCTTATTCCCTCCCTCCTTTCCTTCCCTCTCCCTCCTCCTCCTCCTACTCCTACTAAGTTTTGTCTGCTATTTATCGTGCGTGTATGGTCATTGGCATCTGCGCTGACCTCTGATGCTTTATGGAATTAAGGTCGTTCGTGGCGCCAGACACTCTCATGCGAGCATCATGTCAGATCGCGTCCATATCATCCGGAGAAAAAATTAAAGTCTGCGCAAACACACTGGCCCGCACGCACGCACGTACGCACGAACATTTCCAAACCCATAATCCCGAACATTCTTCAAAACGATTCCAATCTGTCCAAGAGAAAGACAGACAGACATAGAGACAGACAGAGGCAGAGACGTATACTAAGGCAGAGACATACTAGGACAGCATAGCAGACAGACCGAGACAGAGAAACATACTAACAACGACACAGGCACAGATAGACAGACACGTTTGAAGATAGTCAGACAAAAACATACAACATACACAAAGACAGAGACAAGGACGTGTACAGAGCCACAGACAGAGGCAGAGACGGAAATTTGATGATAGTAACTCCCTCTGTTGCATCGATTTCTCTCTCTACACAGACAGACAGACGGACAGACAGACAGACGGACAGACAGGCAGGCAGAAACAGACAGACAGACATACAGACAGACAGACAGGCAGAAACAGACAGACAGACAGATATGGAGACTTGTGACTATCTAGAACTAAAATATGTAGAGAAGTGTGAAGGAAAATCTGTATCCTGCCAATTTCGCTCGACAAAGAGTATCTTTGTTAAAAGATACTGCGCCATGACGCCGTCTTACTTACGTATTTTCAGATTCATCATTTTTGATTCATTGGCGTAATTAATTAGAAAATATAATGAATTTCAAATTCAAAATATAATAAATTTCGACTATAATTAATATTACTTAAGGGTGACATAACATTTCAAGGGCTGTCGGGGAAAGTAGTATGCACTGTGAATTTTAAATCGTTCATTTAAATATAAAATATATTTATTTCCTGATGAAGACTATACATATAATCGTTTTATTTCTCAAGATTGTCTGCTGGGAACAAGTAAATACTCATATTCATTTCGTGTGTAAAAAACATTCAAAAGATGCTCAAAAGTGGCCGCGGAAATCAACCTGGCTGTGTTTATTTCACGTAGATCTTCTTACTGCATTACCATTTAATTTAAATTCAGACAAAGCTTGTCAAAAAATTAAAGCCTTGTCAATCATACGTTCATGATTTTAAAAACATCAATATATATATATATATATATGAATGTAGAGTTTGTTCATTCGTGTATAAGCTTACATGCATATTATGTAAGTATTTTTGCACATGTATATATATGAATATGAGGGATGCATATGTGTATGTGTGTATGTATTTGTGTTCGTTGGGCTTCTTCTTTACTTTCGTAAAAAGCTTCAGTGTAGGGCTGCCTAGCTTTGGTCGTGATTAATGGCTGCCGGTGTTTTTCGGCTCGGCAGCGTCGAGTATTAATATACATGAGCTGTCGTTGAGCGGGTGAGGTGATGGAGCGGTCTGCACTGCGCGCCAAACGCTCGTGTACCAAGGCGCCCTTTCAATCCATTTAGCCGCCCGTCTGAAAACTCATCCATTCTAATCGGGCGCTCGCACCGATCGAACTTTCTAGACGCACCGACCTTGTCTACTCGCCGCTTTCCACTGCACGTTCGCCTGTCAAAAGATCGCCCAGTGATCGATGAGACAATTACAGTTTTTTCATCTTTCTCTCTCTCCCTCTTTCTCTCTCTCTCGCTCTCCCCTCTCCCACCCGCTCCCCCTCTCGGCGCTATTTCATTTGCCTGGTTGTTGTCCCGCTCTCTCAGGCCCCGCAGGGTATGATCGATCGGTCTTCGTATATACGAATGCTGTAGGTTTGCAGGAAGATGGTATCATATGTTGTACATGTACCTGGCGAACCGCCTTAGAACGAGTCCCGCTCTGTCTGTCTGTCTGTCTACCTGTCTGTATGTCTGTATGTATGTATGTCTGTATGTATGTATGTATGTGTCTGACTGTCTTGCTGCCTGGTTGTTTGCTGCCAAGAATGTCTGTTAGTCGGGAAGGATCAAGCGAAGCTAGCTCTGAAAGAGAATTTTTCACAGTTTTTACCTCCATCTCCCATTTCTGTTCTATTTCGCTCGTCTCTCTTTCTCCCTTCTCCTGCCCTGCTCTTTCTTTTCTTTCTACATGCTTCAACTTTCTTTTATCCTTCTCTCATGCTGCCTCCTCCTCTCTTATTTCCCATAAATTTCTTCTTCCTACTCCGATTTCTTTCTCTCATTTGTATTCTCATCTGCTTCATTTTCTTATACCCTTCAGTGCCTCTTCTGTCCATCCTCAACCCTCTCCTCTTCTCCAGGTCCGGACGAGCGCCATCATTCAGTGCCAATCGCTAAAGTACCCCTAATGCAACGTTTCATATATCCGGAACCTTCTTTCGGCCCTGTAATCGCATTGCACCGATGGCTGGAGTGAACCGCACGGGCCAGTGGGTACACGCTTTCTCATTGCCTTCCCATGGTCGCCTCCCCGGAGAAGTGATTAGTGACAAAATTATAACGAACTGAGAAGACGTCGTCACTGCAAGTGCATTCGTGCCTAGGCTGCAGGCGCGCCGAAGCACAGACCGCAGTTAGTTCGACCAGAGACCCAACGGCGGCAGAGTTCTTGGGCAGGGGCTCAGTTCCAAACAAACAAACCATCAAACGCAGCTCAGTATGTAACTGCAACAACTTACATACACACCTACAACGCAACCCACGCCAAACGCATATTGTATGGTATATAGGTGTATGTGTGCATATGGATTGTATATATGAACTTATGTTTTTCCATCATGCACGTATCTATATGCATACTGCTTATCATCGATTGACGCCTTGTGCATTATGAAAACGGCTCTATAGATGTAATATTCATCCATTTATGAATAATATATGTCATTAGAAATATTAGTAAATAGTACCTAAATACGAAGGCGTATATACTATAAATTATACTAGGAAGAGTCGACACCTATGCCTGTGAAATTACACGCATTAAATACATTTTATGTTCATCAATTAAAATATATGACTTATATTACAAGTTTAATCTGTTCCAAAGTAATTGTTCATATGAATCTTCTAATATTTATTTTCAAACGTAAGAGATAAAGCAAATTCTGCGCTGCTGCCAAATGCACATCACAACCAAAACACTGGAACAACATATAAATAGAAATAAACAACTGTTGCATTTTCAATTATATATGATTATCGTTCTTGTTGTGCAGTGTTTTGTATAAGATCCAACAAGCGATAAAGTAGCGTACTCAATGCGATTGTATCATTAAATAACTTACGACAAATAGCTCATTATAATTAGCTTATTATCTCGTATCTTGCCGTTCATCTTCAGATTCCACCCCACACATCTCGTTTTTCTTAGATTAAAGTCACTAGGTAACGCCTGATAAAAATTTTGCCACAATAGTACTTCATATGCACGCACATACATATGCAGCTCCTTAGCAATATAATTTAAATAATCGTTCAAAAGTTGAAACCAGGCGACCGACATATATTGACACTTAAATATATATTTTTATAATTATGGTGTTAAATGTATTAATGTGCACATATCCAATGTAACAAAAAATGTGCATTTTTGTGTGCATGTAAAACAATGTCTCACACACATATTTATGTTAAATGTTATACAATTTGTATGCAAATTATTTATTATCATGCAAGCAAACATTTTGCATGCATAACATTTGGAACAAAGGCTTCAGTTCCATTAGCTAATATAAGCGACGTTTTGTTTGAATGGCTTTACTAATGAGCTCAGCATAGAAATAGATGCTTTTTCCAACAAGGTCAAAGTTTTGTGCTGAAAAACTTCTTCTGTGAATCTGAAGTTCCACTTTGAAGTCACAGCTTCACATCTTAACAGCAAATCAGAAAACCTCAACGACAGTAAAAGAACGAACTAAGAAAGATAAGTCCATCCATAATCAGCCAATCTAATTAAAGTCACACAGATTAATCAGGTAACTACAGGCATATATATGAACTCTTTCTCTATATATATATCGCTAAAAGTGTTACAACTTATAATTATGAATCGATATTTAATACGTGGGAAAAGATGTATGTATATATATATATTCATACCTTATTATGCATGTATGATTGTATGTATCCATATATATGCACGAATATATATGTAACTATGCACATATGTGTGTACATTTGTATGCATGCATAAATATATGTATTTAGGTATGTATGTATACATGCATGTGTGTATGTATATATGAATGTGTGTACGCTGATTTGTATTGATATATGTATGTATGCAGCTAGGCATACATGTTTGCAATCATATATGCATCAAGACCTCAATACTATAGCACCTTTTATTAACCTTTAAAAATTTGGTCATATACATTCATACTTGAAGCATTATGCACATATTTTGGTTATATTTTTGTAATATTACGCATTTTAAATGTCTATATCGCCCTTGTAGCGATTTTAAAAGCTTCTTATGCGCATGCTTATATTTATTTAGATATCTGTATAGCTGTTAAAAGTGTTTATGGGTTGTATACATTTATTTATGTAGCTTAAAGTACAATAGACAGGTTGGTTGTGCTTTTGTGATAATTAACAATGTGGATCCAGTTGACAAAAGGGAGACCAAGTCAGTAAGCAAGATCCTATTTAACTTTGCCAACAAATTTTTGACATCGTGACGTTTGTCGACATTATACCGTAAAAATTAACGACCTTTCTCGCAGATGAGACGATTGCAACCCCCACCTACTTCCAGCTGCGGATCCATCCCTCACAGCTTGAAAACAGCATCCAAAAGGAATATAGTTTGCATTGTACTCTATTTCCCAAGACAATACGAGTGAGTGAGTAACTAAAGTAGTAAAGCAGCCTTAATTTGTCTGAGACGAGGAATTGGACACCTGATGCCTTGACGTATTCTAAGATTTCACTTTCTTTCAGAGCGACTGGAAACATTTCTTCGTCGATCAACCGATAAATCAAGGTGATATTTGACTCTTTGTACACAAGCAGAAGGCATTCACCAACGCATATTAATTTATTAGGCGCAAAATATGTTCTGTGAGAGGAAATGCATACAACATGGGTACGATGCATGATCATAAACTCGAACGTCAGCTGTCGCAAATCCATCAAGTAGTTAAGACAGGAACAGTCTTAAAAATTAACAAACACCGCTCAGTTATTTGAGGAGCCGGCAGCGGTTGAAGGGACTGTGTGTTGTGTGTGTGTGTGTGTGTATGAGAGAGAGAGAGACAGAGAGAGACAGAGAGACAGAGAGAGAGAGAGAACGAGTCTTGTTGGATGTTGTGGTCTGGTCGGTCTCCCCTGCGTTTAACATGTTTTGGCATAGTTTTCGGCACCGCGATGGGGGACAACGTTTTTCCATTACCTTTGACGATTCGTCGTTTCCATTTTCCTGCCTCAGCCGAATCATATCTTCAACTGATTACGCCAAACATTTTCCATCTGCTTTATTTTAATCTCTCTCCTCTAATGGAAAGACCCGATCTGCCTCATCTATACACGCTGCATATGCACACGAAGAATATTTATATAGACGAACTATATATATATATATATATACATATCGAGAGAAAATGTATATGCTGTATATCTGAGGAGATACGATTGATTTACGTTCACAGAAACTTAGTTTACTTTAGATAAATGCCTCTTATCTCTTTGATTTTTTCCGGCATATATGTATCCGTATAATATATATGCATAATATGTATATACATATGTATAAATATATATATATATTCGTCTTTGTGTACATGTCTATGCATATGTATGCATCTGCGTATATACACAGTATGTATATTAAATTGATTAATAGTCTTCTGTATGCTTCTAAGACGCGCAAGAGCTGATTTTCGGTACTTCTAATGTATTTACACGTCGATGCATTCTGTAAAACCCGCCCGATTGAAAGTTTCCAATCAGGCATCTGGTGTGCCGGGGGGTTTGAACCCTGGGGTGACCTTTAAGCCCCTCCAGTGCAAACACCATCCGTCGCCACTCATACGCATACACACATATATCAATGCGTATATATTATAATATACATATATACATGCACATATACGTATATATATGTATATAAATGAATTTATGTATATTTTCACTAATTCTAAGCAGCGTGATGATGTACGCAGCTGGTAAACTTTGGCACCGGTCTAAATTGTTATCTCATGGTTGGCATTTGAGGCGATACATCACCGACCTATTATTAATAACGCCGGTGATTGTTTGTAGATAGCCACATCTATCTATACAGGCTGCGCGAGTCGGTATTTTTGGTTCAGAAATGCATGCCTCTGTGTATGTATGTATGTATGTATGCACGCATGTATGCATTTATGTATGTATGCATGTATGTATGCATGCATTTATGTATGTATGCATGTATGTATGTATCTATGTATGTATCTATGTATCTATGTATTTCTGTATATATGTATGTATGCATGTATGTATGTATGTATGTATGTATGTATGCATTTATGTATGTATGCATGTATGTGTGTATGTATGTATGTATGTATGTATGTATGTATGTATGTATGTATGATTCCTTAGCACCATAGCCATATCTCGTTGGGGCATGAGATATTTCACTCATTCTTTCATTCGCTCAGAACATTATGTAGCTCCTCTTCATCATGACTAGTGATCGAATCCCAACCGAAAGCTCAAGAAACGTTCGCCTGCGAGTCTGTTTTTCGTCTATAGGATTATTTACACAAACTGACGAAGAATTTAAAACAGATATACGAGCGCAAATTGTAAACAGAAAGGTTTTCTTTGTTTAGATTTCAAATTGGTTTATAAACACGGTGGCAGATTCTATGAACAGTGGAATCTATCATATATGTCGAAACCGCCTCATGTTAAAATTATAATCGTAATAACATTCAACTGAGCTCATGCCGTAAATGGTTATGCATTTGTCCAGTATTTTTATAAACATTCAATGGCCGCTTTGATTATACCAGCTATAAATAAATAATTAATCAGTCATTCAATCAATCGTTCTCTCATTCAGCAAAACATTTATATAGCGCACCGTCAAGATATCAACGCAGAAGCGTTTCCACCCAGCCTCAAAGAAAGCAAAAAAGTTGTTGAGCATTGCTTATTACTTTTTCGTGGAAGAAAACCTTCTGGTATATATACATATATACTTATATTAAATCGGAATATATAATTAGAATATATAAACAGATATATGTATGCCAGTTTATAAAATGTGGGTGCACAGAGGTGCAGAAATTGAGAAAACACTAAAAATACACCACTTGATAATAAAAAGCACAATAGTCAAACAATACAAATTCGTGAACTGATATTGGAACTGCTGCTATGCAGGGGACGGCGCGTGTACTGGGTGACCTAACCGATTGGTAAATAAATATAATTATTTTGATGATTTTTAAATGAATTTGGTGTTTTCGTGACTTTCTTGACGTCGCCCGTCATGAGTCTATTGTCCGGATAATATCCATTATAGGCTTCAAGGTCTGTCAAGAATAATAGGCCGGCTGTAGCCTCGCTTTTTTCCTACACCCGACCGAGCGGCACCTGTAACATTCAGACCAAGGCCTGCCAAAGCATGTTGCCCGGGTGCGCTATTATGATTCAGCTGTACCGACCGAACCCGTCTACTATATTATCCCTACCGCTTATTGTGATTTCTCCGATTTATATAGCACTTCTATCCAACGAAGCTCATCAACTGTTGGCGCCTAAAACAGCTGTCCTCTAAGACTTGCTAATGGTCCGTGCATAATTCCAGTGACTACGGGGAATCAAACCTGTAAACTGCACTTTGCAAGACGAGCGTTTCACTAGTCAGCCGTATTTCCTTTGGGTGTTCCTTCCATCAATCCATCATAGATGCTAAGTTTCAAAGACTGGAACATCTTCTGTAGGTACAACACGACGGCAGCTGAAGAGGCGCAGCAGCCAACGTTCAAAAACGTCAGTTGGCAAAAGAAATTTATATAGCGCGAGATAAAAGCTTCAAAATGTGACCGCCATCTTATAGCATCTTAGCATTTGCTATGTATACTGTTCAGCGCATCTTGCATAGTTTATTCGTGTTTTTCTTTGAAATTCATGATTCATTGAATCCAGATTCCTGTTTCATCGAACGACGTGTATAGGCATATATAAGTCCTTTGTTTCGTTATTCCTTCCGTCATTCATTATTTATTTTGGTTTGTTTCCATTCGTTGGTTGTTGGATCATTCATTCTTTCGTTCATTCATTCTTTTATTCGTTTATTCTTTCATTTATTTGTACTTCGAAAAAATTAAAACATTTGCTGCTCATTTGACCATTAAGCCAAATCGGTTTAGTCATTCTGAGTTTTTGCCTTAATTTTTTGCTAATTTCGTGTGTCAATTTATCAACTTTGCGTATTCATTAATTCATTTATTTATTCATTAATTTCTATCATCAAATCATTTGCAGTTTACATTTAGAATTTCTCCCAAGAGTATTTTTAGTTTAGGGCTAATTAAATGCGTCGACTGATAATCTTAATACTTTTGAAATGCACCATATACTCCAAAGCAAAATTCAAACGTGGCTCCTCCCCACTCTGCCCTACCCCAACGTCTTTTAAATTGGTGCCCCTGGGCGATATGGGTCCTACAAGTCTTCCAATCGTTGCCGAGCAAGTCTCGCTGAAGTTTCGCGGCCGATAAGGCTCGCGATAAGTGCCCCAGACGCCTGGTCGTGCCAAGGTCACGGGGTCAATCTAATTCAGCCGAAAAAACGCTCAACAATTGCCGGATATCGCGACCGCCAAAAGCCGCAAAATAATCGTATCAACGACACAAACCGAACGACCGACCGCCTGATAATTTTAATGCAACGGTTCGAAGACTCTGCTTAATATCTCTGCCGGTCCTTAAAACCGATTATTCATAGTTTATCTGCAAGTATGTTTGCCGGAGTACATGCATCTAGTCGTATATAATTGGCTGGCTTTTCAATGTGCCGTTGCTTCATTTATTTTCGTTTTTCGAAAGTCTTGGGCAATTACTGAATTTCAGAGGCGATTGAAACCTGGACAGCATCGATGACGGAGGCACAGAGTACAGCAGTTGATAAGGAGGACATGACAAAGTGACTTGGAAACTGCCGGCGCGAGGATTTGGCACGACGATGAAATGACAAGAGTATGAGAGGAAAGGGTTCTAACGACATCTGACCGCACCCTATAGCTTTACCCCACCCCACAAAATACGCCTTTCGAATTGCATTTTGGAACACCCACCGTTGTAATTGCAATTATTACACCAATTGCCTTTCTCTCCCTTTACCCTTCTGTACGTCTCTCTCTCTCCCTCTGTTTCTCTCTATTTCTCTTCCCTTTTCCCTCTCTTTCTTTCTCTTCTCTCTTCCCTCTCTTTCTTTCTTTCTTTCTCTTCTCTCTTCCCTCTCATTCTTTCTTTCTTTCTCTTCTCTCTTCCCTCTCATTCTTTCTTTCTTTCTCTTCTCTCTTTCCTCTCTTTCTTTCTTTCTTTCTCTTCTCTCTTCCCTCTCTTTCTTTCTTTCTCTTCTCTCTTCCCTCTCTTTCTTTCTTTCTTTCTCTTCTCTCTTCCCTCTCTTTCTTTATTTCTCTTCTCTCTTCCCTCTCTTTCTTTCTTTCTTTCTCTTCTCTCTTCCCTCTCTTTCTTTATTTCTCTTCTCTCTTCCCTCTCTTTCTTTTTTCTTTTTCTTCTCTCTTCCCTCTCTTTCTTTCTTTCTTTTCTCTCTTCCATCTCTTTCTTTCTTTTCTCTCTTCCATCTCTTTCTTTCTTTCTCTTCTCTCTTCTCTCTTCCCTCTCTTTCTTTCTTTCTCTTCTCTCTCCCCTCTCTTTCTTTCTTTCTTTCTCTTCTCTCTTCCCTCTCTTTCTTTCTTTCTTTCTCTTCTCTCTTCCCTCTCTTTCTTTTTTTCTTTCTCTTCTCTCTTCAAATAATTTTAGTCTTTACCCTGTCTTACTGCCCGTTTGCTTAGCTGGACACATGCATGTTCCTGTTATCTGCTTAGCTGTCAGTATGCCTATTTTTCTGTTCTGTCCATATTTCGCTCATTCGTTGTTGTCATATATACCTTCCATCTTTCCTTTCTTCCATCCTTCCTTTCTTCCATCCTTCCTTTCTTCCATCCTTCCTTTCTTCCATCCTTCCTTTCTTCCTTCTACTTACTTCTTTATGTTCTTGTTTATATTCTTCCTTTCTTCTATTGTTGCCTTGATAACGATTCTTATTGCTTTATATGTGTATCATTGCACTTTTTATTATTATTTTATTATTGCACTAATTCATTTATGTATTCAATCGTTCTTTCATGTGTTCATTCAATCATTCATTCATTCGTTCGTTATTCATTTAGTCATTCACACGTTCATCCATTCAGACCTTGGGGTGAACAAGTATTTGGACGCCCAGGACGATGATCGATTGCTGTCAGTTGGAATGTTTGGCTTCAGTTCGACTGATGATGGCTAAATATTGATCCCGTTGCACTCTGTTCGTAAGCTTCTAATTTACTCGTAAATTAATTTCAATTAACGTCTCTTCTATTCATCGATTATTCGCCACAGTCACTCAAAAATGCTCTTCTTTGTTCGTTCGTTTACTCGATCCATCATTTAGACATGAGTCTGAAGGGTTTTTGACATTCGAATTTCGTCCTAAACAAGTTAATGTCTTTGTCTGTCAGTCCGTCCATCTGTCTGTCTTGTCTGTCCGTCTTTCTGTCTGTCTGTCTGTCTCTCTCTCTCTCTCTATGTCTCTCTGTCTGTCAGTGTTTGATATAAGAGCTAATCTGCAGACCTTTCATATACCCCACAATCAGTAATAAAAATATGTAACACAGGTCCATACAATAGAAAAAGTTAAGGTCCCAGAGACTTGAAGGCAGGCGGCTGACTATACGGCGGCTTAGCAAGAGGTAAAGAATAAGTTTTACGCCTGGACTAGAAAGGCATCAAAGAACTGAAAGAACAGACATCAAATGGACATCGAATCACAAGAACTCGGACTGAGAGTGAGATTTGTTGCTGGGAGCAGTGGAGGAGGAAGCCCCAGATGCGTAGAAGACTAATGACTTGGAAATGCATTCCGATGGGAAAGTCTGAGCCAGGCAGGGAACGTTACTACTCCCCTATTAATCACACATTGCTCGGGTCAGCGAAGCACAGACATTTCTCCTATTCTTCACTTCTTCGTCTTCTGGTCTCTCTCTTTCTCTCCTTCTCTCTTTCTCTCTCTCTCCTTCTCTCTCTCTCCCTCTCCTTCTCTTCTTCTTCTTCTCTCTCTTTCTCTAGCTATGTTGATTGGCCCAGTCTTCGGATATCGAGTACCAGAGCATTCATATGCCAACACTGTCATAAAGTATGGGTGATACAAATATTCTTGGATTATATAGCATCCTTTGTTGTAGTAGTCATTTATAATCAGCCAAGTGTAAAATAGGCTCTATATAAATGCCCAGATTCACACTGCTAAAAGCTGACTGCACTTATAAATGTTTCAAATGTTTTGAATTTAGAAAGCAATGATGTGCTTAGATTCTGAAGCTGAAGCCTATAGCAACATCACCACCTGCGATGTGTGTAAAGACCTCATGTGGAGGCACATCATCCTTTGGCTCTCAGTACCACGACTCGAACTCCGTGCGGTCTTTTAGACTCAGCACGCTTCGTTCGATCCACCGTACACCCTGGTATAAGGTCATAATGAAAGCTATCCAGGACAAGGTCACCCTCTTAAACCCATTGGGCAGGTCAATGGGTGAAGTTTGATGGTATAATGACTCACGTACACTCTGTCTAGGTCAACGCGAATTTTAAAAGGCTCCTGCAAGAGTCAGGCATCCAAAATAAAACATTAAACAGAGTTTAACGTAATTCAGGTTGGCTAATCTGAATTGATACAATTTCTTAGAAGCTCTCTGTTATGTCATTAAAGAGTTAACGCCACCTAGTGAATACTGCCGAACGCATAATGACGAATAGCGCAATCGCCGGAGGGCGCCACGGGTTAAGTTTGTTCAGCAGAACTCTCGTGTTGCATGCATGCAACCTAGCAGCGTTCATCCTGTGGTCTTAGCCAATGCGTTAACATATCATCCTGTTTTATCCAGATATATGTTTATATTTATTTCCACATAAGCAGGCTGTGTATGTACACATGGTTTTTTATAGCACTTTAACGAATAACAGCTGCCGCCTAATGACACCAATTCATGAATGTCTCTTGATCCTGGCTTCGAACGGCTTAAACAGGCATAAAAGCATTATAGCCATATATAGGTTTTCATCAAATCACGTCTGCGTTCAATTTGCTTCATGAATCTTTGCAAATATGTCTTTACACTTTCGACCTATCTGACTTGTAGGGGGACGAACTTTGCGATTAGACATATGAAGCATTTGCATGGAAATTTTGCATTATTTGTTTTACATGCTTCATTTACATCAATAGCGTATATGAAATTCCACATAGCATCACATTCCACATTTGCGGTGTGTAATTTATGTGAGGAGATTGGAAAGGGTGTATTCCCCACTCGGAACTTACTCACCTGCCTTCCGACTTAGCTTACATAACTATTTTATTCCTTAAGTAATTTTCACGCATATTTCCCTCCGGTATATCGGGTTAAACAAAACTCCATAGCCCGCCTGCTAGTTATCTAAGTGTGCGGGTTATAGCAGTTGTTTTACACAGAAAGCTTCCTTTTCTCCGGACTGTGCTGTACCGTAAGTTGCGAAAACATCAAAGAAAATGTGACAAGTAGAAACACCAACGAAAATGTGACAAGTGGCTAAATTAGAAGTGACTGCTAAAGATTATGGTTTTCGGACTCAATTTTTTGCACTTTCCGAATTATAGATTTTGATAATTCTGTTGTATGTTAAATTGTTACGAGAACTGATTTCACGGTGCTATTTTACATGATTAAACCCAGCCCAAGATATGTGGATTATGATTTGATTACGATTTTACTTGAAGTGACCGTCGATTGATACCTTAGGCATTTTAATAACGGCGCTATAGAAGTAGAGGTAGAGTCCTGGTGGAACGAGATAGAGGATTTAGAAATTTTCTTGAGCTAGCCACGTAGGCCAATAAGTCTGAATTCGGTTTTAGATAGTTTCAGGCACAGAAGATTAGATGTCATCCAGGAGGAGATTTATGTGAACACAAGACGAGTCGGTGAAACAGTTCGGAGAGAAGAGCAGAATAGTTGGGTGTCATCAGCATAGAGGTGATGGTCAACCGAGGATGCTGTAATGAGTGAACTGAGTGAGGTAGCGTAAAGGATAAACAGGAGGGTATGAGGGTCATGAGGGCATGATTGAGATGAGGCTTCGGATGTTTTAACGAAGAAGGAGTGAGTGGTAAGATAGGATTATATCCAGTGGAGAGCAGTGTTGTGAAACCAAACCAGGAGGTTGAATGTCTTTGGAGTAGGATATTGTGATCAATGGTATTAAAGGAGCCAAAAGAGCTGTTGATAAGAGATGGCAGAAATAAGCTTATTGTAGAAAAAGTGAGCAGAGTTTCAGTTGAGTACCGTTATGTAAAACCAGACTATAGTGTGAGTTAAGGGTTAAGGAGTGAGTTAGAAGTCAGCTAGTCATTAATCCGAGACAAAGCAACACGTTCAATTAATTTGGAAATGGAAATTGACGACATGCAGTTAGAAACAGGTCCGTAGTTTGAAAGGATTTCTTTATCAAATGGTGGTTTGTTGATAAAGTAGGTAACCAAAGAGTGTTTGAAAAGGAGGGGAAAATTGCCAGTAGATAAGGAGAGGTTAGCTATCTTAGTAATGTTTTTGACAAGGACAGATGCCAAGTCTTTCAGTAAGGAGGTGGGTACAGGATCAAGTTCGCACGGCTAGTTTGAAAGAGATTTTAACAGATGTGGTATTTCAAGCTCTGATGCTGGTTGGAAGACAGATAAATAGGATTGAGATTGGGAGGGTGGGCGGCCATGAATGGGGAGGAAGCATCAGCAAATGGATTGTTGATGGTTTTCGTGCGGAAGGATTGAAGAGAAAGACGGAGGGTAATAATTTGGTCCGAAAAGAAAGAATAGAACGAGTCGGCTACTGAAGAAACAGAAGAAGGGGATTTAAAACTAGGTCTGAACAGGATATATCTTGTATGAACGCTTCAATGTTTATTGAACTAATGCGGCGTACAGGATGAAGGAAGGGATCAGGACGTAGCGTAGGTCGGATGTTAAGGCGAGTGCAGATGAGGCCATGATTTGATGTCCAAATAGTTTAAAGAACATTATCATAATTGTTTTGCCTCGTTACCCTAATGCTCTCGCACTGGTATATATATATAGACGAGCATTGTTTGAGCTCAGTTAAGCCCTTACCCCTCTCTATATGACAAAGTGAGAGGGTTAGGACAGTTGCTAGTTGTTTTGGATTGGACACAGATTTTGTATGAGACGGATGTTTAAGTTCATGTGTGGGGTGGGGGTGGGATTGAAGCAGAGTTTGCACAAGGGTGTGGGATTGAAGCAGAGTTTGCACAAGGGTGTGGGATTGAAGCAGAGTTTGCACAAGGGTGTGGGATTGAAGCAGAGTTTGCACAAGGGTGTGGGATTGAAGCAGAGTTTGCACAAGGGAGTGGGATTGAAGCAGAACTCTTGACGGTTGTGTTACCTTCAAATAGCTAGAATTTTGACGACATGTACAAACAGACAAAAAGACTGACGGACTGAGATGCAAATAAACGAATAGACAGAAAGACAAACAAACGGGCAGATAGACAGGCGGACAGGCAGACTGACAATCTTTGAGCTGTTAGAATTTCAAATTTCATGTGCCCAATTCGTGCGTGTAGGCTACACATATTTACTCAACGTCCGTCAAAGGCAATAGATAATAACATAAAATTGTTAATCCTACTCGGAATTGGACATTTTTATAGCGCATTTTGAAGAAAAAATTCTTTGAGACATTCAGTGATCGATTAGCCTAAATTGTGCTCTGCTCGCTTAATTAGAAACACGTATATGATCAGACGATGCTTAGTTGTGATTAGAAATACTGGACTATATACAGACCAAAAGGAAGCGTATAAATAAATTCAGATGAATTAATGTACAAAGACAATACAACGTTGGAAGATGAAAAAGAAAGATACACATAACGCACTTTTGCAATTCAACATATATCTGTAGTGCACTTAAAACTATGCTAAAACGATTCCCTACTTATTTTAATGCCTAAAGATTCGCAAAAAGTTCACGTAATGTAGTGCCATCTGCAAAGGCTTTCGGTTAGTGTGGATTGATAATCAGGACCAGGTACCGTGTGCAGCTGCGATGCTTGTTAACTGGCACTGTTTCATTATGTACAATTTTTTTATAATCTGCAACGTGTACTTCAATGGCTGCCCGTTGCGCAACAGATTTAACGTTGCGACGTGGTTCTGACAATGTCAGCTGGGAATTGAGTCTGGAGCCTTCTGGCAGGGCAGTGGGTGGTCCTCGGGATCGGCTGGCCGTAGATCCCTACGCTTTAGGATCTGGGGCGAAGTGACTGTTCTCTCGGCAAGCACTTCGAAAATGATGCAAACTAGTGCCGTCTCTAAAGATCTGCAGATTCTACTCGCCGGGGAACATATGCATTTGTCTTCAATGAACGCTTCAAAACTGTTCTGAGTTGCCTAAGATGGGCTGAATGTGGCTGAAGAAATAAAGTGAGTCAGTCTAAAGTCCGTTTTCTTCTGACTGGATTTAATGGTATATGGTACGTACACATATGTAAAAGAGTTAGACAGATTAGGCTTAGACCTGTGACAAGTTTAGCCGATATTTCAACAGATTTTACATCATTTGGATTAAGTTTTTGATGGAATCAAGCGACACTGTCTGGCAGTAAATCCATTCCCTCCAGTCATTCATATAGGTTGCATGCAGACGAGATAGACGATTCGTAGACGGCGATGACTCTTGAAAACTCCGACTAACTTTTCATGCCAGATCGTTAAGGGGCAAATTAGACTTGGCTGCAGGGGTGGCGTCGAAAGGCTTCGTCCACCCCTCTCACTCCCTGGCCACAGAGGACCAAAGTAATCCTTGTAAACAATTAAACGAGGCGACACCTGACGTTTTCCAGAACCTTCGTCAGAAACGACATCAATGCACCCAACATACACTCAAGCAGACCATGCTTCAGACAGAGGCTCAGGCATGCCAAGGATTCCAACGAATTAATTAGAAAAGCACAACGCCTATGCATATACATCAGTCAAAAAACCCAACACATAGTTCAGCGTGTCTTAAGAAAGTTCTTAGAATTGCGCTATATGAATGTTTACCTGCACAAATACACGCACACACACATCTATGCATAAATACATTGTACATACATACATACGTACAAACAGAGGCACATATATACATAATATATGTAATGCTTATAACTATTGCTGTTTATTTACATGTTTTAAAAAATTTGAGATTAATTAGACAGGAAGCGAGTGTAGGGCATACATCTGGTGCTAAAGAAGACAGGCATCTTAAGGCCACTGGTTCCTGCAGACCTTGTTATTCGCCATATATGACCTTGTGGGCGAAGAATGTTGGCTGCTTAAAATTAAAACCAGAAAACGATGGCATTTACACGTGCATCAAATCTAATTTCTCCTGCGCTCATTGCAACCGTGTATCCATGTACGTATCTGAACATTTGTATAACGCCTTGTAATGTATTGTTACATGTAATTGAACGTGCGTGCGTGTGTGTGTGCGCGCATCCATGCACAGTGTCCGTAACGAAGTAGTTCTGTACGCACAAGGTACAGCAGGTGAGCGTATTTATTTCACAAGTGTGTATATATATACATATATGAACGACTTTGGACTTTGGTTGCGCCGGGCGGAGTGCTTACGCCCACCGTGACTAACTCTTCCGATATTCGACTGTTTTCTTGGCTTTAGTTTCGCGGCGAAATGTCTCTGCTTCGGCTACGAAGGTACCGCGCTTCTGCCCATCCGCTCGAACACATCGTGCTTTCTCATGTATTGGAACATCCTCCTCCTGCAACAGTCTGCCATTAAATTCAATCACTGCTGCACCTGACTCTGCGCAGCATACGTTTCTCTAACTATCTTAAAACACAATTGTTTAGATCAGTGAGATAGTCATAGGTGAGATACTTAAAATGTGCTTATCAAATGTCTTGATACTGCTACTACTGCTGCTGCTACTACTACTACACTACTCATCCTCCTGCCATGCTGTCTTTCTGCCTAACTATGGGATCTTGACCTGGAACCGAAAACTTTTGCCTATCGATTTTGATTTGACTGAGCGTCTGTGAATAAGTTGGTGTCCGTGACGTGGCTTTCGTTGGGCGCGTAGAAATCTCGGGATTACGACTATGATTACTACTACTGCTGCTGCTACTACTACTACAGTAGTAGTAGTATTACTTCTACTAGTATTTCTACTACTACTGCTACAACAATTACTACTGCTATGCTACAACTTCTGCTACAAAAATTGCTGCTAATTCTACTACTGCTGCTACTACTACTACTGTTACTACTACTACTATTTTCAATTATGATTCATGGCACGAATACAGCCAATTTCGTCATAAGCTGAGAAAGACAACGTATAACCTTTTTAGAATCGATCACAAAAAAATCAGCGGCTCATGATCAACACTTCCGTTGTCAGAGCATCATTCAAACTCATTTATATATATATATATATATATATATATATATATTTATGCACGTTTTGATAGTAGTATGCATTGCGTATGTACAGATATGTTATATATAGAATTATATGCATCATACTTTCAATAGTATTTATATAGCATTAAATATATGTACTGAAGCACATAATGCAAATATATAATAGACAGTATGATTATATTCTATGCATGTATTCTACACAAATGCAGTAAACACTTCCACCAGGAAATTCCACATTATATAATTATGCCCCGAGAGACAAAAATACAGTTGATATACACCTACCTCTAGAAAAATACTGCAAATATTACCACTTATGTGGGTGTATTTTATGCATATGCATGTTATACATAATACCTGTGCAATATATTTACATCAGAGAGGTTTATATGGCCTTCGTGTGTTGCTGCTTAGAATCTCCGTTGCATTAATTTTCAATATCGCATCAATGTCGATTTGTTAGATCTGAATTCTAATATCCTGAACAATATTATGCAATAGGATACACATCACAACAGCTGCGTATACGTGTGTATGCATATAATTATCGAGTTTTAGTCGTTGTTTCCAGGTGATGAATGCAAGGAAATACAATTAGATCGCAACGTCTGAAATTCTTGTCAAAGGAACGTCCAATGATTTTGAAGAAACGAATGTAAGTCTTTAAACTTCTTCTCTCTCATAAGACAACCATGTATATGTATATAGCTCAGTATATGAGTGTATCTAGTACTGGTGAATGGTCAAAGGAAAGCCCTGCGATGAAAAAATCCCCATGGCCAGGAAAGGGTCATACAGTAGACCTAGAATCACGTGTACCAAAACAATGAGTTAGAATGAAACAGACCTGGGCTGCATAGTACAGGGAAAATGTTCTGCAGTAGCTTGTTCTGCATGCGGCATCATATTAATAATAAATATAATATATAACAAGTATGCATATAATAAATATATAATATTTATAATATATAGAAGATATGCTATGCAAACCTTTAAATTTTCACATGTTTTTGTGGGAATCTCGCGCTGTTAGCGCCGCTTAGTAGCTTGTTCTGCATACAGCACCATATAAATAATAAATATAATATATAACAAGTATGCATATGATAAATATATAATATTTATAATATATAGAAGATATGCTATGCAAACCTTTAAATATTCACATGTTTTTGTGGGAATCTCGCGCTGTTAGCGCCGCTTAGTAGCTTGTTCTGCATACAGCACCATATAAATAATAAATATAATATATGAAAAGTATGCATATAATAAATATATAATATTTATAATTTATAGAAGATATGAATTTATCAGTACAATGCTACTCGATATTACTCGGTAGGACTTTTTAGGGTCGTTGCACGTGTCTCTGAGGCTGTTGTTAATTGCAAGTGTTATAAATGTCTGCTTAATAATAATAATAACAATAATAATAATAATAATAATAATAATAATAATAAATAATAATAATAATAATATTATTATTTATTAGTATTGTTACTGTTATTATAATAATAATAATAATAAATAATAATAATAATAATATTATTATTATTATTATTATTTATTAGTATTGTTACTGTTATTATTATTATTATTATTATTATTATTATTCTGTATTTCTCTCTCATGCATAATGCCGTGGCATGTGAACATATGGTGTGGATAAATAATCGCATCCATTACTGCATGTTGCACATATCTAGGTCTAAGTGAGCCCTGAAGTAGCTTATCTCAGGTTCAGTTGAATATACTTGCATTCTAAATTATAGGCATGCCTCTTCAATTATATGTATTCATATCATAAGAGGCCCATAAGAGGCATCATTTAAATGCTACGTTACAGTAACAATCCTGAATGATATACACGGATATTGAATTACATGCAGGCATCACGATTAATGTATAAGTTAAAAGATATGCACTGTATGAATCCTAAATTCTATTTCTTCTGTGCGTTTAAGTTATGGATTGGTGTTTAGGAATGCACTTAGTCGGCTAGGTGTTCCGTTGTGTATTTTTGGCTTGATTTTTGCATTAGATACAGGAGCCACAGAAGTTATTAATTTAATCGCTATTAATAGTAGTAGTAGTTTCTACTATTATTATACTACTGTTACGTTACTATCTTACAATTTTTTGTTATTAATAAAGCTACTATTTAGTGTCATTATTAATAGTATGTATGTATATATGCATGTATGTAGGTATGTATGTATGTATGTATGCATGTATGTATGTATGCATATCATTATGTATGTATGTATGTATGTATTATATATCAAAACACTTGATATAGCGCCCTTTAACTATTTCACAAAGGCGCTGCACACTTGACTATCAAACAGATCTAAACAAATGCGTTTTAAGACAGTTTGAAAAAGTTTGCTGTGAGGAATCAGAATCAACAGTAATACTTGTAATAGGAGGAAAGAGAGTGGCAGATGCATAAATATGTCTTAAAATGGACGGATATAGAGGCAGAGAACAGAGGTCCGATTCAGGCGGATGTGAACTTGTGCCCTGCAGTGATTCCCCTTTGTGAAATATTTCCTCATCATTTCTCTTCTTTAGATCCGTTTAGATCTGTTGAATACGAACCCCGATGACTGTTGTGCTCGTACTGCACTTCGAGTCAAGTTTAGTTGTGCATGTCCAATGATTGTAATGCTCAGCGATGGGTGAAATACTTGTGAAAGTAGTGAAAATAATTTATTATTGTATATTAAACGCTTTAGAAGTATTTAAAATACATGTTTAATATTTATGAAAGTATCTAAACTATTTTAAATACCTTTCATAAGTATTTTAGCCATCACTGTATTTGTATGCGTCATAATTTATTTGTAACTGTCTTAATCGTTCAATGCATACCTTTAATGCATATATGCGCTGCATAAAAGACTACTTATTCACTTACTTAGCTTAAGTGTACAGAAGGACTACTCTCGTTTAACATCGAATATGAAGCTTAGGTTAAAAATTTTAACATTCAACATTTATAAGATTCTCCACCATCTCCATCGGTCGATAGCTAGAAATTAGACATTTAAACGAGGTCATTTAAGATGCATGCTTCAAGATTTCACGATATTCGAAGTTCTCTAAATCAGAGCATGTCGCCATTGAGCCTAGGAATTATGTCTGCACATAGTTATTCATAATTAAAAAGCACAGCTGCACAGGTAGATATGCATAGGTAGATATGCATAGGTAGATATGCATAGGTGTCATACACATCAACGAAACACATACACATCGCAGGTTAGTCAATATACATCGATAAACATCAATGATACACCAACACACTGCAGGTTAGTCAACAAAGTTTTTTTGATTCCACAAACAATAATTATATAAGTTTATGTCAGCAGAACTATATTGCAATATGATTACTATTATAACCTATATTTAAAGGTATATATGTGTAAACTCATTTTCGGGAAGTTGTTATATGTTTACTTATCAGTTTTATTATACATCCATATTAGCCAATTTGCAAGATTTGTTTATGTATGCATGCGTATATGCATATATGCATGCACATTTACGTGGGTATATATACATTTATATATATGTGAACGCAATCGCTTGTATGTAGTTATGCACGCGTTTTTGCATACAGATAAATTCGAAAACACCTATTCCTGTTCAGCAATGAATTTGTCTCAAATCGGGCTTTATAGTTTATAAAACATGACATTCTGACCAATCACAATATTTAAAATCAACCCTCATTCCCCAGACCTATCAATAATCCACCAGGTCAATTGATTGTCTTTCTCTAGTTTTTCCAAAATATAAAAACTTGTCCTGGTGAACTAGCTTTTTCGATAGCTCGACCCAAATTTTAGAACTATCGTCCTGCTCTCTCCCTCTCCCCCTCTCTCTCTCTCTCTCTCTCTCTCTCTCTATCAATGGACTGACTTTCTGGATATTGACCTGACAACAGCTTGATTTGGGTTCCGGTTGTTGCCTTGTGCATTAGACACCGGCGCTATAGAAGTTGCAAATTACTTACTTAGTTACGCGTGTGCATTCGCACATATAGACGTTTGTACGTACATGAGTGTATACATACATATATTTGTATACATATATTTAAAAAATATATTTAAAAAGTCAGTAGGTCGCTGTATCACATAAAATTTCAGCTGATCAAGTTTAATGCATCAATTTGGATGCTGAACAACATTAAGATAATGGGAGGCGATACCATATAGAAAAATAAAAACAAAAACAAACATTAGTATGAATTTAAACATGAACATAAATGTCACCGTGAATATCAAGATGAATACATATAGACTGTTCCACTGATGATGTTTGGATTCGGGTTTTCTGAGCGTTCAAAATTTTTTATTGGTCCATTCAGATCATACACGAAAATCATACAAAGTCAACAGAGAAGATACAGGTGAATGAAAGAAATATAATCACAAGACATAGTGCCATATGTATATATGTATTAAGGTACATGTATTAACCGATACCATACGCGTGTATACGTAATAACGATCATATAAATGAAACGATGTTTTTCTAAGACAAAAACTTATACTACAAGTCCCAGTATTTTTAAGCACATTATCACCAAGACTCTGGCATAAATTGGCTACAAAAATGTGCAGAACCGACGGAACATTGTCATTTTTTTAGAGACAACTATAAGAATCGCTGGAAAATTCCTGGCAGCCACAATTTGTCATCTGTAGCCGTCGTCGTTGTCACCACCATCATCATCATCATCATAGTCGTGAAAACGACAAAAGAAGAACCGAGTTTGACTGAAATTCCACTTAAATCCCTAAGTTAAGCGTTCCATCTGTGTATACAGTGCATGAAGTCATTGGATGGAGAAATATCGAACTCATACACTGCGATATCGAATATGCTAATCATCTCGTGCACGACCAGAGGCCACGATGCGTCTACGCCAATAACCACACTAGAAGCACTGGCACATAGAATAGAAACAAGCCTTGAGAAAAGTCTAAGCATATACACTGAACAAAAGCACAACCGATAACGAGCCTTCGGTTCGATTACTCCCATCCAGACGAAATGTTATCTTACCTTTGCGGCGTTCGGGTCCTTGCGATCGTCGCGCGCATATTTCGAGCTCTGTTTTGCCCGTACGGGGGCCGCCATCTTTATCCTGTGGCGCCGACTAGTGGCTCATTTAATCTTGGCAATGACATAATTTACGCATAAATGCCGGAGCGTGACTCTTGTGAATCAGGGTCTGGAAAATCAACATCACACATGTGGACGAAGTTGCAGTTGGGTCTGACGCTGAAAAATCACCTAAACGTATACACAGACGATGCGTTTTACGGTCAAACAGATTATACGCGTTTAATTACATTATGCTGCTATAAACACAAACGAAACTTGAAGCTTAAAAGTGTTCGACTCTGCTCCTATTTCATACACATAAACGTATATACCTCTAATACATATATATATATATTTATTTATTTATTGTATATATATAATTTTATATTAATGATGCACATATATTGCGGCATTTTTCATTTCTAATGAAGAATGAAATAAACAACCAGTTAGTATTTAAAAAAAATTAATGACAATTAAATAAAATATATGTAAGATTAGTTTTAGAAGATAAATTAGATAAAGAATTACCATAGCTCGTAAATTCGCTAATTTGTGGAGAGTTGAATATGCGGCAAATATCAATGCAACCCGATTTGGAAAAAAAACTTAATTATAAGGACGTAAACAAAAACGTAGCGCTAATTGATAAACATTTGCGGGTAAATGAAAAAAATAGGTCGAGCAGTTGACTATTCTTGCAAAAGCTTATTATGCGCCATTTCGTCAACAGTGTCAAACAACCATCATAACAAACACGTATACACGCTGCATGGGGCCACTCACATCTCAGATGCATATGATGCCCGTGAAAGAATGAAAAGGTCCTGAAGATGACAGCTAAATCGTTATCCTGTCTACAGCACCAGACCTATACACGTGCATCGTTTTCGTCTGTGCCCATCTGTGCTTGTAGCATGATGTATGTATTTTCATGTACTGCTATGAAAATGATCTTGAGTCATTTTCGAACGATTATCTATCCCATCTGTGTGTCTCCTCCTTCTTAGCGTCTTTCACTGTCCTCCTCCTCCTGCTTCTCATGATCCACCTGCTCCTTCTGCTTCTCCCGTTCTATCTGTTCCACCTGCATCTCCCGTTCCATCTGTTCCACCTGCTCCACCTGCTCCTACTGCCTCTCGCGTTTCTCCTGCTTCACCTGCTTCTGTTTCTCCAGCTTCTCCTGCTTCACCTGCTTCTCCAACTTCATCTGCTTCTCCTGCTTCACCTGCTTCTTCTGCTTCACCTGCTTCTCCTGCTTCTCCTGCTTCTTCTGCTCCACCTGTTCCTCCTGCTCCACCTGTTCCTCCTGCTTCTTCTGCCTCTCTGCTCCTGCTTCTCTTCCTCCTCCTCCTCCTCCTTATTCTGCTCCTCCTGGTCCTTCCTCTCCTCTTCCTCCTCCTTTTCCTCCTGTTCTTCTGTTTCTCTTCCTCGGTGGCTCTGTGTGGTCGAGAGATAGGCCTAGCAAAGGTGACGATACATTCACCTCATTTGCAATTCATCTCTGCGTATATAATACAAAACATACAAATTGGTTAATATTTGCTAAACATTTTTTTTTGTATTTTTAAGTAGGTATAACTGAATGTTGTATAGTACCTCTATACAGACATGTATATTCATGTAGATAGTGATGTGTAGTGCAAAGGTCAGGGTCGCTGTGGTCACGGAATCATGATGTTTGGGTCAGCAAAACCGTTAAATGCTTTCTTTTCATATTATATGTATACATTAACATATGCATAAATAATGCACATATATTAATATATATATATGCATATTATGTACATGAATACATGTATATTCGTGTGTAGATATACAAGTTGACCGATGTGTAGCTGTATAATCACGCGATAGTGAGGTCGTTCCAAGAGTTTGGTCGACAATGAATGGGCTTCAAAAGAGAAATTGCCGACATCAAAGCCTTTCATGTGGGTGACGCCTTAGCCTGCTAAATCTATGCACGCACACTACGTGGTCACATTTCCCTCGGTCAATTTGAACCACGTGTGCCTATAATATATATATATGTCGATGTAAAGACTATACATACATACATGTATATGTATGTATATATAGGCTAAAGATAATGTCTACCATGGAGTTTTCCCCACAGATCCAAGTAATTGTAATCCATAATTAATAATCCTTCAGTCCATTTCGAAGCAGAAATACCTAAAAAAAAGTTTCAAAAGAGGCGCCATACAAATGCCATGTTACTATTACAATTACAGTTGGACCTTCCGCTCTTCCACTGCATGCATAGAGACCTGATCGATATTCCGTTACTTTGCGGTTCTGGTGCTGAAACGATTGTACAGGGCAGTAACAATGGCTGTACACCTGGCACTTGCAAAGACCTTTGCGAGATGGCACGCTGTACATTCTGGAAATCTGGATGTCTACACTTCAGCTGTGAGATAACTTAATCTCCTCACGAACTCGGCTTTCGACCTACATACTTAACCGGTAAAGGCGTTTATTGAAAGAGCCATTAAGACTGAATACTTTAGATTAGGTGCACACACACACCTACACACACACACACACATACATATATATCTATCTGGACTAAGACGTTAGCCGTCTAAAGATCTGCAGCTATAGAGGCCAAGGCCAAGGCCAAGGCAATGAGGTAAACGACGAAGGCCAACAATACAACGGACAACAGAAAGGTAACAAAAGACTGCGCTCTGTATATAATTCTAATAAGATGCTTTATTGAGCGCCCGTAGAACGGCTGAGGCCGAAAAAAGAGCTCTGTACAGGTGCAGTTCTATGTGATCTCCGACATTATTGCGGCTTTCACAGACACAAACTGAGCAGGAGAACATTCCTTATTGTTTACCGATACCAATTAAACACCGCTTGTCTGATTCGTCCAATTTTAGACTGTAATTCATATCGTTGCAGCTGCTTTAGAACAGTTTGCATGATGCCCGTGTTTTAAATGCCAGTTTCAGTCATTGCTGACTTTGCAGGTGTCAATTAGCGTGTGACAAGGCACTGAACTCCACAGCTGGACTTACATGAACGTGCACCACTATTCCCATCATCATCAGACACTTCTGTTTGGCATGGACCGTGAGTTTGAGGTGCAAGAGCAACAACAGTTACGATGGCCAAGATCTAGACCAATTTGAAGACACAGATGAAGACAATGAAAAAGACTGAGTAAAAAAATCTAGGAAACTTTGACAGCCATGTATCTGTCCATAGGCCAAATGAAACGTTGAGGCGTTACAAAGGACAGTGTCAAGTCCCAGTTAGAAAGGCCATAGATTGGTGCTGACCGCTCCACTGCCGATACTCTCTACGACCAATTAATTGGTCGGCTGCTGAAAATCTCGTCCTTCATAAGCCAGATGGCTGAGGGATAAGGGCATAAGTACAGTTTTTCTATAGCGACCTTATAATCTCGACCCTGCTCTGTTTTCAGTGAATGTCTGGATGTGTCTTCCATCGTCTTAGAGAAACTGCCATGTGTTGGGGTTCATGTGTTGCGAGCTTCGTCTTCTTCGATGCTTCGAAGTCCAGGAACTCTGAGCATGGTGTCTACTATCAGCTCTGGATGAGAACCAGTTGGTTGGACTCTGCGTGTCTGCGGGCGCTCGCCAGTGATGACTCTTCCAGTTATCTGAGTACTGTTCGCTAATTGATTGATTTGCATTCTTCAAGACTATCATTATAAGACTAGAGCAGGCAGCGCTTTTGTGAGGTACATACATACATACATACATACATACATACATACATACATACATACGTACGTACATACATACATACATTCTGGGTTATGACAGCATGAATGGCAAGATCGTGAGAGTTCAACAGGAGAGGAGGAGAGAAGAGAGAGACGAAAAAAGACAAGAGGAGACTAGAGGAGAGGCAGGCGGACATATAGAAAGACAGAGAGAGATAAAGGAAGGAACATCGAAAAAAAGGAAGAATAACGAAAGAAAGATAGATGAACTGAAGGATGAATGGATAGATGGATGGATGGGTGGATGGATGGATGGATGGGTGGGGTTGGGGTGGATGGATGGATGGATGGATGGATGGGTGGGTGGGTGGACGGATGGATGGATGAAAGGATGGATAAGTGGATGGGTGGGTGGATGAAAGGATATATGTATATATATATATATAGAGAGAGAGAGAGAGCTATAGATAGGGAAACAGAGTAGGATAAAAGAGAAGTGCTGGGGACATGGCAATATATCTTAAAAATCCTAGGACAACAGTTTTACTCTGATATTCTGAAGGTTCATTCAAATAATCGTGTTTCGTTTCCTGGTAATCGCTAGGTGTCGACACCAGTCTAGCTTTAAGGGCGCACGAGTGTCTTATGAAGACTCCATGTCCTGTGTCTTATAAAATAGTATCTCCTTCAAATTCAAATTTACAATAGCACACTTTCTCTACTAATTGCTTCTATTATGCTTTTAGCCTATCTACTCCTTTGTCCCATTCCTCATCCCCTTTTTCCATTTGACCGTTTCGCTTCTTTCGTCTTTTTCCGCTTGACTGCTCATTATAGTCTCGCTCTATTAACTGCAGAACTTCTTTTGTTTCATCAACTTATAACCCTTCCGTCTCACCCGGTTCTTCCGAGACCTTCCTATCACCATAATTTCTTGGCATCCTAACTCAGTTTCTCAGTATTTCTTTTTCCACTTTTACTTTTGCTTTATCTGGAGCCAGAAATAATCCACCTATTCATATTTGCAGCAGATGGGTTGTGTCTATTTTTTCTCTGCTTCTTTTATTCTTTCATCTTTCCATTAATTACGAGTTTCTTTCTCCTTTTCATCTTCAGTTTCTTCATTCGTTAGTTCTGTGGCTTAGTGCGTTCGATAATTCAGTCTTCCCTTCCATATTTCGTTCCTTCTTTTGCTCCGTCCAGTGTTTTGTTATTCGGATTCCTCGGCGACATTTCTTCGTTGCTTCGTTCGTTTCTTCCATCGTTCTTTTGCTCTTTCCATTCTTCATTCCTTTCCGACACAGATGACAAATCGGTTGAGCTGCACTGATGCTAGCCGCTGTGTGAGGAGTTAGCTGCTGCTTCAAATAGCAATGAGTGGATCTGCTCGGAAAAACTGACTGGAGCCCCAGGTTGATTTATTCACGTCGACAGCCGATACCATTAGATCAACAGACAGCGACAGGTATGCAGCCTATCTGGGTTCAAAGGCTGTTCGCACCTGCATAGGGATTAGTAAATATTATTCAATGTCCTTCTGTATTGGCCTACTGAATAGATCGATATATCGATATCGATCAGCATACATAGAGGGAAATGATTTGAAGGGGATGGAATGGATTTAGAGGTTATGGTTAAATCTGTCTTCTCTGACATTTCCTTTGGAATTCTTCTTGTCCAATTCCTCTCTCAAGGCATCATCACTTAAAACTTGGGCAGTATAATAATTAAATGTTTTTAAAGAGAAAGTAGAGCAAAAAGCGAACTAAAAGATTTAAGTACATAAAAGTAAAAGAACGAGGAGGAGAAAAGGTAAAATAGACAAAAAGTAAAACGGGCAAAGAAAGGAAAAGAACTCAATCAACTAAGTAATTCTGAATTAGATTTCCTGTGCGCAGTTACAATGGATCAGTCGATCCCATCGGGAAAAGAATGAGAAAGAAGGAGGCGGCAAGATGAAAGGACCGAGCTAACAGGTGGTCTTCACGATTTATCCATTTTCGCATTAACCCCATTTCTGTCGAAATTAATGTCAGTTTTCTTAAGATACAGGCAGCTGACGCAGAAATCAATCGCTTCCCACACGGTCTTAATACAGTTCAGCCTTGCTCGACCCATAAAGGCTCTATAAAGTGAAGTGCGGTACAGAGGAATGGAATAAGAATGGAAGAGGAATGACATGTAGTGAAGAGAAATGATTTCCAATGGAATACACGGAATGTGATGGAGACGAATGGAACGCAGTGAAAAGGAATGAAACCAAAAGATGAACGAAGAGTACTTCGAATTTTAAACCGTCACGTGATAGACTGACAAGCAAATGATTTAGAGAATGCTAGAATTTTCTGTTCACTCTCTGTAACTCTAGTATCAGCATTTGATTTTGTACATCATCCATTTATTATTTATTACTGGACATCAGACATTTGACATTGTAAAGCACCCTGAAAGTATACCTTGCTACTGACGATGCTGTGTAAATTGTCGTGATTACAGTTACAGTTAAAGACAATGAACCTTACGCAGACAGAGGCAAGTGAAGGAATCGACGGATACTGACACACACACACACACACACACACACACACACACACACCGGCTCATAGGAATACAGCTATCCGAGCATATTGTAAGTGGAGGGAAAACAGAGGAACACAGGGAAAATGTCCTGAACTCACACAGAAGAAATCAAACACATGACCATCAACTATATACTGAATGCAAGCAATTGTATACAGAGGCAGACAGCCAGCAGGACAGACAGACGACAATGAACGAGGAGCAGAAACAATGGACAGCAGCATAAATGACACAAATTAATAATTATTGTATAATGATAATGAACGAATAGCAACATATTAATTACCCATCAGATAAAATCTGTCATATAGGCGCTATAAAAGTCATCAATGTGCCACATCATACAGAATTAGGCAAACCGCACCGAAGATGCTTTCTCACGTTATCCTTGTTTAGGCATCAACTGCGACGCCTAGCGAATGGAAAACTAACTGATGGTCAAGGCAGATCAGTTCCTCTGAGATCAACATCATTAGGATGATAATGACGACGATATTGACGACGAGGAGAAGAAAGAATATGAGACATATCATAGAGGATCAAGAAGTAGAAGAGAAAGAAGAGGAAATTATGATAAATGCGGCGAAGAAAAACAAACAAAATTATCAACAGCTACACGAAAAACAGAAAGAATGACAACAAGTTAAGGAGAACTGAAAGAGAAGCAGCTAAGGAAGACTCAAAGGGTTAAGGAGAACTGAAAGAGAAGCAGCTAAGGAAGACTCAAAGGGTTAAGGAGAACTGAAAGAGAAGCAACTAAGGAAGACTCAAAGGGTTAAGGAGAACTGAAAGAGAAGCAACTAAGGAAGACTCAAAGGCTTAAGGAGAACTGAAAGAGAAGCAGCTAAGGAAGACTCAAAGGGTTAAGGAGAACTGAAAGAGAAGCAGCTAAGGAAGACTCGAAGGGTTAAGGAGAACTGAAAGAGAAGCAGCTAAGGAAGACTCAAAGGGTTAAGGAGAACTGAAAGAGAAGCAGCTAAGGAAGACTCAAAGGCTTAAGGAGAACTGAAAGAGAAGCAGCTAAGGAAGACTCAAAGGGTTTAGCATATCACGTATTTATCGTCACTAGAGAAGAGGTGAATAGTTTCAGCGGTGATTCTAAGCAACTGCGATATATTTTCAGTTAGTACGCACTGACAGAGTTCATGGGACACTCGAAACAACACCCTCGGCGTTTTATTTTCGTTTTTCAGTGAGTGCGCACTGACTTGCCGTGACGAGGCATAAACTAAACCAATCATCCAGAACAGAAAGAAGGATAAGAGAATACTAGAGGTTACATTATAGCTAAGCTGATCAGAAAAGAAACACACGTGCCGCTACATGAATATGTAGGCATATGATAACATAACACAGAGTAGCATGGTTCGCCAGCGGAAATATTGTCGCTAGAAATACACCAGCGCTATAGAAAACACTGCAGATAAGGTCACGTCACGCATGTTGAATGGCTCCTGTCATTTCCTTCACTCAATGCAATTAAGTGATTCAAACGAAATTATGTACGCAGATCATCTCTTCTGAAGTGATGAAAGAATTGCATCGCATGATAATACGTCAGTTTCCATAGCCTCCGTGATGTACAGATGGATGCCAGGAGGCTGTAGCCATTTGCTGCGTTTTGATTGTGCTACTTGCAGGTGGATATGTGTGTGTTCGCACGCATTTGGGCATTTAGATAGCGCCATTCAGGCACCTATAAAGGTGTGTGTGTGTTTAAACTGAATCACTTGACAACTAAGTGGACTAGGAGATCCATTGTGACAGGATCTTGAACAGGAAAGTCGGTTGCTTGTTTTGCTACCACTAAAAAAGTTTGATCTCATCTCCAATTTCCTTGATTAACTATTGTATTTGCAGTTAAACGGCGGGGGAAATTCCAACAGCTGCAGCCATGTGTACTTCCTCCTAGTGCTTGCCTCGCGATGGAGCAGCCTAAGGCACATTTCAGACATCAGGAGAAGAGTTCAGGAGAAGACATCAGGCCAGTGTTCTATGAACGTAAACAAAACCAACAGCAACAGCACAACACGATCGACTTGCTAGCATTCGATTCTCCCCAGACAAAGCTTTCTACTGCAACACAGGCTCCGATAAGCTACGGATAAACATATAGACGTATACAATATCTTATGTACGCGGACATATAGGTATTTCTAAGGTTTACTACATCTGTACCTTTTTACTTTTCAAATCGTCTATCTCCATCTGTCTGTGTTGATACTGGTGTCGTTCTGCTTATCCGTCAGCCGCAAGCAGTATCCCTAGGTATGTAGCTGTCCGATTCTCCGCAACAAAACACGTGCATGGAAAAGTTAGACGTTTCTATACCAAAGGCATGAACGCCATTTATGATTGCGATAGGCCGATCTGTCTGCAACATATTTTCTTGGATGGGCATCTGCGTTTCCTATGACATTTATTTACACAAAAACTCAACTTTCGACTTCGTTCTGTGCATCTAATTAACTTGTTCTCTCTCCGCTACTTTCTTTCCAATAATTCTATTTGTGTGGACTTTCTTTTTTTCTTTTTTTTCTTATCATTCTTCTCTCGTTCTTCATTTGTCCCTTGTTTGCTTCCATTTATTTTTTTATTGTTTCTTTACATAGTGTCGAAATCTGGGTAACTGGAAACTTATGCAGAACCTTTCCGTTGTTATCCACAGAAGTATAGGGCAGAGAGTGCCTGTCATTTTGATACCAGACAACTTATGTGTACACGAGACACCATCGGGTCACACTGGTTTCACAGTGTTTCTTGGCATTTGTCATCGCAAGGAATTCTTTCTATAGAGCTAGTATTAATAATCAAATCTAACAAATTAATAAATAGATGAAAAATTCGTTTAATGAGTGGGAATTCATGGTGAGGGATTATGAAGCCCGGGGGAGCCATAGGCACGTAGTGGGAGAGAGGGAGAAAGAAGGAAGGTAGGAAGAAGGAAGGGAGGAGGGAGAAGGAAGGAGATGAGGGGTGGAATGTGAAGAACGTGGGATGGTAATCGCAGTGAACATTCATTCATTCATTTTTTTATTAATTCACGTATTCATGCATTTATGTATCCATGCATTTATGCGTGAATTCATTTATGCATTCACTCATTCACTCAGAGCTTTTATACAGCGTACTTTGGACGGATTATCTGTTGTTGATCTATTTGCAGTGCTGTCAAACCTAACACTGAGTCTCGATGTTCTTATCACTTTGGATGGCATGTCGCATGAATTTAGAGCACATAAAACTGTTAACCGCCATATAATATTATACTGAGCTGACCTCTGTAGGCGGTTTTCGCGGCCTCTGTGAACATGTCTGACACCTCCCGCTGTCTCTGTCTCTGATTTAAAGTGGAACTGTTTTGTTGATGTGCACAGGGTGCATGTGTGTCCACCCGTTTTGCCATTAAGTCCTGATTTCTGTCATTTTTCAGGCAGAGTATATGGATGTCAATTCGTAAATACATTCACTCATTCATTTGTCTACTTTCCAAGTTCGAAATACACTATCGATATTTTCGTTACATGGTTGCTAAATTATGTTTTTGGTCTACATACTTCGACTTAGAAAAACAAACGGTCGTCATCATGCTGAGCAGAACAATAACAAAGATCAGTTAAAATGAAGATTTCGTATGTATACAATTATCAAGAAACGCTTCCATCTTAAAGCCGTTCTGAATCAGTGCATTTGGAATTGTCGGCGCGTGTTCAGGGTTTGAAACCCAGTTGTCTCCGAAAACATGCCAAGGAGTGAATAGCACCTATCTGTTACACAAGCGCCTGTCATGGTAGAGTAGCCATACAGATCATTAAATCAAAGTAATTCCATAACTGAGGTTAAACCTGAGGTATATTTCAGCGGCACAGCAAATGAATGCGAAATGGATCAGCGACATAGTAGCACTACTAGTACCGGCGGATACTTAAATCGAAAAGCCCGTATCAGCTTCCAGTACTTCTTTCCATACTATTGTAAGCATACTCAGGCCTATACATACTCATTAGAAGTACTTGACAACGAGTAGCGTGATCTTGATTTCCTCTAATATGCTACATAGATGCTGCCATATACAAGCCATAGTTCTCACGAGGCAATGATAGTCTAAAGGCAGTTCGATTGATACCAGTGTATACGTGCGTTTACGGTGACTACAATTAGACCAATTGTTTTCAATCATATGGATTCTGTTCGGGGCTGTTCTACCTCTCTAGTATTTCTCCTTCATTCATTCATCTCGCGCAATCCTCTCAAATCCCTGATAAAAAAGACCCAGCGACTCACCTGCACAACCAACCAACTGCTGCCGATTTTCGAATCCACAGCTCAGCGTCCAAGAATTTATGCACGTTTTCGTCGACTCAATTCTCTACTATATATGCACTCATACTAAACAAAGTGCTATGGTTACGCTATAGCATAGCAACGCCATGCATATACTATAGCCTACGTATGAAACACAAAGACGTATATATATATTCATGTATATGTTGCATATGCCTATATATAGAGCACAGGCAAGATTCTTGATTTCGGGTGACCTTTAGGTGACCCGACAATTAAGGGACAGAATAAATTTTCGAGATATCAAACAGACGCTCCATATATCAGCCCTGGGGCTGGCAGGTGGACTTGCCGAGGGGGAGGCATATAGGCGCACCCTTGGCCGTGGACAAATGCGCTTTAGGGTCTCTGGCTTTTGGGGTGAGGATGCAGAGGTGGGGTAGGAGTGTCATTCGATATAGGGGTGATAGGTTGATTTAGATTTCAAATAGGAAATGGTGAAGGAGAGACGAAGGAGGGAAGGAGGAATCACGAGGGAGAGACGTAAGGGTGGTGGAGGGATATGTGAAGGGATGGCGAGGGCGTCGAGGGAAGGAGTCATAGGCCAGGAGAGATTGCAGAAATCGCAGTCGATTGCCAGAGACATTCGTCTAAATATGTCCCGCGTTGGTCTGAATGGCTGTAGGCGTTCAGTCACGCCAAATCGATCATTCGGCTTAAGCGCTGACGACAGGCGCGTCTACTATTCACGATAGAAGTCGACGTCTGTTCGAAACAAATGCGCAGGCATTCAACGGATAAGATTAGAAAAGCTATCTGAAGTCAATCACCAAGGAGTTTCACTTCAAGTACAAATGAAAATCCATTTAACAGATCTAGTCATCGGTAACTCTAAACGCTTTCAAGACCCTTATCCCATGCCCATGTGTCATGCATGCCAAAAGACAACACACATACAGCTTCAACATGCATATATATATATGCAATTATATCAATTGAATATACACAGTGCATGCAACAATATATATATATATATATAAACATATATGCATAGTTAGATATGCATTTACACATCAGTATATAAGTATATAATGGTAAATATATTATGCATCTGTATCTATAATTTCCCAATCGGTATATATGTATGTACGCATACGTATGTATATTTTTGTGCACATAGCATATATCTATACACATACAGGACACATATATTTGAAACCGTTGCCTTGCGGTTAATGTGACAAATATGTGTTTTATTGAAGCTTTCACAGCCAATAAAGCAGAATAGATGGAGCTGTGTTTGGACTTGTCGGCCCTAATAAATAGCATTTGCTCAAATGTGCGAAAATAATCTTTGAGTTTTTAAAAATCGTATGTAGTCCACCGGCGAACATCAAACGACAAACGTAGGTAAGTTGTTAAGATAAAGAGGAATAAACCAAAATATCAGATAACTTAACACAGATCCATGGGCTAAAAATACAAGATCAAACACAACTCGCCTGAGGAAAATCTGTATTTAATTAATACTATTTAATTGTTTACAATAACTTACTGACACGCATGCATATACAAAACATTCGTACATTATCAATGTGTATATGCGTGTATACAAACACAAATAATAATAACAGATTTATATGAATATATTTCTATATATGTTTATTTATATTAGCATATTAGTATCAAAATAACGACTGTTAATATATAACTAACAGTACACAAATATACAAAATATTCACATACATACACATATAGTCCTTGTTTACATATTCATACATAACTGTATAAAAAATGCACAGCAGCATCGGTATATGTAAAGAATATCGCAAAAATAATTTAGGACGAGTTCAAATGATTATTCCTGTTATTGGAACTTCGTGGAGAAAACGCAAATCCTTTGTAGAACAGGTGGTTTATTTCTATATGCAAGCATTATCGTTTTCTCTTCATTTTGTTAGAATGGGAGATGATGCATATTTTCTATATCATTAGTATGCATTAACATCAAATTTAGTCTATTAGGCATACATTATGCACAGAAAGGGTTCCAAATATATCAATTGTAAATATACAACTGCACATATGCATCATTATCGGTTTAGTCTAGAGATTTTTGACTTTATAAGTCTATGTTGGCCTATGAATATGAAGATTTACGAAGCAGAAAAAAAACACACATGCGTTTAGGAAAGGTTATTTTCATTGATAGCGAATCTTAAAAATTAACCCATTCAAGGGTATTTACAAATTCGACTTAAGGAATTATATCTTAGTTGCACAGATATTCATGTGAACAGACTTTATGCAGAATAGTAACAGAATTATAATAATTATAGGCTATTTATGTTAATTAAGAAATGAACAGATACAAAGCAATTCTTAATTCTTAATATATGAATCAAAATAATCAAACGAAGACTAACTGAATTCATCTCTTTAGTTTCATGTATAATAATTAGGAATTAATTTGCACGTGCATAAGTGTGCATTTACTTGGTAGTTTAAATATTGCTATATGTAAATACATATACAGCAATCGTACATATCATTGTATTAACTGTTTCACGTATTTATATGCACTGAAAACTAATGCAATTGACATTACCTGTGTTATATATCTAGCATGCAATTTATTTACATATATCATGGTTTCTTTTATACACAATGCATATAAAAACACGCAAATCGCACGTTCGAGAGTTTCGTAAAAGGTGTTACATAAATATTTATAAGTTATGTAAACTAGAACACCCCTTCATGTAACTGTGCATGTATAAGCCCATAGATAATAAGCCTAACATATATAAATATATATTTATAGACCTATATGGATTATAACATAGGCTACTATAGCCTAAATGTTGAAAGCTAAACTGAAGGGAATATGCATGCATGTACATTTACATATATTCGAAGCAATTACTGAATTTTGTATAGCATACACACAGAGTAACCCGTGATACATTTACTCAATCAAAAATTGATGTCTATTTCTTTCAGGCGTATAAGCTAACTGATATTCTGATCTATGCAGTTCTTAGACATTGAAAACTATTGAATTATGGGCGAATACGAAGATCATTCGAGCTGCATTTCATTGGGGTTAGAATTTCTCTTATGCAAATAAAGGCCAACAGAAGTTCTATCTCCTAAGCAACCGGACCAATAGTCTAATATATGCGAATCCATGAGCATTGGATTTTATTGTTGTCTAGTGTATTCTTGTGAAATCTTATCTAATCTAATTAAAGAGCTTCTACAACGTCAATTGTGTAGTGCATAAAGTCAAAGACGTTTACATTTAGGCATGCATATATTCATGTATTTGTTAACGAATCTAGTTTGTTTTAACATTCGTGCATTGACAACACATGTTCGTAATTCAAGATATCACATTCGTTTGAGCCTCAGTTATATGCAATACAAACACACACACAAACACACACTTATATATACATATACTTATATCCGAACATGCAAACCTATGCTCATAAACCAGTACCGTTCAAGAAAGCACACCTGCAGCAGTTACGAATGATATTAAAGGGAAAATACTGAGCAATGTAAAGAAGAGAATGACATTATGCATATGTTCACATATGCATATCTATAATTATCTTGGAATAAAGAGGCGTAGGATAGAAGAGGACTAGAATTGAATGTCTATGACTGATAAACACAACATCACGCAACATTTTATGACATTTCTCATGCATACGTCATACTCAAACTTAGACTTTATGCGATTAGAAAATAAAAGAATTGTTTCAAGTTTAGCAAATTATTTAAATGGTTTGTTAATCGTAAATATATATTATTAACGGCGCAGATTCAGACGATGTGCGCGCGATAAAAATGTTTGAGATAAAAAAGAAACATAAGCAAAAATAAAGCATTTGATATGAACCATGGCTCATGTACTTATAGTTGTAATAAAAGTTGCAGAGAAATGACTTACAAAAAGGCATCAACCGTTAGGATAAGATCTACAGAAGTGTTGCTCAGACTTTATTTTCCATTGCGCTTTGTATGCAACTCAATCTTGGCGCTATATCATTCGGAATCTTCATTTCCTAATGACAAAATGAACTTTTAACAAAGACATCTTATATCTGTATCGAAAACGAATTTGTGTTGTTAATTTAAAAGCCAAATGTTTTCAATGAATGATTAAACTTTGATCTAATATACAAGAAATTTAAATTAGATTAAGCACCAGCATTCCATCTAATTAATAAGCAAATTATATACATATAACATATATATATATATATATATATACATAAAATACATGCACGAAATATACTGACGTAATCCATACATAGCTATAGAATATGATTTATTTATGAATATTACATGTAACTTGTGCGAAATATGCTAATGACCAGTTAATGATTTAAGTTAAGAACTCTGACGGCTGCAGTTAACTTAGTCCCATAAATACTCAACGCAGAATAAACACATGGCTTCATATCAAGCCTAATAATAAGTGCAGATAATATAGCGCGATTTTTCCAGATATCGCTAAAATCGATACTATATAACATGCATGAAATATATGTGCAAATAATATAACCTATATATGCGAATATAAGATATAATTATAAGTATAGGTTATACAGTTGAATATGACGTATATTATGAATCCTGTTTATAAATATATATGTATAAACAGGATTCATATATATAAATATTATACAAACAGTATTCATAATATACGTCATATTCAAATGTATACCATATACTTATAATTAGAGCTTAATCTGTGCTATATATATACATCTATATATAGGGATAGAGTGCATTTATTTATATAGGGCCTGTACAGGTAATCTAAATGTTTGTTCGTAGTTATACAGGTGCGCATATAAGTAAGCTACACTGTGCATCGGATTGCTTTAGTTAAAAATGAATAATATGCGACGCTTTTGAGACGATTTTGTCTCCGCGTAGGTCAGTGTGAGGGAGTATGTCAGAGGTACCTAATAGGCGCTATATTAATTGATTAGATCCATACACAAATAGATATGGGTCAGAGATTAGTTTAGATATGCTGCTGTTTACTTCATTACATAATCAACAACTCCGACTGTTTTGTATGATTCCGTTTCATCTAAGCCATGACGCTACTACACTGCAATGTTAGAGTATATATACATAGCTATTACATAAGTATTCATATGCATAAATAGTATAAATGCATATATAACATGTGTAATATAAACATATTGGTGTATTTTTATTGGTCAACTAATATATGTGTATATATATACATATACTGACTTCATATATTATACGTGTAATCCTTGGAGAATAAGGAATGCATGGAGAGAGTCGTACTGTATAAGAATGGTGTCAGTTAGCGTTATTCAATGCAAAGAATGACCATTGTGAGTGCATTGTTAACAATGTCCCAGATGCCGTGGAAACAATGTGTGAGGAGATTAACGCAATGCAGTGTAATACTAAGTATTGACGTTTGATGTCAGCTACTCAAACTATTCAGCAGGTGGCGTCATTGTGCAATTTCTTCCCGTGTTTCGGATCTTGTGCAATCCATTATTCATCTTGTGTCTCACTGTCTGTCTGTCTGTCTCTGCTTTACATTGCATGTGTCTGTGTCTATGTCTCTTTCTGTTTGCCTGTTTTTTGTCTGTCTGTCTGTCTGTCTGTCAGTCTGTCTGTCTGTCTGTCTGTCTGTATCTCCTTGTCACACAGACATAAACACAAACGCATAAAGACACGGACCGTATACTGTCCAACAGTTTTCAGTACAATAATTTGGTTCGTCTGCATAATGTGATCATCGGATGTCAGAGGATGGAGCTCGAAAAAAATTAGATAAGAAATGGATCTAGATACAATCACATATATCTTATACTTAAAGAGTTTGTGAAGCCAATTCGGGTCAAGTCAGGTCATAGGTAAGTTAAAATCAGGCCAGGTCAGGTAAGTTCAAGTCAGATAGGATCAGATTATTCACTCAACTATGCGTCTGTTGTATGCATGTCGCTATCCTTTTCCTCTATTATTATCTTCGATATATACATATAAACAGTACACACAACGTATAGACTAATAACGAGTGCTAGGCATTTAAACACACACACACACACACACACATTGTATAATTAATAGTCTGATCGCGAATCGTATTGCATCCCGTGCATCTAGTATTGACGTTTGATGTTGTATGTTTGTTTATATGTGTACAATTATGCACGGTGGCCTATATGTACAGACTACTTTGTAGGACATATTATGCCTCAATCTAAAGCCGCACTCAGATCGTCTCTCTTTGGCACTGGTTCTGACTGCGGGCCTGTTTGTCTGTCTGTCCGTTGTTATGCCCTTGTGTCTGTCTGTCAATCTGTCTGTCAGTCTGACTGTCAGTCTGTCATTATGCCCTTGTGTATGTCTGTCTGTCTGTTGTTATGCCCTTGTGTCTGTCTGTCAATCTGTCTGTCAGTCTGACTGTCAGTCTGTCATTATGCCCTTGTGTATGTCTGTCTGTCTGTTGTTATGCCCTTGTGTCTGTCTGTCAATCTGTCTGTCAGTCTGACTGTCAGTCTGTCATTATGCCCTTGTGTGTGTCTGTCTGTCTGTTGTTATGCCCTTGTGTCTGTCTGTCAATCTGTCTATCAGTCTGACTGTCAGTCTGTCATTATGCCCTTGTGTGTGTCTGTCTGTCTGTTGTTATGCCCTTGTGTCTGTCTGTCAATCTGTCTGTCAGTCTGACTGTCAGTCTGTCATTATGCCCTTGTGTGTGTCTGTCTGTCTGTTGTTATGCCCTTTTGTCTGTCTGTCAATCTGTCTGTCAGTCTGACTGTCAGTCTGTCATTATGCCCTTGTGTGTGTCTGTCTGTCTGTTGTTATGCCCTTGTGTCTGTCTGTCAGTCTGTCTGTCAGTCTGACTGTCAGTCTGTCATTATGCCCTTGTGTGTGTCTGTCTGTCTGTTGTTATGCCCTTGTGTCTGTCTGTCAATCTGTCTGTCAGTCTGACTGTCAGTCTGTCATTATGCCCTTGTGTGTGTCTGTCTGTCTGTTGTTATGCCCTTGTGTCTGTCTGTCTGTCTGTCTGTCTGTTGTTATGCCCTTGTGTCTGTCTGTCAATCTGTCTGTCAGTCTGACTGTCAGTCTGTCATTATGCCCTTGTGTGTGTCTGTCTGTCTGTTATTATGCCCTTGTGTCTGTCTGTCAATCTGTCTGTCAGTCTGACTGTCAGTCTGTCATTATGCCCTTGTGTGTGTCTGTCTGTCTGTTGTTATGCCCTTGTGTCTGTCTGTCAGTCTGTCTGTCAGTCTGACTCAGTCTGTCATTATGCCCTTGTGTCTGTCTGTCTGTCTGTCTGTTGTTATGCCCTTGTGTCTGTCTGTCAATCTGTCTGTCAGTCTGACTGTCTGTCTGTCATTATGCCCTTGTGTCTGTCTAACTGTCAGTCGTTATCCCTTGTGTATGTCTGTCTGTCGTTATGGCCTTGTATGTGTCTGCATGTCTGACGGTTAGTTTGTCTGTCTGTCGGTATATCCTTGTGTTTGATGCGTAAATGATGCACGTATTGTGCGTAGGCAGAAGTCATTAGCTTATAAATGATTGTAAGATAACAGTAAGTAGATTATGCATTCACCTTAGAGTCTGTATTTGGAAAACTCTCATAAATCATATAAATCACATCGTCTTTGTTTCAAGTGGTGGGTGAGACACAATGCTCCGTTTTCTTCTTAAACCAAAATCTCTTATAGATGGGTAGAAATAAAAAGGCTTAAAAACCCAGCCTATTATGATCCTCTTTCTAAACATTTATCTAGGGTTATATGGATGGGGGTTTGGTCTTCTCCCCGGCGGCATAACTAACGTCTGATCATGAAAGGGTTGACAAGACGTCTATCCATCCTGACGTTTGCCAGTGTACCAAATAGACGCTCGCCAACTGCATGTCCTATTGCATGGTTCAGTGTGTTTCTGAGTAGGTCGGTGTGAGGGTGTGTGTGTGTGTGGGCAGGAGGGTTTACCTGCATTGACCCTGCAGGGTGCGCACGTACTATTCAGTATAATACGATAGCCCTACAAAGGGGTTTTCTCATTTCACGCGAGTGGAGCATAGAAATAACAGTGTCGGTTAGTATCAAGTTTGGAGTCGGGGCTTTAATCTGGAAGAGGGCATGTCAGGCTTTCCGTTACCGTTATCTAGATTCGTTATCGCCATTTCTGCCAATTCTTACCTTCCCTTCTCTTTGTGACACAGGAAGGAAAATTACAAATCACATCAGATGGAGTAAGATTTATCGATCTCAGAAAATGACGAGAAACTGTTCAATATGCGATGACAATAGTTCACACATTCACACTGCAGTGATTGCATTGGATGATACAGGGGTTTTAAAAGGAGGAAGCAAGTAAGCAAGCCTTCGCAAGATCGAACTTTACTGTTTTTTATGACCTTTCTTAAGCCATCAGGAGAATAACTTATACGACCATTGCTTAGTTTCTCGAACTTTTCCATGTGTTTTGAAAACACTTTTTAATTAATTCTAAGATTTTTATAATCTTTTTAGTTTCCCTGGATATTTTTGTACGACGGTACTGGGCAACCATCGCGTCCCTCAAATCAAATCGGGGCATTGTCGGATTGGCCCTGGATCCGCCCTTGACTGACTCCAACGGTTATCTTATCTTTCTATTTCGTACATTTATTTTCATGTGCAGAAATCTAGTGTGGCCAGTTCGTTTTAACGGACTAAAAGTGTCTAGCAAGTGCAGCTAACGGGTGCGGCTTGTATGAGGTTCCACAAAGCCTTATAGAAATGCCTAGATACACAAATGCTCAGATACATACATCGTGTTATGATAAATTTTATAAGGCCACATTAAGCGTCTTGATGTACCAGCCACACTGACTGCTCTCTTCGCAGACAATTTCTATCTATATCAGCTCTTATCAACCTTAGTGTCTACTCTTGGTAGACATTAAACAGAGCCATAAAACCTATGTAGTATCTGTTTATGTATATGGAAACGTCAAGATGCCTGGTAAAGGCGTTATCTGTCCGACGTCTGTTCGGATTGAATTAGTGTTATTAGATGTCATTCTGGATAAATCGGGCCATTGATCGTTCCACCCAACAGATCACAGCTTCCTTCGGGCCAGACAGATAAGCGTTTAATTGCTTAAATTCAGTCTACAAACGCTTCTGATAGCACGTGATATTAGCGACAGAGACATTCCTGTGGAGCGCCCCGCTAAATTTGCGCGCTCCAGTAGAAATTTGTAATTGTATTTTGTAACTTCTGTAGCGCCGGTGTCTAATGCATGAGGCATCAACCGATGGCGCATCAAAATCAAGCCGCCGCAGTAGAGTACTACGAACGATTTTTGTGGAACTGAACGTATGCTTATTCCACTTAAGGTTGTTTTAGAATATACTATGTGACATTGCTTTTATTAGGATAAGTGGTTTTGCTTATTGCTATACGCTGCGCACTGTAGCCCAAAATTTTTCGACCCTTATGTAAGGATATTAATCAAGTTTTTTTTCTGCTAAATTCTTCAAATGAGTAATGTATTCTGAGCATCGCTGCATCTTGGTCCATCGCGTGGGAAAAGATAATTCATACGGTACGAGCTTCGTATAGTAATCACTGTTTGAGACACACATTCAGATATCTTTGCATGGACTGCACCTCAGAAACTACAAAGTTTTGCTTAAATGCACACAATGTACGCAGCACTTACAACAATGAACTTCGTGGAATATTTCCATTAAGTCCGAAGAAGTAAGTAATCGTAATCGTAATCGTAAACTCGAGATTTCTACAGCGACCAACGAAAGCTAAGTCGCGGGAATCAGCTTATTCACAGGCACTCAGTCAAAGCAAAATCGATTGGCAAGAAGGGTTCGGTTCCAGGTCGAGATTCAAGAGTCAGGCAAGCAGACGGTCAGACGGCTACGGTGGCTGGTATATGGAATTGGAAGTAATTAAGTAATTAATTGGAAGTAAGTAAGTAAATAAGTAAAAATAAGTAAGTAATGCATTTGTTAACATGCCATGACTGAGCAAAGAATCGTAGGAGAAATCGTGCGAAACGTTGGTGGCACTGTCTTAGACAAGAGAGTCTGCATAATCCGACAGACCCACCCGATTATGACACGCAGGTCGACTGGTTGAGAGCCAGCTTTCAATGCGAAGATAAGGATTCGAGTCTCCGTTACACGCGTTCGTTGTCTGTAACGACACACAGGACATGCTTCGATTGTGGCTTAATCACTAGATAGTGAGTGTTACTAAAACACAGGCATCACTAATATCACACATATATCAGCCAGTCCAGGAAAGTGGTTGAAGCAAGTACGACCGACGCACAGACCCGACGAGAGGTCTCACGGTGGACGAGTATACAGCGATACACCTCTGCGACCTGGGTTCAAACTGTGAACCCACCTGTAAAATTTACTTGATTAGCAGCCATAGACACGAATTCCTCCTTGATTCGAACTCACACACAGACCAGGCAAAGCACTTCGTCAATTACTCGACAACGAATTTTCATCGACGAGATTCGAACTCCGTACCCTGTGGTGAAAAGCCTCATCTATAAGCCTGGACCTCATCGGCCTCATCCCGAGGCCTAAGCCTCATCCCGAGGTCTAAGTGTTACAGGCCTCATCGACAGATCGATGCCTTGCATTCTTTCATTAATCCAGCCATGGCAGCATTATGCAGTATAGATATGAGTGCGCAGTCATTCAGACAAACTGTTTGCTAAATCGATCCCATTCGCCTGATTAAACTCAGCCTTCAAACCCTGGAATAGACTATAATCAGCATTTACTTACCTATTTTGTGTACTTAGCGGCTGTAAGTCCTAAGTATGTGCTGCATAAGCAGTGATAGCTAACGACAGTCCAGATTACTGTGCAGATCATTTTCTGACAGACTAAATTACGGCGAGAAAGTGCAGTGTCTATGAGATTATCACAGGTAGGCTACGTACCGTTGGTTTTGTCTAGAGATAAAGGCTGCAGAACAGAGAGAGAGAGAGAGACAGAGAGAGAGACAGAGAGAGACAGGCAGACAGACAGAGAAAGAGAAAGAGAGAGATATTGCAGGCAGAACATGCATGCAGGAAGAAGATTGAGAAAGGTTAGAGGGGAGAAAGGAAATCTGAGATATGCCTACGGCATAGGGCGTGAGCGAGTGTGACAGAAAGGTAGGTAGAAAGAGAAAGAGAGCGAGCGAGTGAGGAAGCCAGAGAGAGAGACATACAGAAAGAGAGACAGACAGAACGAGACAGACAGACAGAGAGAAGCAACCGTGCAGAATTAGATAGGCACAAACAGATCGCGACATACGGACATTCATACAGACACAAATATAACGAGGAGGCAGTGATGGAATCAGAAATGAATAGCATTTATACTCAATATCATAAACTGCCAATATTGTCTCAGCTGGAACAGTTGGATCCGACAAGTGATATCTATCTTGATCGATAATGACGATATTCGCGTCTTTACTGTCCGTCCGATGTCCGTCAGTATATCCGTCTATCTGTCTATCTATCTGTCTGCCTTCTGTAGGCATTGTAGCATCCCCGCAATAAACGCATTAGGTGTTTGAAAAAAACTGCTGAATTTCCAGGATCAGAATTAATTGGATCCCAGCGTGAAGATTCCTCCCAGTCTTTAAACCAAAAGTCGAGCTTTGCCTCCGGGCAGCGTTAGTTATGAACCTCCTCTCAGCTCTAATCTTATGGCCATAAACAACTATAGCATTGGCAGATAGAGGCGTGAGCTGAGTGGAGGCATCGCTGATTCATCGACTTTATCTCAAAGGTCAGACATCGAGGGAGAGACTCAATATATTTGGAAGGAATCTGCTACGCCCATCAAAAACCCCATAGTCAATGCTACATCGATTACCACTCTTCGTTGCATTTACCCCAATCAACAGTTTTTGTTGATATTACACCCAGCAACAGCTGGCATATATACAGTCTTACTCATAACTTTTTGTATATACAGTCTTACTCATAACTTTTTGTATATACAGTCTTACTCATAACTTTTTTGTTAATGTTACTTCGATCAGTAGTTCCTATTGTGGAGCTCTGTCTTTAATTATAAATCTTCAAAACTTGTCACTGATGTTACATCAACTGAGTGCTTTTGTTTTTCATATTTGGAAAAAAACTTCCAATTGAATTCAGTCCTAAACTCTTTGCTGTGCATTTGCCCATAAAAAGACCGACGAGGTTCAGCGCTATGTTAGCCTGCAGCCACAAGAGGCTTCTTTGAATATAAATGCGACGGGAAGCGAGTGAGCGACCCAGGTCATATATTTGAACTTGTCTTGAACCGCGAGCTAACCGCAAGTGTGTGAGATTTTCTACCGTTGGTCCATATAGAGCTATTTTTGCCACGTGATAAAGTTGAAACTAACGACTTGTTGACTTGTCTGTAGACGCCCGACGACCCACTTCCGCCCTTGCACTTTTCACCTTTCCATCAATTAAGAAGAAGAAGAAGAAGAAAACGAAAAAGAAGGAGAAGAAGAGGAAGAAATGGAAATACATCTGGAGTACGGAGACTGCTGTCTATGACTCGTCCTTAGATCTATTGCGAAAACAGGCATATGCGTGCATGCGCACGCGCATGCATACTGCAGAACGGAGGTCTCTACATACGTGTATGTAGATGGGATGTGTTTAGGCCCCTAACTTGGATTTCATGTGAAATCTGCAGTAGATTATGTGTATATTGTATGCCTTTAAATGTCATATATAATGTAGCCTAGATGTGAGATGTCATTCACGTGTAATTTTTAGTACTGCATATATTGTTTCTGCGGACGCGTGTTGTTTCATGTATGTGAATAGAAATTGCCAGAAGATGATTTGATTGAGTGACGCAATCGATTCACCAACTGTTCTCATTCATCTGACAAATTGTTCTCATCAATTTCCCTAATAAGATCTTCAACAGATTCGGCGATTGTTCCGTCTGTGTACTTTGTCATAGTCAGTCATTTAATTACATGTGGCGTAACATAATGAAATGCAGTGCATTGGTAAGGTATACTTGCTTTTGAAAAGCTGTATTAATTTTGGCAGAAGAAACGCCGATGAGCTGATAAATCATGGAGCCGCAGTTTGGGCAAACTAAAACAAAGGAATGTAATGTGCTGGATTTTTCTTATCTATATACATTAGATACTCCGTATAGGCGCAATATATGTGGGTAAAGGAACCTTTTAAAGCTTGGAAATATTTCAAAAAATCTTTCCACGATACCATATCGAGAGCAGATATCCTGTCTGTAAACACCAAAATCTTATAAAAGACCCCTATGGCATGTCTGCAGACTGTGTTCTGCCATGGCCCTCTGACATTTCTCTAGAAGAAGATTTATCTGCTGTCGGTGAAACGTTTAATCGTGAACTTCCCAAACATTTATATGTTATCGTCCGAATTCATCATTGTCACCACCACCACCGCCACCGCCGCCGCCACCGCCACCACCTTCTACTGCTACTGCTACTACTACTTCTTCGTCTTCCTCTACTTCCTCCTTCTCTCCTCTTCTACTTCTTTCTCTGTCTCTGTCTCTGTCTTTCCTTTCTGTCTGTCTATCTTTATGTGCGTCTCTCTCTCTCTCTCTCTCTCTCTCTCTCTCTCTCTCTCTCTCTCTCTCTCTCTAACCTCTCCATAGATGTCAGATTACAATTACAATTACTCCTTCTCTTTGTATATCGGAGTGTCTGTGTGTCTGTGTATCTGTCTGTCTGTCTGTCTGTCTGTCTGTCTGTCTATCCGTAATCTACCATATAAAGACGACCTAGCTGCTTGATACAGAAGCGTTTCTGCTGCTTTTTATCCCACATGCACAGAATGACTCTGTGGAACCACGCAGTGAGTCGAACAGCTGCGACCTGTTCAACCTAACTTTGGACCATGCAGTGCATGTCACGCTCTATACTGCAACCAGTATTTTAGCATTCAAAATCACGTCGATGAACCAACTGCCAATTAGCCTATCGACGCCTATATGCTGTAATTATGTCATACTTGAAAATCATACTTTCAGAGAGTTGCAGCTCAAGCCGCCATGACTGATGCACGCATTCTTATACACCAGGGCTGGTTATGGCAACGGTATTGAAGCAGGTTCAACTCTCTCCCCATTAACCAACTGTATAATCTATTTATCTGTATTAAATGCTGCGGCTAGACTGAATAGCGGCATAATTTGGTCTGGGCATGTATCCAGCTTCTTTTGGGGGAACTGCTCTGGTGACCGATGCAAACACGCACTGAGTTTAAGACCTTAATGCTCATGCGTAATTGTCTTGTAGGCTCTACTCCATCTTATCCTTATAAGGAGCTGTGCGCCTCGGTCTCAACCATCCCTGACCGCGGATTCTTTCGCTCTGCAGCACAAGCTGACCTGACCTGACCTGGTTATTCCGCATAGAAGATTTGTTGTGGTCGGTCCAGCTTCTTGGAATAGGTTGCCTAGCAACCTACGATATGAGAACTTCTTGGTCTTTCTTTTCTCTCTTCCGTAAACGCTTGAAAACCATTGTGTTCGATCGTGGTTTAGTGTCTTTTAGGTCGGGAGTCCCTCGGACGAGTTTCTCTTAAGGAGGGAAGATAAGTATTTCTGAATCGAACTACCCAACCAGCACATCTACGTTGGGCCAATGTTGGCCCAATGTATTTGTGCCGACTGGTTATAAATACCATTACAATTACCATTAGAATTACATTAGAATTACATTACAATTACCATTAGAATTACCATTACAAATACCATTACAATTACCATTATAAATCAACCGATGCCATGACGGACAACAGTTTGCTCTTGAATCCATCCAGGATCGAGTTCCTACTTTTGGGACTCACATCAACTGAACGGATGTAACTGGCACGTAAAGGGAATAGTTAAATGTTTAGTTACTTTGCATTACATTACATTGCATAAGGTCGTCAACAAGAATTGCGCAAATTGGATACCAGATCCTATGAACAGTCTATATAACATATAATTAAATTGAAAAATCCTAATACTACCCTGCCGAGCGGAGTCAAAGACCAACATTTGCAGAATGCAGTGCATGCATGCATAGCTAAATGACAAACCAGCGGGTCATCTCGAAATCAGCCATCTGTATCTATGTACCCAAGACAATAGCGGAGCCCTATAATTGTCACAACCGAGTTTCACCTGCGTCTGTTCGATAGATTATGCAACAGAGAGGACATTGCTCGCTCGCCCACTCGCTCACTCACTCATTCACTCATTCACTTACTCATTCAGCCACTCAACCATTCAACCACTCACTCAAACACTCAACCATTCACTCAACCACTCATTCAATCACTCAACCCCTCAACCACTCACTCAACCAATCAACCACTCAACCATTCAACCACTCACTGAATCACTCAACCACTCACTCAATCACTCAACCACTCATTCAGTCACTCACTCACTTAACCACTCATTCAATCACTCACTCGCTCGTTCTCTCGCTCGCCATCTGGCAATTATGCAATTCACAAAAAATATGTAAAAACCGCTTGGGTAATGTGATTTTAATTGTAGACAGCTGGATTTAATTTGAGATAAGCCGGTGTCCTGCATGCTTAATGCATGATCTGGCTTTCATTAAATTTCTGACGACGTCTGGACTAATGTCATTTAAGAGTCGAGTATATAATTTAGTGCAGCTGAAGGTATTAGCACAGAAAAGCGGATGAGATTTTTATTCATATTCGAAAAATATGAGTTAAATGAGGATGAAAACCATAAAAATATATGTCCAACGCATCAGAGCAGTGACTTTGACAAGCCAGTTGTGAATATGACAAATGCGCTATAGAATTTATTTCCTTTTTTCTTCAAGAAAGAAACTGTCACATACATAAATAAACAAAAGACGATCCCTCACGTGAAATGAACGCACGTATAAATGAAAGCTTTTTGCTTGTATTTCCGTGAATTCAGCCTTAAAGTCTTTCTCAACGAATATCTACAGTAGAAGTGCTTTATCAATGGAGGCGCATATACTGCTATAATATCCGTGTCATAATTTAATCTTACCTTGTCTTTCGTCGCCTTATCTAACCTTATCTTTTCTTACATTACCTTATAATACACTTCCGCTTACCTTTCGAACCTTTTCTTAGTTTTTCCCAGAGTTTGTATGACCTTTTTAGTTTCCCAGAATGTTTCATGACCCTTATTTTCGTTGGTGTCAGTTGACGACCGGTTACTTTACTTTCCCCGTTTTGTCATTGCCTTTCTACTTACACAGCAACCCCTAGTAGGCAACCCCCGCTCCAATCAACTTAATGGCGCTCCCCAATCAAATGTTGGGGTGGGACAAGACCAGATTAGTTCCTGGATCCGTCCTAGCCTGCAGACGTTACCTTATTTCACGTTACCCGACGTTACTTTGCCTATGCGGACATCACTTCTGTAGCTGAGGTGACCTGACATGATTCTTACCCGACCTGAACTTATCTGACCTGACCTCATTTCGATGTATCTTTGTTTTTTAAATTCCGATTGTCTTTGCGTGCATGCTTTTAAGACAAGATTACCCTGACTAAGTCAGTGTCTGACCTTCTGTCATTTCTATTTATTCCAAAAAAAACAGATGTTAATAAATGTCACTGATTTATGGGCGAATCGAATGACCGGTGATTTTTCCATTCGTTAATTCCTGACTAAGAATTCATAAATTCCACTTGACACATGTTCCGAGGGCAAACAGATAAGACTTCATCGCCGTCACTAACCTCCTTCTCCTCCTCCTTCTCCTCCTCCTCCTCCTCTTTCTTCTCCTTCTTTCCTTTGTCTCGGCCGCTCGAGGTTTTCGTTCAGTTGCTGATAATCGTCCATGTTGCAGCTAACAGCAACTAATCTCCGCCGCTATAAATACCGTCTTTGTATTTTGCATGCAAATGCCGTCTGCGTTTATCTGTGTCCATCTGCCTGAGTGTCTGTTTGTCTGTCTATCATTTTGTCTGCTTGTCAATCTTCTGTCTGTCTGCATGTCTAACTGGCAGTCTGTCAATTTGTCTGTATGCTCGTCTTGTCTGTCCGTCCTTCTGTCTGCCTTTCTATCTGTCCATGCATGTTTGTTTGATATTTCTCTGTGAATTGCCTGCACGTATATGCTTTTGTACTTCTGGCTTGCATTAGACCTATTTAATGTCTTTGTGAGTCTGTCTTTGCCTCGATCTGCATCATGTCCGACTGCGTCTCTGTGCTCCTGCCCTAGCTTGACTTCGAGTGTTCCATTGTGTCTGTTCCACCTTGCCCGCCCCTGCATCCACCGAGCGAATAGAAACAAGACTTAGTAATTTATCTTGCGCCCGTAATTGATCGTTTTCCTTCTGATGTGAAGCGCCAACAGCGAACGTTGGCCAGGAGGACAAGGTCCCTTAGCAGCAGATCGACCGTATATTCCACCGCCGCCTGGATTTAAACAGTTTATCCCCGTGGTTCATTGTGGGTCTGTTAGAATGGTTTAAGAGTTGATTTATTTGGTTTATTAGCATGGTTTATCAGTTGGTTTAATTGAATTGTTTATCATTTGGTTTGTGATAAAAGAACTAATGCAAGCGATCATCGGATGGAAATTTGGTCTTTTTGGAGACATTTGTAGGATGGAAATAAAGATCAAAAGTGTAATGTTGGGAATTATAAAGGACAATAAAAGACAAGAACCGGAAGGCCTTACGTAGATTAGCTTGATGACACAGAAAACTGGTGCCAAAGAAATGTCCATAATTTGAATGTGGCAGCACGAGACAGATAATTGTGCAAGGAAGAGATTACATGAACTTATGACCTTTCAGCCCATGGACAGTGATGATGCTAACGATGATGATGGTGGTGGTGGTGATGACGATGATAATGATGATAATGATGATAATGATGATGATGATGATGATGATGATGATGATGATGATGATGATGATGATGATGATGATCACTTGATTTATTTATTTATCACCTAGTCGAGTTATCATTATATTTCGTTATTTATTCGCCGAGAGATGGACCCGGCATCTCTCTGGGCTACATATATTCTCTGGTCCATAATCCAAAAAAGCCATATGGAGTTGAAGCCCAGGTCATCGATAATACCTGGGCTTCAATCCCATATGGCTTCTCTAGATTATGGATTCTTATGACCCCGGTTTCAACCCCTGTGGCTTTAAAGTTTTATCTGCTGCATTTTGGAATTTTTATTCATTTCGCAATTCTATTACAACTCAGATCAATGGCCTGGAAAACTTGACTTGACCTGAGCTTTTATCAGTCTCTTATGTAACGATTTTATCGATTCCTGCGATTTTGGACTCATAGCAGAATTTGAAGTCGGTGAGGCAGGTACGGTCAGGTTCGGTTCCGAGTCAAAATCCAGCGGTCAGGAATTAAGGCAGACAGCCAGGCGGCAACGATGGATGAGGTTTGGAATCATATCGAACGAGGAAAGTCAGGAGGAGAGGAAGAATTGGAAAAGGAAATTATTTTTTAAAGTTTACTGTTTTCATCTGGAAATGAAAGGCCCGAGGAATAGTTAGAAGAGGATCATAGCTATTGAACTGCATGGTAGCATGGGTTGGTGTGTAGTTCTGATGGAAGTTTGTTCCAACAGGCGGTGCATCTCGTGCTATTGAGCAATTCCAAATTTTACAGATGAAGTGACAGGAGGGTAAAGCATCAAGAGGGTGGAGGAGGAGCAGGTTGTTCGGGTGGTTGAACTGTAATTGGCTGGCGAAGGCACGATGACTACAGGGGTACTGAAGTACGTTGTAGGTCATTGATCATGTCATATTCGTTCAAGGATTTTGGCCAATGCAAAGAAATATGAGATTGTATGCTTGTATCTGAATAGTTGTATAACCCCTTTAAAAAATTCTCAGATACATGTATCTGCATCTGAGTCTTCAGAACGTTTAGATAAGATGAATAAACACGATGAGGCTTAACCTGTAGGTCCATGATTATCATATAGGTGTACACTTTTACCAGTTAATCAGCAAACAACAGAGTTCGTACAAATATAGCCATTTAAAGGTCTCTGCGCTCACCAAACCACTGCAAGCTACGTATTTACTTATACATACTGAGATACAGAAATGCACGGACTTAACATAAATGTATATATGTACATCCTTGGACAAATAATGAATGGCCTGTGATGCGCCTAACCCCAACAAAAGACAAATGTAAAACCAGTCTATTCATAGCCTCCTGGGATTTTACTGACGAATGCAGATCTTATTTATAGGCATTACAGAAAGAAAATCATTGTTGTATGCATAACGCACATATCCGGCAATTTAAAATTCAAATAAGTTTGAACATTTGATTTTTATCCTTTTTAAATTTTAATAGATTAGTTTTTTAATCTTAACCCTGATGAAATGCGAATTCTTTAAGGCTTCTACTTATCTGCATAGGTGCAGAATCATAAATACTGTGTCAGCGTGCAATAGTTTTAATATTCTGAGAACTTACCTACAATGATTTTTACATTTATAATTTAGGAGCATTTAGAATTATTCCAATACAAAGATCATGTTATGCAAATGCACATTACCCAGGTTCCATCTGGCTTTTGTCATCAACCGATGTATCAAATATTGGTGTTTAATTTTATCATAAATATGTGCTGGCATATTTTCATTTGCACGTTTAGCTAAATTGTTGAAAGCATACTTACCCGATTCCAGATAAGTTTCGACATTCTATATATGCCTACAGTCAATTTATACAGGTATAACAACCATGTCTGGAATATTCGTTGTATCTTTCAAATGATCATATCTGAATAGGAAATTTGTTGGTCTGCACAAACAATTTTGCTTAAATTATTATATGCGTAGGCAAAGACGACTGAGAGGTCGTAGCTGTTTGTGTGCATGGAAGTCAGTGTTTATGGGGCTGGGAATGGATTAAGGCAGCACGGCCCCGTGATTCCCACTGTGGCCGCGTCGGTGGTCACTAATAGATGGTCAAGCAGAATGTCCAGCTGCGCGGTTGAGAGGAGTGGACGGCAGCTGGAGGGCGACGTCAGTGGATGTCGTGCAGCCTCGAAGACGAATGCGAGGAGAAGGACGAAGAGAAGGAGGAAGAGGACGAGAACGAGGAGGAAGATGAGAACAGGGTGATGGGGAGTGACAGAGGAACAGAAAGAATTTGATGGAGAAAAAAATGAAGATAAAAGTCCTATGTGTAAATGTGTAAATGTACAGTTGTTGCTCTAATCTCATATAATATTTCTTAGTATCTATTATATCTTAACATGTTTGTGTTTGCATAACAATATATGCATAAGTGTATCTATACATATAGATATGTGTATGTTTATGCAAAGGTATATGCATATACATCCGTTTATGTACAGATACTGTATATACATACATATAATGTGTATGCATGTGTGCATAAGCATATGTGTGTATGTGCATAAGTAGTACGTCAGTATAAGTATAAATGTAAGTGTAAGTATAATAGATATAGTAATATTTATAAGTATTAGTATGAGTTTAGGCATATCTGATATGTATGTGCATTTGTACGTGTATACTTGTGAATATATATATGTATTTCTATGCTTAATTGTATGTGTAAGTGTTAATGTGCATGCGTACATTTAATTATGCATATACATGCATTTGGTTGTTCATTTCTATTTGTATATGTACGAGTCTCGTTATATATATATATATCTGTTTGTCTGTGACTATACAATTGTGTATGTGTACGCATGTATTACATGTAAATGTAAGGTAAAATGCGAGTAAAGTATTAACTGACTAATTGCATATATCTGCAACAACAACCATCGGAAACTGAAGACTGAAGAATCCGTTGGCTGAAGCACAGAACATCAGATGCAATCCGAGACTTTCATTACGATGCCTTGTATCATCAGGCATAAGTATGTTACCGCACTTTAATTTGTATGCCTATCAGCTTCTATAGCTATATATAAATGTATATGTCTGTAGGCCTATATTATATATGTATGTGTGCATGTATATATGTATACATGTATATGTGTAGATATGTCATTATGTATATGATTAGAAAATTTGCTTGTGTCTAAATATACATGACTATATGCATCTTAACATGTGCCCATTTAAGTTCATATGTAAGATGGTAAGAGGGACGCTATAGCCAAGTAGCTCTTCTATTCAATGGAAAAACAAACAACAGATAAACAGTATATATGTATATATACATATTTGCACATTTGCGCATACATGTATGTATGTAGAGCATACGCATACAGACATACATATTTATCTATATTTAAACACGTGTGCGTGTTTACGTATGTGAGGAAGAAATGGAGGATAATGTTACCAACTGCTTCAGCGGCTGCCTCTTGGACTGAACAGGTGCTGCAGCTGTCTAGTGTGCATCTTTGATACAGGCATCAGTATATCTAAATATATACACATAGATTCAATAATAAATGTATACATATATAGTCAACGCAACATATATGGTTAACAGTGTAGATCTATACATAGTCAATGGTATATCCAGGCAACAGTTAATAATCATATATACATAACGAGTCAATATACATATATGCTGATATGAGACCCTGACTTTCAAGCTAAACATGTACTGAAGAAATAGCTACTATAGGCCTTCCATTGCTTGCTACATACATACATACATACAAACATACTTACATACATACTTACATACATACATACTTACATACATACATACATACATACTTACATACATGCATACATACATACATACATACATTGAGTAGCCTACATGCAGAATGAAACTCAAAAGATGGAAAGTGGAAAAGAAGCACATTTCACAAAAAAATAAAATAAAGATACGCGTTTAGCTTTTAGCTTTTAACAGGTTCATACAAAACGAAACATGAACATAGATATGTAACAGTATACAAATATACATAACATTTTTTAAACTAATTAAGAATTTTCTGGATTTTTAAGTAAACATGACCTCTGATAATTAATTAAAGGTTTTTTCTAGTTTTTTTGTAGCTCGTCAATTTGAGCCGAAGGATCCGATGTCTGAGCCTATATTGATCCGACATTGATAGACTCTCTATAGGCATTCAGTTGGCTTAAGCGCAGTGATACATGTACAAGCTGTGCATCCAAACAATTTAGAGCTATTCTCAAAAATCTCTTTCAATCAAATTGTTTGATCTGATGGCTAATTCATGTATATCCTCAGCAAGACACACATAGGCTGCATCAAGTGGTGTAAATAACGATATATATTTATTAAATGCGTATATATGTACACAAAACTAATCTATAATTATATGAGCTATAGTGTTTAATATACATAAAATTAAAATATTTGATAATTGTAGACATATTATGAAGACCTGACTTATTAGGATTTATTTATATAATAACTAACACTATGTGTAACAGTATCAGAAAGCAAATTTAGACCTACTATATGATAAGCTTATGTTAGGCCCATATTTGTGCATAGGACTTTGTTTTAAGTTTGCTTAAGTGGCCTTGTTGAAATTTACAATCGCCCTAAAGCAGATGTGAACGAAATCTGCTTCAACTGGCTTATCAAATGCAAATACATACAGAAGCAATGAAATATGACAAATCATTACTATATTGCATCCATAAAATCGATTCGTACACCTGTTCACATTTACAATTTAAAGATATGATATACGTATAGATATATGCATACATTAGTATATATGTATGTTTGTGCATATACGTGTATGTATGTATATATAGATCAAAGAGACCGCGTTTATTTATGCCGAACAGGAGAGAGTTAATAAACTATGTAAATACAAGAAGATAAATAAATACTGTGGATCCCACGTGAAGTTTTGCTTGTTTGCGGAGATAACGGTTAGTAGTGAATTTCAAATTAAAGAAAAGATCACGTGGTGAAGCCCACTGAAATACATTCACGAGAAAAAGAAAAATCGATGGAAGCCTAATATAAATTTTTCGACAAACATATTTGCACTCTATCTATAAATAAATATTATATAAATTTAACGACAAGTCACAGATCGATGACTGCTAACCCACAATGGTTAACCTATAATGGCTGACCCATAATGGTTAACCCATCCATCATGATTAACCCTTTTCATTGACGTGCATGCACGTTAAGTCGCAAATAGATAATCCTTGGACATCAGAAATGAATGCTCCCGCATGTAAGACAATAAACAACTAACATAGAGAAATATGTGGATAATAAAGAGATAATAAGAGATAATAAAGTATATAGGATAATGCGGAAAAAGATATATGGCTACCAATATTTATAATAATATAGAGGCCAGCATATAGGATAATATAGGAACAAATACTTAGCTATATGTATATATGCCTGAGATAAATAAATGGGCTACAACCGAGAGGTCAAAATATAGGATCATATAGGGATATCTGTACGCGAATACACATGTTGATATAGATGCTAATACGTATGAAGAAATTTATTCGGTAAATGTCTAGGCCACATCTCTAGAAGCCAACAGATACAATCATTTATATGTTATATTATATTCGTTTAAAATATGAAGAGCTATGTAAGGGCAAACGTTGCTAGACACACGCAAATACATAATCGAATGTAGGTAGGGTACATCTACACAGATATTTTGTATGCATCGTATATGATCGTGCAATTTGTATATACGATTTGTATTTGCTTCTAAAAGCTAAAATATTAATGACTACATATTCGTACTGATACATAGATAAATTTTACAAGTATATAATATTTTATATGTATGTATATACATGAACTCATTTGTATGCATTTTAGCATGTATATATGCATGCATGTATGTATGTATGTATGTATGTATGTATGTATGTATGTATGTATTAATGGATGGATGTATGGACAGACAGCCAGATGCACACGGTGTATCCTTTTCATGCGTATATGTCTATATAATTATGCTAATATATAAGCATATGTTTATATCGATGCCTTGAAAGATATGCACGTGTAGAAATTGCCATTATGAAATGATATTTGATTATATCTGGTTCACTAGATAGCAGCACAGATTTCGTTTTATGAACTGAGCGTTATTAAAGACACATGCTCTAAATACAGTCCTATGACTATAATCGTATTGTGATGTCGAATTTATTTATAGGTGTTGGGCTGCAGATTGTCAATTTAGACAGTTAGAAAAGCTCTCAGCCAACTTCAATGTCTGATTCGATTCCTGAAAATTTACTGATTTCTAATTTTCTAATGAAGGACATCTAATTTATAGGAAGCACCAACACAATGAAAACTTAATCAAATATTACAAAGCCTAATATATATATATATATGTGTATATATAGTGGTAGTGTTTACTATTTACAGTCAATAATAGTTTAAATTTATAATTTCTGAGATCGTTACCCAACAGTAGGTCTAATACTTATTATAGTGACGCTTACATTTATCTAATGTACACGCAACTTCTTCACATGCATGAATATATATATATAATATATATATATATACTGGACTTATATGAACATTTCTAAAGCGCCTTTTAAGAATCCATGAGAAGCGCTAGGACAGAAATCAGTTTTACTTAGGTTTAAAATCTGTAAATACTCTCTTTGTATGAATAAATCAAGCTATAGCATTGGCCACCTGTAGAGTGGCAAAGCGATTTACTCGCAAAGGGTTGCAACTTGCACTCTAACCCCCGCTGTTCATTTAGCAGACGCTTCATGGGTGAAACAGTCGGGGGGAGTGGCCAGGTGTAAGACGATCGGCTGCAACGCTTGGACCTCATCTGGCGCCGTTCCGTCTAAAGAGAAGTTACGCAGATGCTCCGCATCATCCAGTCCCTCCATCAGCAGCCAACGAGGACGATGCTTGTCGCATAGAGTGCGCAGGCGTACGCCTCGCTGCTTCGGATTCGCCGCCGATGCATCTGTTCAAGTCCGCGAAAAGCAAAAGTCCGAATGGTTGAGGGTGCGCAAGGCAATTATACTTTGAAGAAGAACCTCTGCGACTGAAACATCTACTCCTGTCCAATTAAACCTAGGAAATGCCTAATCGCGGTTGATCATGCGTGGCGTACAAGCGCTTAGAAAAACTTTGTAGCATGTAAGTTTTCATTGTGTTGGCATTCAGTCCATGGGCAATGAGTAGGAGTCGTATTTCTGGAATCATCACGCGGAGAATTAAAGCTGGGCAGAGTCATAAAATGACCATTCGAATCTTGCTTTCCAACATTCTTTGCATCATGCGAACTTAGTAGACTTACTTAAGCGATATATTACATGTATCGCTCGTATACAGAAATACGATTTTCCTATATGGTTGTCTGTTATTGTAAATGCAAATGTTTTTGGGCAGCTTATTCAGTGGATAAAATGGTCAGGCATTTTGAGGTTTTACATCAAAGATTCCCTTGTGAGCTGCTGTCCTTATGTTTTTTTGACCGCCCACTGTATAAGGCATTTTGATCAGATTTTAAGAATGTAAAGATAACGCATATATGTTTGCAAGAGGAACGTGATCCCAAGTCGTTTGAAGGCACACGAACAAGACGACAGCCACCCAACAACAGAAGATATTAGCAGAAGCATCAGCTGCGTTGGTGATAGTTTACCGCTTCAGAAGGATGGTGAACTTAATAGACCAAGGTGGTAATAAATCTATAGACGGACTACTAACCAATCATGACGATGTTTAGGCCTATCTATCTTCACTGTATACTTTCCATGGTCTTATTATCCACAGGCAGGCATTTAGTATGGTATGTATGGTTGGCAAGTGTTTGCGTTCGGTATGAAGAGGCCTTGGGTGCAGTGTGATGGATGGGGCGCCATAACACCCATGCAGCAGTTCCTCTTTGCCGTTGCAATTCACTGCAACTGCGTTTTATTGTTCAAAGTCGACGTGCAACTAATAGACCCATCATTTCACGCACCTCTAACAGGGTGCTCAGTAAGTGACTAAAGTTGCAGGAAGTGCTTGAATTGTTAAAAATCTGAAAACCAATCAGTTTTTTCTCTTTTCTAACGAACTCATTACAAGATAAAAGAAAAATCAGCAAAAACGACTTTTTATAGCAATGCAGATAAGGCCTGAATGCACAGACTCCCGTTAACAGACGAGACAGTCGGAATTTTTTTGGCGTGAGTGAAATACCTAATATCGATTCGGGCGAGAGAGACGAGAAGCACCAGTGAGCGCCTTATAGATGTCGGTGCGGGCACCTGTCTTGACCCGCACCGGGTGCACGATATGGCTCTTCGAATAGTCCGCGTGCAGACAACGCACTCTGAGACCCTGCGTTGACGGTATTCCACTAAAAGCCCCGCTCGGGGTTCGCCAGTACTCGGCCGGCGAAGGATCACCAAAGGACAGTTCGAACATTTGTCAGCGTGCCATCGCCGATTCCAGACAGCTCATTCGCTGTTATTGCGGCCTAATTTAGGCCTACAGCACCACTGCATATTTATAGACGCCGGGTCATGCCTGCATGCTAGAAATGCCGGCTGTAGCCGATACCCTTGCTATTGTATAAAACTGATTTTGATTAAATGCTTTCAATATAGCCTGTATTCAAGTACCGTGCAGTATACTAATAGGCATACTTTAAAATCTGTTTTCGTTACAGAAAAACATCGAGTAACATGATGACATTGTGAAAACAGTCTTTTCACCATTTCCTCCGGGTTGGGAAAACTGGTGTGTCGTGTCCGAGGTGAGGCTGTCCAGTGTTGTAGTCGTGTTGTATTGTCTGCGCTTCAGCCTAAAGATCTTTTCACATCAGAACTACGTCTTCGATAAGCTTCTGCATGCGAGTTTGTACAGCACATTATGAATGATCTACTGCTGCGCTCTATAGCAACTGTAGTCCATGTGTAGCATCACATGAACGATCAGATTCATTATATTGGGAAATCATCCTTGTGTTTATGAAGATATTTTACACTGTCAGTTATCTTTAAGAAAGGGAAATGAGCGTCTCCCCTACGTCTCACTTGTGGGATATGGGATACTTCATTTTACTACTCATCTTTACGCTCACAAAAGTCAACTATTACGTCATGTTGTATATCATCGTAGGAGTTTGTGAAAAAGAGACAAGTGGAGCAGTGATTCAATCAAAACAATCCTAGGATTGTTGCTTAGACGGAGAACCCGGTCCGTTCACGCAGGTGCACAAAGGAGACACTGCAGAACTAAAGTGTCTGCTTTTACAAATGTAGTCTGAATACACTCATATCATTAAGGTAACCGCCTACGCTATATAGTTTATCGCTCTTCCATACTTCTCCGCCACCATAGACCGCCAGCACCTTCACTGCCTCCTCCTCCTCCTCCTTCTCCTCCACATTTAATTAATGCGAGATTATGTAGCGAATCTCGAAGGAGCGCTATACAAATTTGTGATTACAATTACAATTAGCAATCGGTCCGTTTATCCATGTCTGAAGTAGGCAGTGAACTCTGCAGATCACTAATGGTTTACATAGTTTACTCATATAGTTTACTTACTCATTGTTTCATAGTTTACAGACTATTAACATGTTCTCATTTTCGCATGATTGATATTTTTATGCACAGGTCTACGGGACTCTTCAACACTTCACTGGTCTTCCGGCCAACGCACGAACAAACGTTAATTTCACGAGGCAATTAATGTCACGACACTTGGACGCTTAGTTTCTGTGACATTATCGACAAATTTAGACCATATTATGACACCATTTGACTTGATGGAGTCATTAGTTACAGGTGTCATCTTTGGCAGAACTATTTGTCAGGTCATAGACGCTGGCATTATCTGTAACCTTGACAAATAAGTAAACGCCTGTTAAAAAATTTGAGCATTGCGTTCTCATTATTTAGCCTATGGCGGCTACGCTGAAGGTTTTTTAATCTGTTCCATTTATTAAGCTAGTTGAAATCATATTGAACGACTCAAGCTTATGCTCGTAAGTTGACTCTTAAAATTCAGTTTTAATTTTTTGGTGTGGCTAGCGACAAGTTGTTGTTCAGTCTTTTTCAAATAACTTCAGATGTTTAGGGGCCGTTTGATTAAATTGAAACATTGTGCTACGGACTCGCTGGCAGGGAATTTTATCTTTATTTATCTTTATTAATTTAGAACTCAACACTAATTACAGTTAACGCTTTTGGTCTAATTCTAGACTCTCATATCTGCGTGCAGTCAGGCCCATGTTGATGTATTTGTACATAAAAAATTTTTCTTACGCCAACGAAACTCATAAGAACTCTAAACGAGAAGCAACAAGAGCACTTAATAACAAGAAGAAGGCAATCAACACATACACAGTTTAATGACTTCTACAGCGCCATTATTTTGCTTAAGAAACAATTCAACAGCTGATGATGTCCATATGGCGCAGTTCAGACTATAACAAACGTATATTTTAATTGTCTTCACAGCATGCAAGGTGTGCGCGACCAGGTGCTTCGTTGCGCTCGACTGGTCACGATTCTACGCATCAGGTGATTCGATATGTCGATCTTAGCGGAGAACTCCTGCTGCGCCCGCAGAATCATTTCCGATGCACTTTTTATCAGCGGCCTATGCAGGTCATCGCAATGCACGCCGTGGAACACTGCAACAGCACGATCCTAACGCATGCACTGGCAGCTTTACACTCCATTTATCGATGTAATCGATTTGTTCGTTTACCTGAGCACTAATAGACTCCTTCTGTGCAGTCTAAATGACCTATATCTCTGCATCAAGCTGACCCTAAAAGGAAAGGTCATGGCCCTGTGCGCTGAGGTTTGACTGCTTCGAACGGCTCCAGAGGAAGGGCACTGCATGTTACCCGCGTCAGACTTCGTTCCCAAAAGCATCCGCAACAGATTGTAAATTGTTCAAACCCCTTCTATGTATAGATGTAGCTGTAAATGTAGATTGTTGAACTGCTGCTGCAGGTTTTGCTTTGCACTTCAGCTGGAACAACCCTCAGAGAAGGCAACTGTTAGAAATGAAACTATTATAAAGCGGTCGATGTGATCCGTATGTGCCATGATCCAACTCTGCATCAGTCTATGAAGAATCAATTGACAAAATGCTGTCGCATTAACACTGAATATGTATTCACTTCCTGTAAAACTGAGTGCTGGTTTTAGTAGAAAGTAAAGTAATGTAATGCAAGACAAGACCAAGTAAGGCTATGTTCAAGGTAAGGCAAGGTAAGTTCAGGCATAAGATAGATTATCATCAGCAATAGTAATTAGGCGTTTTGGAAATGACATCTGTTGTCAATCACAGCATGAGAATCATATTTCCTCATCGTTCTGACGACGCTCAGCAGCTTTAAACACTTTCACATGAAGCAACCGAATTCGAACTTTTGGACACAGAATGACGCTTTATCAATCACACCATGCACCACGATACCTAGTTAATTATTTAACAAATTTATTAGTTGGTTAATAGCCACCCTAGTGCATAATTAATAGAAATTAGCATAATTATTCCAAGGTTGTTTGTTAACTCTACCTACGAGGGCTGAAACAAAATGCACCACAGGGTGGGAAACAGAGAGACTAACAAAGTCAACAGGAAAACAGATGCTCTAGCAACGCAAAGACAATTCAGCTACAGCAAAAGGGAAACCGTTGCTATGGTGACAGGAAACAATTCGTTGCTAGATTCAGTGAGAAAAGAAATTATGAGGCATGTATTATAATAAAAATAGATCAATATAATTGTGACACAGTAAGAAAGTGGCTGATCAAAAGAGCAATTGGAAAACGTTTGTCTATATATCTATATAGATTGTTTATAACAAGAATTAATTATATGAGTGTTCAGACTATCGATTACATATATATTACATATATAAACTGTGACTATCATATATATATATATATATATATATATATATATATATATATATAATGAGAGTTCGTTTCTTTCACGCTCATTGATAACGAAGCGTCGAAAGAATAAGAAGATTGAATCTGAAGGAAAACGAGTTTCATTCTCCGATTGATCAAAGCCCTTTGGGTGCATTCGTCTGCGTGTGAGAGAGGCGAGGGGCAGAGAAAGGGGGACTGAGGTGCCAGCGTAAATGAGGGGAAGGCGGCAACCGTCATACCCCGTCGACTTTGACAAAACGACGCCGGCGAAGTTCAAAGGAGGACTTAAAGTTGTCCTCAGATTATTAAGAAAACACACGAGAGAAACGCATGGATTAAATTAGAGAGATTAACCCACATGCACCTGAACTCATTCGCATACAAACATAGGCATACATACATCAGCATAAACACACAACATAGGCATACATACATCAGCATAAACACACAACTACATACACATACATATACAAATATATATATTCACACACACATACATACATACATACATACATATATACATACATACATACATACACTCACATGTACATTCATTAATTCATTCATACGTACATACACACATACGACGTACATACATATTTAAACATACATAAATAAATACATGTATGTATGCATGCATACACACATTTATGTATTCGTGGATAATTGTATGCCTATGCATGTTTGGATGTATGAAGGTATGTATGTATATCTATAGGAATGTTTTCTGTCGGTATGGACGTATAAATGACTTCATGCAATCAAATGTTGTTGCATCTATGCAAGTACACTTAATTTGCACCCAGGAAGTGAACTGATGTATGTATGTACATATGTATGTATGTATGTATAAATGAAGTCAATGTGTGAATGCTTCTATGAATACATTCATCCATATCATGATACATATCATATCACATATGTTTGCATATATGTATATATATGTATGCTCATAAGTATACATGCATCCGTCAACACATACATACACAGACACACATACATACATATCTACGTACATACAATATTAAACACACAAATACATTCACGCATACATACTTTCACACTTAAGTACATACTTGTATACAACTATACTGACGATATTGTTTTAGGACATTATATACCATTTTCTGTTTAGCGAAAGTCTCTGATGATCTTCTTTGCTATACCCTTTGGCTACCTTTCCATAAATTTTAATGATTTCCCTAGATTTGTTATAACTTTTTAAATATTCTGAATTTTTTAGTTTCTCAGAAATTTTGAATTTAGATGCATACACAGGTACATACATACATACATACACACATACATGATAACACGCGTACCTGCCAACATAGATTACATACATGCACATCTACCTACCTTCGCATACACACATTCATACACACATAAAAAGATACCAGAAACAGATGCATGCATACCAAATACATGCATTAATGCATACCACACACACATGCGTAACTACCTATCTATCTACACACATACATAAGTACTTACTACATACAACACATGCGTAGATACCATACAAGAATGCATGTATGCACGGATGCATACACACATACATACCTATATACAGAGTTTAAATACATACATATGAACATACATAGTTTACATACATATTTACGTACATACATAGGTAAATACATACATACATGGATACATACCATACCTAGGAACCACAATAAATACCAAACATGGATGCCATGTATGCATAGCTGTAACGTGGCCCAGTAACGCTAAACATCCTGTCAAATGCCAGCTATGGATAGGAATTCATTGGCTGTGCTCTACGTGTGTGCGGGAGCATAAAACTGGTGACTTTTCAGATATCTGAGCATTGCTTGCGAACCGATGAAGTTTCTGTTCGTAACATTGTTTAAGCTAGCATATTTGTAAGTATGTATGTATGTATGTATGCATGTATGTAAGTATGTATGTATGTATATATGTATGTACGTATATATGTATGTACGTATATATGTATGTTTGCATGTATGTTTGCATGTGTGTATGTATGTATGCATGTATGTATGTAAACATGTGTTTATATGCATACATACATGCATACGCACATATGTACTCATGTCTGTATGTATTTATGGATGTATGTATGTATATATGTATGTATGTACGTATGTATGTATGTATGTATATATGTATGTACGTTGGCATGTATGTTTGCATGTGTGTATGTATGTGTATGTATGTATGTATTTATGTATGTATGCATGTATGTATGTATGTATGTATTCCTGTGTATGAGATCCACTCGTGCGAAGTTGATAGTGAAGCTGAGTTGACTGTGACTGTGGCTTTGAATTTAAACCACATGGCCTCTGATGTTCAAAAAAAATTAACACTCATGCAATATCTTTTGTAAGCAATTTTTACCCAATATTTCAGAGATAAATGCATCCACATCTGCTTTGCGACATATCAGAAATATATATATATATATATATATATATATAGACAATGAATTCGTGAAGTATGAGTCCATCAATTACATCAGTCGTCGACATGAGACTTGGTCTGTTTTCAGTCAGAGACTGCAATTCATCAGATTAAGTGTAAGACATTGGGCCTAAATTGCTGCAACTTTCATCTTTGCTGCCCCTATTAGCGTCACGTTGTTTCTTGATTAACCCCATTGAAGACAGACATCGCTGGCTTAGGTATCGCAAATCTCACACCTATACGGACACGCTCCATTGAATACCGAAATTACATCCTCTGCTTAGAAATTGAAATCGACCAGCGCCGCATTACATGCATTTCTCCTCTGAATATTACTTTACGCTACAATTACCCTCAAATATGAACTGCCGTTGTTTTTGCAGTAAGTTTGCCAAAAAGCCGATAAATAAATATTTGTTAGTTAGTCGGCACTTTGTTGATTAATTTCGCTCATATAGTTTTATTCTTAATATTTTATATAGGTTTTACATTACTAAAATAAATTAAAATTCATTATTATTTTTGTTTTAAGAAAATCAATATATAAATTTATTATTATTTGATATGTTTTTCATATAAATCTATATTTAACTGATATAAGTTTTCTGCATGGCCTTTTATTAGTAAGTTTATGTAAATAGGTATCTATTTATATCGTGATACGATGCAGGTAAATTAGTTATCTTCGGTGCATTCGTTTAGTCTTATGTGAACACATGTTTACACATTTGGTGCGAACACAATAAATATATGAACTTCTTTTAACATATGACGTTTTTTCATTATTTGATATGCAAATCACTGTATGTGTGCGATAATTTCGCAAAGTACAGTGTATAATATGCATAAATAGGTATAGGCATTCAAAGATAGCCGAATATACGGGTAAACAACCATATGATATTACTTATAGATGAATATATGCACATGCATATATGTATTGTATGTATGTGCGCATATATATCTGGGTACTTTATATAGAGCCCACCTCACAAATAGAAATATATATATATAGAATATATAAAAATAAAATTAAGTATAAATATAAATAAATATATAAGTATATAGAGAGTGTTACTATATGTATGAAATCTCACTTTCTATACAAATATATTTATATTTATTATAACATTTTATATAGGTGAGGATATATGAAGCACGTGTTCGTCTATGCATATATATATATACATATATACAGGCCTACGCACTTCTAAATCTGATTTCTATGTTATTAATAATTATAACTGACAGAGCGTCGAGAAAGATATTTTGATAAACTAAATCGCACACATATAAAGTTCCAGCAGTAAATTTGCTATTATCTGCGAATAATTTTAAAGAGCAAAACAATACAGTGTTCTATAAGAAATGCGTCACTTCAAAATATGTTAAATGTCTGTATTCTGACAGCAACTGCCGAGTCAAAGCATCTTCATCACACGCACACACACATTTTGTCAAACGAGATGCCATATAATATGCATTGCATGCAACCATGCATATTTGTTCACAACGCATATAATAGTGCACACTGGTCACTTACAGAAAACTACTATTGACATTATGTATATATGTATATTTATTTGACTGCCATTTTATATATAGGCCTATATATCAAATACACTAATATATATGTATATAATATCTTGGAGACCTATATATATATATAGTGCGTATATGGACATGTTTTCATATACACAAAAAGATGCTGCTATCGTTTAACATTCTGAGAGCACAGGATGATGGAGAAGGAGGAGGAGGAGAAGGAGGATGTCGATAGGATGGAGGGGTGGTGGATGTCCGTCTGACATGAGAACTAAGTGGATCGCCCATTGGATTACCCCGCATCGGGTCACACGGGTCTAGACGATGGTTTTCTCAAACTCAGCAGTGATACGTATATTTAAGTATTTTTAAATTTTAGTATATATAATTATTACTATGTTTTAGACAAACTTTTTAAGCGTCCTAAATAAAAAAGGCTTAAACAATACAAGTATGTGCTTTAATACAATGATATACATATATAATACATTTAAAAGCAGAATTTGGACCAGGAACTCTGAATCCCACGACATCGCACCGTTGATCGGGCTGTATAGATGTATGAACCAGTCACGTGACAGTCCATCAGTGGAGATGTTTATCTGCTACTGGACCAAAATATAAATTAGATGCTGTACAAATGACTGGACCTCATAGACCTATATAGTTTGTCCAGTCAAAAATTTCTTTAGCGCATATTCTTTTATGTTAATATGTTGCGATCAATAGAACTCTCTCTCTCCTTCTGGCTGGAATTAATCCCTCCTAGGGAGGGGTCAGCCACATGAATCCTTCTTTTCCATTTGTTTCTATCTCCAGTGTCTTCTTTCTTCAGTCTGAGGACGATCAACAAAATTATACATGTCTATAAGAATGCAGACATCTGTATTGTTTTATTCGATGCTGTTTTGAGTTACATATCATCATGTATGGTATTAAGATGCATAACCTACCAGAGACACCTATAGGATCCATAATATCCTACGCTACCCTGCCATACCCTGCCATATCCTATGCTCTACTGCCCATCCTATACAACCCCATTCCAACCTTTTCCCTATGGTTATATCAAATAACCAGTTTGATGTCGCTAGTTCAGCTCAATCCCTCCCGTTTGGCCCCATGCAGTCAAGCTTATGTAGGTTATATACGTTATATCCTAGGTTCCATCCTGTATGTGTCCTATCATAACCTCGCTGTTTCCATACCTTTCCTATACCTTAAGGTATGCACGCTAACTTACCACACGTTTACTGGTTGTTATATATAATTGTTCGTGAAGATTAAATCCAATGCCTAAAAAGTTCTCATTGCCAACTCTTGAATAGGTCTATCCTCGACCTTTGCCATTTTCCATGTTTTTATTAGGTGCTTGGGTGCACATTAGTCGAGTGGTTAGTCTGTTGAACTGTCAACCAAGAGACAGAGGATTCAAGTCTTAGCCAGGGAAGTAATTTGTGTCGAGGTTTCGGCTCCACTTGTGCCTCCTAGCAAATTCAGCTAAAATGAGTACACTGACCGTACACTGTTGCTGGGAAGATCAGGCAGCGTGGGAGAGGACTGGCAACCCGCCCTCATATGCCGAGGTTAAGAAAAATGAATTCGCTTGCACTTTATACCCAAGCTTAAGGGACTGTTCTTCTTCCAACAGTGGGCGCTGCTATTAATCACCGTTGCACGGCTTAAACAGAGACAAACCATTTTATGTCTCCATGTTTTCGGACATATTGTTGAAGACGCAATCCCTGAATGTGGTATATCTGCAGTAGATATACACTTCGTCTTGTGAGTTCTGCCCGTATGCATTCGTCAACGTTCAGTGTCGCAGTAAGCAAATTTCGTTGAATAAACTGTAGTCCTCCAACAGCCTTTCCCCTGCAGGTGCCCTGTAGGCCGCCACTCGTCATCAGTTGATTGACACATGGGTGGGATTTAAAGGCGACGCCTGAGAGGACAACCCTAAGGGGCTTATAAATGGTGTGTACATATCCGCGAGGTATACGTAGATGTTCTTGGTTAGTGCTTGCAGACGTGTGTAGAGGTGGCCCGGTGACCGAGCGGTTAACGCGTCGGCTTTTCATATCTGCGACCCGGGTTCGACTCACGGGTCCATGGGTTACATGGTCATATTTGTGCGTAACGTTTGGAAGCCATCATCTTCGATGTGGTATTGTCTTTTAACATAACATACATATGTAACCGTGAGAGAATCAACTGGTAAAGTCACCCTTTCATATACAAAATATTTTTAATTGAACAACTCTAGTGGGCAACCACTGATGAAATTTGAGATATGTTCAAATCTACAAACACCCTACAGGAGCCTCTTCACTCAAAATGAAAACCGTCTAAGACATTTACTTTACAGGCATCACGTTCTTTGCTGGTTTTCTGAATGTCCCTACAAAGACCAGAAGACTGAAAACAGGTCTCCTTAGGGCCACGACCTTTTGTCATTCTCATGACCCCGCTCCTGATTGGTCCGACGTGTCTCTGTTTCTCAGCTCTGGCAAACTGATACCGTGGCGGCACCATCCCTTCTGTCCACCCGTCTGTCGTTCGAGGGGTTTTATGAGATGACACTCCATAGCGGTTCTCCATGAAGGGACATGTCTCCTCTTGCCTTACTTGGGTTACGGGTGACTTTTATTACAGCTGCGCCCTGTCGTCCTCTGCTGGGTCTTGATCTACAGCTGAGAGAGAGTGTGCCGTGATGTCATTTGCTAGACGTACGAACGTCATTGAAGAAGCCTTTGGCTATAATTGTAGGAGATGGGCAGCCACGCAACAGCGCCAGTCGTATGTTTGCAACAGCGCTCGCTAGAGTTCGCCACTAGAGAGACAAACGGATCTTCTAAGCAGTTTAATCCGACTCGCATCTGTTATATCTCATCACGTCTTATCGTATCATACATGATTACATCATATCTATGTACGTATGTATGTATGCATGTATGTATGCATGCATGTATGCATGTATGTATGTATCTATGTATCTATGTATCTATGTATCTATGTATGTATGTATGAATGTTTGTACGAAGATACTTAATACAGCACGTTCTAAATACCTTACAAAGGCGTTACAAGCATGACTATGTAGCAGATCTAAACGAGAACATTTTAAGACAGTTTGAAAATGGACAAATAAATAGACAATACAGCAGAACAAAGCCCATGTGCAGCCGATGGCTGTTGCAAGAGGAAAGTCCAAGACAAGAGAAAGCACGATGGGCTCGAGTTGATGTTCTGAAGCGCTGCACTTTCATAGGCCTCATACGCCGAGGCTAAGAAAATGAAGTCGATAACAGTTCATACCCATGGTTGCCTCTTAGACTATCTTAGAATGGACTGCTCTTCTCTGTTTGTGTGAATAGTCGTATGAAAATGCAATCTTAACGCCTGCAGGGATTAAGAATGCATTTTCACCTTTAGCATCCTTTACAGTGTTCCAATTAACTTAGCCGTACTAATTAAGCTTGTAGATGAAAGCGTAGCACATGTCACAGATTCTCTCCCTTCGTCTGCCCTGTCTTATTCTACTTCAGTCATTCAAGTGAGATTTCGTCTGCTTGCACTATAGCTGCAATGGTTAGGCGGGTCAGTAACTGCATTGGTAAGCCCCAACCAGTAACTGCAGTAAACCTGATCAATGTAGGCTATATATCCTACCTTCGGCATTATAATCACAACTTCACGGAGTAAGTAAGAACTTAGGAAACTCAACGACGGTGATTGCGTCTGTACATACAATATTGATCCATGCAGTGAACCCAAATAAGTTGTCTGCTTCTTTGGCCTATAATCCTCACTTCCGCCAATCAGGTCATTAAAGAGTCATTCCTTGTCATATCCCGTTGTTCTACATACTAGAAGCTTCCGACAGAAACGGACCATGCGCTTATTCAACATTTGACCTCAAGTGAACAGGGCTTAGTAAACAAACACCGAAATTATCCAGTGGACTGTACACGTCACACACACACACACACACACACACGCTGTATTCATTTATAAAGCTTAAAACTACATGCGCATATAAAACATACAAGCAGCATTGAATTTCCTAAAGCCACTTTTAAGCTCTAAGGACAAGAGCCAATACCATATAGCATTGAGCAACAATTCAGTCCTGAGTTTCATTTCGTCAGCTCAACTTTTTAACCCGATGTACGTTCTCTGAAAACGTATAATGCATAACTGCCGGGAAAAGGTGCGAGGCTTAGTCGAGTACAGTTTGCCAGCGCTGACTCTATTGAGACATAGACTCGTTTCTCTTATAATTGGATGACCTATATGCATGACCTTGCAAGTGACTGCAATATACAAGGCCCATAAAATATCAGCTGCATGGCTTATGAATTAGTATTTGTGGTGAACCATACATCAGACAACCGACATAATAAATCTCCATATAAAAATCTAACATTAAAAATATTATGAAAACTACTAAAGCGTCAATGAAGTAAACTAATCTAATCCAACAGAATAAGGTCCAAGGCAATGCAAATGTGCCATCGCGAACTCTTGAGAACAAATAGCACTGTCCACTTAGAACTGACCTCATTCCCAGAACAAATGCATGGGAAGGAAAGTTGAACGAAATGCAAGTAAATCAGTTTTTTGCCAACACTCAATAATAGTCGGTTGCTGGATTAGCTTTAGCATCAGAGGTCAAACCTAGGGAGCCTTGGTGATTTTAGGGCTAATAGGCACGGTGTCATTGCTTCTTTCAGGCTTGGTGGATCTTAGGAATCACGATAAGACAGTTTGAAATTTCAGTTTCAAGTCTAGAAATGCTCGTGCGACATGAAGGTCTAAACAATTTGCCTGCTGGTTCTGTGACGTAACAGTTGCGAGTTCGGGCCTTCTCAGCCGACTGCGGGTAGTGAACATAGACAAGTTTTTTTGCGCACACGTGACTCTGTCGCCAATCAGTATAATTTGTTAACGGGTCGGGTGCCGAGATGTGAAAAGCATGTCCTGCGATGCTCTGGCCTAGTGTCCATGACCTTGGGATTCGCCCACTGCCGGCCAACTCAAAGGCCTAAGAAAAGAAAATAAGGGCCTCCCCTATAAGTCCCACTAAATGACATAAGGACCTTCACTTGTTTTACTTAACGAACAACGCTCCATAAGACAGTATGCAACCATAAGAAGATCAGCCAAATATAGGATTGTGATATTTTTGCAACCAACATAACCATGTAATTACGACAATTTATGTATCATCATTAGAAGCTATAGCTACTTTTAGGGTGCTCTACAGTGTTAATTGTCTGCGCAAGTACTAAGAGTTACATAGTAAATAGAATTCCAATTGCTCTTAAAAGGTGAACACTTTTAGTCTCCTGCATGAATAGATGCCGACGGCTGTTCAACCCACACGGGCCAGCAACCCCAAAACCCCGATCACCTATTTTAGTCTTAGTAGCTGGAACGAAGACATCGGAAGACATTGATGATCGCAACAGTAGTCGACTAGGGTCGTTAGAAAGCAGCTGGTGTGCAGTTAAGCAGGTTAGGTTTAGGGTTAGGGTTAGGGTTAGGGTACAATTAAAGCTCCAAAGTTCTGAGGGGGAACTTTATTGGACACTAGTGCTGAGCGTTTATCCACAGAAGTTTTGCAGATTTTCTTTACAATGACACGACCGACAATTTCAGTGCGACCATTTACCAGAAACATTGCATTTTGTTTCAGGGAGACACAATGTAGACAACGCGATTTCCGAACAGAAGGACAACACGATTCTGAGCAGGAAGAAAACGGAGTGATTTGGCCACCGATCCGCTGCATGACAACCCCGCGCTGATTGCGTGATCACTTACAAACTGCCTAATAACTTACAAGGCTGTGGATGGCCTTACCCACGCTTCTACATTCGAGTAGCAGTTAACCAGACCTGATGTTGCCTTCGTTTCTCATCGGTCTTCCACGAGGTTTGGAAAATGTTCTTTCTTTGCCGCTGGAGACTGACTGCGTGAAACAGTCTTCCCGACCATGTGAAGAATGGACCATCTCTGAACATATTCAATTCACGGCTCAAGACCTATCATCATTAAAATATCATACGACTGTCGTTGATTTGTGAACTCATGCACACCGCACAACGGATGGGAATATATACGAAACCTTAATATATATATATATATATATATATATATATATATATATATATATATATATATATATATATATATATATATATATATATATATATATATATATATATATATATATATATATATATATATATACACATATATTAATGTTTCATCCGTTGAAATGTAGTTTTTTGTTAGTCTTGTCTTGTCTTCAGCGTCCTCATGCCGAGGACTGACTGCACCACAGACAATTCTGTACCTGTTTCTGCTTATGTGAGCCTACTTAATAATTATTTAAAACTTTTATGATGTTTGGATATTGTAACAGTTTTAGCCCTAAAGGTCTTCTTTATATAAGAAAACGTTATATTTGAATGTTCCGCAAATCCATCCATCTGAACATCTAATGTTGACTCTAAACCCTCATCAACTGTAAATGTTGTAACTTGCTACAGTAATGTTACTGAACAATTTTTCAATCATGACTAACAGATTGAACGAGTGCATGATAGTCAACGAATTACAGGCTAAGTTCACTTAGGTTGTCGAGACCTGTGGATGTAAGTAAGTCAGAATCCATTTGTTAACACGCCATACATCCATCGGCTGAGCGAGGGACCGTATGCGAATAATGCAATGCTGATAAATGAACAAGCGATTGCTTTTCTGGCTTCTTTAAAAACTCGCCCGTTCTGGCTATTGTTTATAATGCACTTTCTTCAGTGGCGACTGACTGATTCATTTGTTTTATACTCTATTTCTGCCCAAAGGTTTTCTTGTCGTTTTTAATTACAGTTTATTGACAAGCTCCAGCCGCGCACTGATGTTCCAACTATAAGTCAACGAATCTCAAGGCTTCGTATGATGAATGTTCAGTGGAAAATCTAAAGGTTTACAGCAAACCGTTGTTGCGTTTCAACCTTTTCAACCTCTCAACTTATCAGCTCACCCCGGACTATTAACAACAGAACATGTGTTCAAAAGCATTAAAACATAACCCGTATTTCCCCAAGTGCTGTGAAGTTCAATGCAAATGATCGCTATGCAGTATTTTATGTTTATGTATACGTAGCGATGTACTTAATCTTTTCACTCGCAAATAAAGGCCAAACAAACAACAACCTTATCAAACTACTAATTTCAAATTCCATATTTGAATCTATCTCGGAACAGAAAGAAGGATGAAAGAAGGTAAGCAGGTAAGCGAGGATGGTGGGAGGAAGCGAGGGAGATAGGGAGGGAGGGAAAAAGGGAAGAAGGGAAGAAGTAGGATGAGAGCGAGGGAAAGAAGAAGATAGGGGAGCTAGGGAGCTATAATAAGCATCGTATAACATTATCGATATTAGAATCTTATTCTGTATAACGGTAATGCTATGAGTACCATCAAATAATGTCGAATGTAAACGGTCAAATTGAAAAAAAAATTATCAATTGATGCATCATCAGCTAAGCATTGTTATGACACACATTAGACTCAGATGTATTTATTATACATGCAACCAGTGTATATACATGCATGATCTGAGGATAAGCCTATAAATTAGGATTTAGAGCTCATTAGATGCCGACAGAGCTGCATACTGTCGGCGTTGTCTTTAGATATGCAAAGATATTACCGCATTTATAATTAAATATATTTAATAGTGTTACATTATATATGCGTAGATATCAATTTTTGAATTGTATAAATTTGTATGTTTTTGCATTTGGAAATACATTACATATTTCTTAATGTTAGGCATATCTTTTCAGGCAGAAATGACCTTGTGTGTAGAACGACGAATAAATATGTAATTGATATTAAGCGCTGTTCATAATTCGTGATTAGAAGTCTGATTAAAACTGTACTACACAAGCTCACCACATATAACACGCATATCTTCCGAAAATATATAAGTAAATACATATATGTATATGAAAGCATGCATGTGTACTATTCCTATGCACATCTTCATATGTATATATATGTTTATAAAATTAAATTCATGTTATTAAATATATATGTATACTACTAAATATATACTTGTTTGTTTATATATTGTGTATTGTACATAATAATAATATTAAAATATTTTAAATTATAAATTATATGCATTCAGTCGGACTTTTTCTACAGTTTGTTTTATATGAGCCCAAAACATCATGCATATATTCGTAAACTTGAATATATATTTTAATAATTGTATTTTAAGAACCACGATAACGACCAATGATATCAGTATTCTGTTGCATGGACTATGCTTCAATATGCATTAATAATCAGCATATATTTCGTTATATTCAAATAATTATGATATTGTTCATATAATTGCTTGAAAGTTTCAATATGCATAAATAATTCGCATATATATATACATTCATTTCAATAATTATGTATTTACCCACATAATTGATTTAAACAAAGTAGGAACGATGACTGTTCATGCATTTCATAAGACATTTGCATATATTTATGCATAGGTCTAAATGAATCTGTATACATATGCATATATATATATATCAAAAAATCGTTTTTCACATTTATGCATAAAAATATGACAACGAGGATGGCACCAATAATGCTGTTCATATTTACATGTAAACATAATTGGACGTCCTCGCGTAAATATACGTATTTACAGGTAAGCATTAACGAACTTTATTTGAACATATGCATTTAAATTTAATCATAAATAGCTTTCTGTATATCAACGTACATATTATACATGTAACTACTAATGAATTGTTTTATATAAACATATATATATATATATATATATATTTACATGTAAACAGTAATAAACTTTTCACGAAAAATATAAATTTATATGCAATGGCTGTATAATGTTATATAAATTTTATGCAACATCTAGATTTATCCCAACTTACACCGTTATGACGGTAAGCACAATGAAGTCATAATGCATAGATTTGCGTGCATATACAGGAGTATCTAACATTAGCCTTTGGAAATTTATTGAACGCTACATTTATTTTGAATGTAGCGTAAATTTTTACATGCTTGAGGACGACTTTACTGATTTATGTTTACATGTGTTCTTTTTCTTACAAATATCGTCTTACTTACCTTGTATATACATAATTCTTCTATAGAAAGTTTTAAACCTGTTACATGTATATTATCGTATACATACAATATTACATGTAAAGCATATGTAACATATTAGGCCTCCGGCTTTATCCCGAGAAAGCCGAAATGATGTGGCTTGGTGGTGGCTTAAATGCAGTTCTTGTGGTTTAGACTGTGCAGCAAATGACGTGTATAACTGCAGCTCCAACTTATATGGATGCACTGTGGAAGTTTGCATCCTCAACCTACAGCGCCTGCGATATGTAGGCCTACTCTGCCTGATTAGGAAGAGTTTTGAAAGCAGTCCAATGTGTACTGGGCTGCAGCCTGCAGTGGAAAAGAGCAACAGCTGTAGTGCCAGCGTAAAGACTACGTAACGCTGCACTCATTGAAAGGCCTAGAAAGTGCAGAGAAAGTAAGTGAACGTGTTTTTGTTATCCGCAGAGCAATAAAGGCTATCATCTCAGGCGCCTGTTCGTTTATTCAGGTTTTATTCGGCGCCTTTCTGCATGCTGTATTCCATGAATATGCTCCTTTATCGTACTGTATTTGCATACCAACGCCGTAGGTCAAGGTCGATAGGACTGCGACGCGTTCGTGATTGGACTTTGATTTGCATATTCATAAGTCTATCTTTAGCGCGCAACGAATGAAGACGGCGCTTCACGCGCATGCGTAGCATGTCACGTGCAACTGAATCGTCGAGATATACGAATTGCCCTCGGCTAACAAATAGAACTTTGTAACAGACATGCGAATAGACAAATATAAAAAATTGCTTATGTAATCCAAGAAACTCTTATACCACGTCATTTTTATGAATAAATGAATTATTGTATATTAAAAAATAACTTTGAAATCAATTAATAGTGCCATTGTTCACATAAGAAAATCTCTCCTGAATACAAACATAACTGGCAGGTCAAGCAGTGAATTGTCATAAGTCAATTTCAAACAGTCATACATCACTGTCTACGTATGTATATGTATATCACTTACATGTATATTTCAGCCTACTGTGCAATGGAAGAAATTATTTATTAGCATATTTTTAAGATGACTATTTTTGAGTCGTTAATTTTCGTCGATTGGTTTCTGTTCTTTTCTTTCTTGTTTCGGCGCGGCCAATAGGAGGCGCTGGCTGCACATGAAAAATATGACAGATTGAAATATATCTCAGAATACAAAGATAATGCCAAGGACCAAGGTTATGTATGGCAGGCAGGCAGACAGAAGAAAAACCGCTAGACGGAAAGACAAACAGGCAGACAAAGAGACGGATGGACTGACAGACAGACAGACATACGGATAAGCAGACAGACAGACCGACAGAAAGACAGACGGGGAAACAATGCAGACAGACAACCAATCTGTTTTTCGTCTGGATTCGCAACTTATTGATAATTTCAAATTACATGAATTCTACAGGTTTTTTCGTCTGTCGTTTCTTCTCTCCTACATTTTGTGTCGTTGCTTTTCGACATTTATTTAGAAGCATTCATACCTGTATGGCTTTCTTTCTCCTTCTGTGTGACTGTGTGTACCTGCCTTTCTTTTTATGGGTTGTGATGCATGCGTTTCGAAGCAAATGAAGCATCTTACACCTATACTCCTGCATAGACGGCTTTGTCATGCAGCCCGCTTCGATGTTGCATAATATTTGTGCTTAAGCCAAAGGATCCTTCAAACTTAAGAGCTGTGTATAAGAATATCGTGGAGACACCCTGAGACCACCACTGAGTTCCATCTATAGCCGATAGTTGGTGCCCATTCAGAGTACCTGCTCCAGATTGCGCCGAAAATGAAGAATTGCACCGATCAAATGAACGCCCGCAGTACACGTGGTCTCGCTCACTGAACGATGATATGACCATTAACTGCTAGGTATCCTTAGACAATACATATGTGTGTATATCTATAATAACCTAAAACATTACTGCATATACATGAAACAATTTTACATAAAATACTATTTCATCTCTACCTCAGATGGTTAACTTTGCCTTATACCCTACTTTGGCTTACCTTACGCATGGACGCATACCCATCCGTAATTGACTTACTCAAATAACCTTATGCCCAGCCTCAATCGGGTGGCGGCAAAAGAGGTTGAGAGGTCTTGAGAGGTTCATGTGCAGCCAGCGCCTCCTATTGGCCGCGCCGAAACATGACTCTATTCAGCTCTTCATCGGTATGCATCTTTCAGTTGCTCTACACGCCCTATCACGTACCCCTGTTCCAAGCCCCTTAAATCACGCAACTTATAACTTATCTCTCCTTGGTTAGCTTTATCTTGCCTTTTCTTACCTAAGTGTAACTTAGCTTACAATGTAGTTTATGCTATGATGGTATCTAGAGGCAGAAGAAGAATATTCACCTCCACAGACAGGTGTTTCTTTCTACACAGATGATGCACATGTTTGATAATGTAATCGATGCAATAGACGACGTCCTGCTGATGACTGGTGCTCTGACGAATTACCCGTCGAGATTCTTTAACGAAGCATCGATTTCCTCATTGATTGCGTAATAAAGGCATTCGTTATTAGGAGAAGGACGGGAGGAGAAGAAGGAGGAGGAGGAGGAGTGGGAGGCTGTCATGCGGATAGGACGCTTCTGCAAGTGATGGCAAAACCGACTGTACAGTCATCTCCGAACATCTGTTTTTCAATTCCTTCAAATCTCGCAACATAAAGACAAACGTCGTCAGCCGATAAACAGAGCGACAGACAGGCAGATAGATGCACATACAAACAGACAGAAAAAGACAGACAATAAACATAGGCAATAACCACGTCGGCAACAGTCCGTGTCTTGCGTGATTCCCGTGCTCTGTGTAGACCAAAGTTAACTCAGTAATAGCAAGATGAATTTTTTTATCATAACTCCGAGAAGCAGCCACGAGTATGTAGTGCTGGTGACTATTTTCGTAACCTTTTCATACGAGAGCCGATAACCAATCGTCCCCTTACTGTCTGGTCTTCCCACCGACAGTGTACGATCAATGCATTCATTTTGTAGCTGAGTTTACCTGGGGCTCAAGTGGAGGCGAAATCTCGAAACATCTTTCTGCCCTAGAGGGGAGTTGAACCCACGATATCTGTGTTGACAGTCCAGCACGTTAGCCAGTAAGTTGTCTTTGTCGCTCACCAAGGACAAAGACCACGTGATATGACATAGATTTTAAGTGGTTCAGAAAACATTTCGTCTACATTTGAACCAGTATACGTTTACAAGGTGTAGGCCTACTTCTCACTAGCCAATTTCCTCTTTAAATCATTAATTCATTAACTCACTTCCTCTTGGTAATGTCCTCTGATACAAGAACTTCATCTTAAAGCTTTGCCGTCGGTGGTCATTATAGTCTGAGGAGAGAGAGAGACAGAGACAGAGACAGACAGAGAGAGCGAGAGAGAGACTGACTCAACCTCTTCCAACTATCTTTCCATCCGTGTTCCACAATGATGTTGACTTCAGAAGCACTTTCCAATGGTCTTCGGACGAGCCTTGATTTCCCAGAAATAAAATTTCGACCCCTTAACGTAATTTTGAATTCCTGAGGAATCAACCCTACCTCGGGTATTAATATTTTATTTTAATTTCTGCAAAGATAGAATGCTTGATTGAATAATTGTTCCAAAATATGCGGGCGAGAAAAGCACAGTCTCGGGAACCAGAGACAAGGGTAATGAACAAGTACATGGAAAATGTGTATTGTTTTACATTTGCTTCTGGAGTGATGCTTTGTGCAAGACAGCAGAATTTCTGGATTTGCGTCTATCTTGAGTTTAATTCGCACTGTCTATATATATGTGTGTTTCTTTGTAGCTTTCTGCGTTCTTCTGGATTTAAAGCACTTCGCGCCGAATTGTCTGGTAACTTGTCACGTGCTATTTATCCTACAAATTCCTCGCTCTTCACTACCTTTTTCAGCTAAGCTGTACGCAGAGTTTGACTTGAATTGTTGTTACTCGTCGTATACAGTCGCAGGCGGCGACTGATGCCAACCACGCAGAAAGCAAGGGTATTTGTAATGTTTCTCGTGTGACTATAGGCAATTACACTACCTTGCATAATGTATACTTGTTCACAATCCTTGTCCAGGGGTTGCAGAGATTGTGCTTTTTGCGCCCTTGTCATTCGGATGCTTCTTTGCCTCGAAGCAGTCATATCATTGTCAGATGACGTCTTAAATATGGAAGTCCTACGATGTAACAGATCTCATGCACAAGGCCGAAGAACGCAATGTCTGCCCACCCGAGTGGCCCGAGACAGAAAGACGCCAAACTCCCCGACGACCTGTAGTGGTTTCTAGCCCGGGAATGCCGCCGCTGTCGTCTTTTCCCCCCAACTTTGCTCGAGCAGGTTGTATGCTGCAGCGATGTGAACTGCGTTTTTGACGATTTCAAGCGAAGCCGATTCCATATCAACCAGGTCTGTCCTTAATTCACAATGGTCTGTACCTTTGATACACAAGAAGTACATCCGATGAGTGGCATATTGAGTATACAAATGAACATTATCGGCCACAGTCTCTCTGGAACACTCCTCCGCCAGACATCCGATCTCTTGCCTGTTCTACGGTTCAGGAAACATTTTCTGCTCGTCTCAAGACGTTCTTCTTCAGAGACCATTAGGTATACAGCCGTGATGCAGCGCCTTTGGGAGTTACTTGAAAGGCGTTATACAAGTTAAGTGATATATACATGCATAATACTGAGCGTGGCTCCGAGAGCGGTGACGATTTTGTCGCCTGTGTACAAGACGCAAGAAAGCGTCTCAAGGACCGAGTTCAGTGGGAAAATGTATGAAACTAGTATATACTCATTGTGATCTGTCTGATTCGATTTCCACCAATATGGTTCGCCCATCCGGAAAAAATGGTTGCCTCACAATTCGTCCTTTAGCTGTTGAACGGCATACAGGCGAACCTGTGGCGGACTTATATGTGGTATAAGAATATATACATTGTTCCTTATTGTCATGGAATAACAAGGACAAATAGATTTATACAGGTGCGGCGGATGGTCGCCCATCACGATGACAAAATGAGTCGATGATACAGTTTATTTGATGATCATCATTGCACAGGGTTGGCCTGGATGTGTGTCGACCGTTGCTTCACTCTTACCCATTCGACTGACTTTACTTGACTGGGTATATTGACTCATTTGTGGGCGTCCATTCGACTCTTGCCTGACTATCGGCTCGTTTTCAACAGGTCTAACCTACTGTTCTTTATATAATTTTCGACTATAAACCTTAGTGCGATTAACTCCTATCGTCATGGGCTGGCTATTACTATAGATAAGACCGAGTATGACTAGGTTTTGGAAGGGTTTGCCCAATGCCGAGTGACCAATCCTTTTCTGTTCCTAGATAAATGTATTCGTCATTCTTTCTGTCTCTGTCTATATATCTGTCTGCATGTTTGTCTCTGTTTAACTGGTTCTGTCTCGCTCTCATTTGTTGGTTCTAAGATATGCAACCTGTTGACGTCAATGCAAGTTGATGTTCTGCAGCATGCTGGGATATGCATTTCTTAAAGAATGCCTGTAGCATAACAATCGACAAACGGATATAATGCAATCTGATCTGTCGAAACAGATTCTTTGTAATTATCGGAATACGCACAATATCAATCGGTATTGTTTCATTTGAAGAAAAACATCAATATATTAATTGCACCCTGTAGTTACCTGGCGCATCAAAATACTTTGCGCATTAGTCACAAAAGACACGAAATGCCACCATTCTTCTCCAACTATATAAAGAACACAGACCCTTGCACACGTTGCCTGTCTACTTCATGGTTACGTTGCCTCTTTCTTGTGCCCGATGCATAGCACACGTCGTTGCTCGAAACTTCTTTAAAATATCCCACTTTTTTATTAATTCGGAGGTGTTTTTCTGTGGTGATGAGTCAGTATTAAGAATCGTTCATTTCCCCCGGTACATGAATGAGCTCAACGATATTTCTATCTTAATCCATAAATTGATGCGAGGCTGCATATGCAACTATCGGACGCAGTCTGCAGGTGATTCAATCCTTGAATGTAAATATTGCAATGAATCTTCATAACACAATGAACTAAGTTAGGCTAAAACTGAGGTTAACAGTACAAATTTAATAACAATAAGGAATATAATTGCGATTCTTTCTTGATCAGGGCTTCTAATTCTCCTTCTTGGCTAAAAGGTTAATCTATAAAGCAACGACGCTTGGTGAGAATTGTTGCTAAACAGCATCGTTGGATGAGCAGCGATCATACTTGTGACAGTGCTCGAGAAAACCCTCAAAAAGTTGGACAAAATTAAAACTCAGTTTGATGTTGCAGTGGATTGCGCTGGAATTGCTAAATAATCAGGTGAAAGCCGCTTGTTTCCATCACAAATAGTAAGTTAATTGTTCTAAAGTAGAGGTTCTGGTCTCGTCGCGGCTCTAGCCTACTTTTAAGAGATCGCGTCGTAACTACGGCTCGACCTTAGTCGCTGTACCTACGATTCCTCGCTCAGTCGATAGACATATGGCGTGTTAACAAATGTCTTACTTACTTACCTAAGGAGTCGTGAGTGTTTGTGAGTATATATCTAGTCAAATGGCCGTGTTCATACTCCTGTGAAGTGCCATCAAAGACATCTCAACGAAAACTGGCTAATAAGAATATTTACATGACTTGGTAATCATCGATGCCCAGAACTTCGAATTAGGGAACCAAAGGACATGTTATATTAAGTTTTTTATTGTAAGGCATCATGATACAGTTTAAAATTAAAACACCGAGATAGCGAAACTCTACATCTATGGACTTAGAGCTAGATGACTAACAAAACAAAATATAAATATGTAAACAACTAATTCTTACCCATTTTATGCTCACTTGCTTTCTGAGCGAGTTTGTCACAAATTAACTTTTCCGATTTTGTGAGGGTTTACTCAGCCATGGTCACATTTTTTTTAAATTTAAAGAGTCGAAATACAAAAAGTCGAAATTGCTGAAGTTATGCATCGCGATGGGCAGGAATTATTACCTCACATCTTTGATGGTAATTCTTGTTATTTTTCTCAACTTCATACTTATTCTAATAGATCGGAGGCTAATTTATGTATCGCAATTGCACAAGTGAGTATTTTATTGGAATTTATTGGACCATCATTGTGAAATATATTAACTCTTGCACTCTCAAAATTTGCAGCTAATTAAAAACAGCTGCGTAACTTTCTAAATGATGACAAACGAATGTACTAACTTGTAAATGCTCAGTTCGTAAGTTGAATATTTTGAATAGTATGTATTGAAAATGAACCTTTTTCATTTCTTTCATTAGGATTTCACATTAATTACAAATTCGTTGAAGTTTTTAGTCTCCATGTGTATTACTTATGCATATACATGCTTACATATGCATTATCATAAAGACTCATAATTGCATATTTTTCTGCAGGTCTGCCGCTTGTATCCCCAATAACTTGTTTCCTTTATGTTAAAATTGCATCGTTGTTAATTTTTGGGATCAATGAACGAAGACGAATAACAAATAGGTATAAAAGCTATGCATGCAACTGTAGATAAGTGTATATGTATTCATACGTCTATAAATAACATATATGCATACATATAAATGTACATGTGTATGCATACATATATGTATATATGTGCTTGCATATATGTATATTTATATGCATATACATAATTATACAAACAATTCATCATTGCATATAGCATAAGATATTGCCAGAAATTAAAATGCAGACAAATGTGTGGACATCTAATGTATGCTAAGAGCAGATACAAATGTCTTAAATTAAGAGTATATTTTGACAGATATATGTATATATAATTAAGCAGTTGTATAATAACTGACAGTCTTAGTTACCATGGATCAGCAATACATGTTGGAAAGAATTATAGATTTTGACGCGACAAAAGCTGAACTATGTATAGGTTACACATTCAAGCATCCAGACCTGCTTTGAGTCTTCTAATATATATATATATATATATATGTGTGTGTGTGTGTGTGTGTGTGTGTGTGTGTAAACATTATATATACAAATATGCGCCTTTGAGAGGTTTTTAAAGCGTTATATAAATAAGCTATAAAAATAATTAGATATAAGAATTATTGTAATAAACTGAAAAACAGACGCCATATGCCAACAAATATTAGGATTATTTTAAAACACTTGCACCAACATTTTGTAGATTGGTTTAAGATTAATTACCATATCCTGTTCCCACACATTTAAAAATCAATAATAGTCAACTTTTTGCAATCTGCAACGCAAAAATTCCATAACATCGTATCGTTTTTCCCTGTTGATTTTCATCAGCAAGTTGCTGGCTGTTTCACAAGAATATATTTTATTTCAAAACAAAAATTCAAAGTAATTATTAATGCTGAAATTGTAGACTATGTTATCCTTGACTGCCAAGCCGTCTAGAGATCAGGGAAGCTAAATCGAATGCCAGTCCAAGTTCATCCGAGGTCAAAATAACTCGAACCAAAGAAGGCAGTCGTGTCCGATTTGGTGCCATTCGGTTCGCCGGTCTTTGGGTCAAATGTTACCATCTATCATTGCTGCTATACTCTTACATGCATCAGCAGCAGTAGTAGCAGCAGCAGCAACAACGCTTAACCACACCATCCATGGACTAGGCAGCTTGGGGTATGCTTATAAGACTATACGAACAGACGCACACACACACACACAAACACACACATATGCCATCGATGCATCACAATTCACAACGTAAAAGCGAAACAGTTGGCGGTGCGATTCTCAGTTCCTCAGATCCCTAGATCCCTATATAACACGAATATAATAAGGCACTTTAAAGTCGCACTGTATAGCTTTTCCAATGCTGAGTTTCGGCTAATATTCTAATAAAAGTCGGCTAAGTTTAACATCGTATATGATGTTCAGGCTTGTCTGAGCGGACGTACATGCAGAACGACTTGACCTAAAAATCCTAAATAAAATCCATCTTAATCCATAATAAACATTCAAATTTGTATCATTTCATCTGAATATATAAACGTGTGCATGAGACACGGCAGCTTTGTGAACAACCAATGAACAAGCCCATAACGCTCAATGCTTCTATAGAGCAGGCACGGTAGCCGATTGGATAGAGCGTTCGGCTTGTACCTCCGAGAATGCGGGTTCGAACCTTCTCCCTGAGACGGTTACTGTGTAGGGACCTTAAGCAAATCATTCACTCATCAGATAGAGACGATTAATAATAATAGAAATAATAATAACATTAATAATAATAATAATAATGATAATGATGATGATGATGATGATGATGACGATGATGATGATGATAATAATAATAATAAATAAACCATCGTTTATTAAAAGGTTCTTTTAACAAATTCTTTATTGGTGTTTGTTGCATTTTGTGAGATCAGCGTACGCATATACATACATCAATCTACAATCAGAAGATGAGCATATGTATTATAGACACAGTACATACATACATATATATATATATATAATATTATGCTAATGTATAAAAATGTATGAAAAAGTACATTTACTTGAGCGCATCGCTGTATATATATGTATATATAGTATACGCTTGTGCGCTAACATAAACAAAATTTATCAGTGTCATTTTTCTGCCGTGGAATGTCAAAACATTTGGATGAAACAATATATTTAGTATATATGTATATACAAGTGTCTTTGAGAGGACGTTATACAAGGCTCTGGTACAGCTATGGGCTACACATACATACATACAAATATACATACATACATACATACATACATAGTACACATACATACATATATACAAATACTTGCATTCATACACACATATGCATACATTCATACATACATACATACATATGCACACAAACATACATTACATATGCATACATACGTACATATGCATACAAACATACATTGCACATGCATACATACGTACATACATACATGCATATATATATACATACATATATACATAGATACATACATACTGTGAGCTGATTTTGATTAGAACACATAAGGATATGTGAACCCGATGTGACAATCGTTTAATTTATAAGACAGGGATGGACAGTTCATGATTCAGTGCTAGAATGAACACAGAAAAGCAAATGCAGGGTATACTTGCATATGAGTATTCTGTCAAAGATAGATACCTATTGAGGTCTCAGCTCACAGTAAATATGTATGTATGTATTTCATGGTATAGCAGATAAAGACTAGTAAAATAAAGTTTAAAACATATCATCATGGAGAACGAATTTTGTTACACCGCTACAGCTCGGCGACGTTTGCATTTAATTGACGGCCGCCGACGGGGTAACGAATTCAAGTATAGTCTATTGACGATACTGACTAAGAAAGTATAGAAAATTACTCGAATTTTGAGGATTTTTGATGTGAAGATATTTGCGGACAAAGTTGGCAGAAGTTGCAAGTGTTTTTCAAATGTTTATCTGGTAGTTCGAACTGATATTGAAGACAAAACTGTTCAATTCTGGACTGAAAACGAGATATAAAACAAAGATGATGGAAATAATGAACGTAGAAGAGCAAGTGCAATTAAGTAAGTATGTATAATAAGTAAGTAAATAATGCATTTGTAAAACCCCACATGTCCATCGGCTGAGCGAGGAATCATAGAGGTGGCTGGGTCAAAGTGGTCAAACAAGAAAAAGAAGATGATGCAAGTAGGTTTTACCCGCGTTACTAACAGACTATGTCTAGCGATATATTGCGGTGAGTAAAGTAAACAGAGAGACTATTACAGTTGGCTGGTGGGGAATTGCTGGATCGACGTCGGAAGAGTTTAAACCGATAGTCTCTGGTGTCAGAGATAGACGGAAGGTTTTGTGTAGCTGATCGCTGAGGTCTGGATGGCTGGTCACGCTGTATTGAAAGAATCTTACGTGTAAGGAGAGCAATCCGTGCAGTACAGGAGCCAGCTAGTACAGGAGTGATGTAAACACACCTGCGGGTTCCTGTCACCAGTCGAGCTAACGAGTTCTGGATGCTTTGCAGTTTGGCAATGTTAGACTTTGTATTGCCGTACAGCAGTGAATTACAGTAGTCGAGTTTTGCTCTGACTACTCTACAAGCGAATGTCTTCATAAGTTCCGGTGGCAAGCACGATCGAACACGACGCATGCGTTTTTATGTGGGACTAGGATGCCTTGCAGACAGCGGTGACATGCTGGTTAAATGTTAGCTTAGAGTAGAGTGTGACCCCAAGACTTAAAAGTTGCTGATAAGAAAAGGTTCGAACCCGCAATGGTAACTGTTTTTAGGTCCTCGATTGATTGAGAATGGGGCCAAAAACCAACCCTTGTGGGACGCCGGTATGCACAGCTAGACGACTGCGACCTTGATGATCCAATGCTGATCCAATGCTGATCCAATCCAGAGCAGCATCGCTGATGCCGAATGTCTTCTGTAGCCTCGCGATGAGTGTGGCTTTGTCGATCACATCGAAGGCTGCAGAGATGTTGAGATCAATAAGAGGGCTGAAACTGGCCTAGAGTTAGAAGGACCATCCGGATGGATCAAAACCTTTCTTCTTCAGCAGTGGTGTCACAAAAGCAGGTCTGTAGCAGGCTGGAAACCGAAAGACGTTCGATGACTGGAGTAAACAGGTCCGCAAACGACTTTAACAACGACGGGAAAGCATCCATCGGAGATGATTTTTCCAGTAAGGAAGATAGTATTTTGAAGATTTATACAGCATCCAGAGGTCATAGGTCGTCCAGATGCATGCCGACATGGTCCCCATCTGATGCAAGAGGGTCTATGGGTTGTCCGGACAGCTGCTTGGCAACCAATTTTTTACTGACTTGATCTTGTTCATGAAGAAGTCTGAGAACATGGCTCAGCGTTTCTGACATTTTTCAGTTGGTAATACGTAGGAAAAAATTCAGTAGACGTTGACTAATGCTGGATCCAAAGGAAAACAAATTAAGGAGATGTCTCGCGATGCGATGATGGAAGTGATGTTAGAAGTTTGATTGATGAAGGAAAATGAAGGATCTCTTTGAGGCGGTGTGGAGAAGAGAAGCTAACCTTCGAAGTGTCAAACGATTGGACTTCAAACTGTCGACTCGCTTGATGTTTAGAATAGCTTTAACTCAAGAAAAGACAGGCAGTCTTTGATTTTCGTATATATGAATATCTGAACAACTCTATGACAACAATACTCAACGTCACATACAGTTGCTAAACGCACGAATCTTTCGATGACATTTGTGATTAAAATGATAAACCGGACAAACGATAGACTATTGCTACAAAATCTTTTTTGCTCTTCCCACAATGCATTTGCAGCAGCATTTTATAGTCTATTTTGCGTCAACTCAGAGGTCACTGTCGACATCAGACTTTGCACGCGAACGCCGACCAATCAGAAGCGTATAATTAAAATTTGCGCCCCAACACCCACCAATCAGAGGCTTAAATTTAAAATGCGCACGAACGTCAACACAAGATAACTCATCAACATTACAAAATTATGTCGAAATATATTCACGCTTTAGCGCGGGAAACCCACCAGCCGACGTCACACCAACTCCCAAAACACGTGTTCGATGTGTGGCAGGAGGCGCACCCAGTAACCGCAAGCACATGATCAATGTGCGATCAAAGGGTGCTCAAACCAATCAACAACCCTATGACTCATTGGAATGACGTCGTGAAAATTTCCAATAGAAACTCGCGCTTACTCAATATTTGGAAAAATTACGTTCACATTACCTACATACCCTTCTGAAGTTAACAATTCAACCTCAGATTATTTGTAAATGGAACATAATACAATATTATCCAATCAGCCGTTAAAACAGAAAACCATCTTTACAAGTAAAATAATCTTAGCTACAAAGCAATCAATTACAAGAGTAAGCGTCAATGTCACCACGTTCAATCTGTGCTTACGATATGACTTCGAGATCGAAAGCTTGTTAAATATATCATCTTGCAAGTTTCGCAGATTTATTCATTGTAACCGCCAACCATGACAAAGAATTATGTATGATCAGTATTTCCAGCAGGATGAAAACCAAACATAATGTCTCTCAGTTTGGACAACGCCCACACAAGAGAATATGCTTCTTTCTTATTAGCTGCCATTTTCTTTGGGTTTCGGTGAGTTTTTGACTAAAACGAAATGGATCTTTCTCGACCTTCACTGTCAAATTGTGTAAGCGCAGCAACAACGGTAATGTCACTTCTGTCACAATATAATTGAGCGTCTTCACTAACACAAATTTAGCCAAAACAGAATTTGAAAACAAACATCGCTTTAACATTTCAACAGCATTTTTATTTGCATCTGTCAGACGAAACTTCTCTGGAATTTTCTTACAAATTGAATCTGACAATTGTTTTGCATCTTTGCAAAATCACGGATGAACTGTTGATAATAACTGAATTATTCGAGTATTTGCTTCAATTGTTTCCTAGTCTTCGGTCTTTTCATTTCCACGATACACTTTATCTTATCTGGATCATTTTCGGATATCCATGTTCAACGACTCGACCAATGAATTTTATTTCTGTTTTAGCAAATTCACGTTTCTTTAGGTTCAAAGAGGTCAAATTATGTTCACGTATTTGCTGTAAATCAATCCCAAATGTCATAAATGAGTGTTCCATTCATCAGAATGTTCTGCTACATCGTCTACACATAGTTCTGGAAACGTTTTTACAAGTTGCATCACTTTCGCGAAAGTGCAGCCTGAGTCAATCGTGCCAAACGGTTCACTCAAACTGTTCACTCAAATAAGACTTGGTGCGTAAGAAACGCCTTTTCCCATTGATTTGACTCTTTCACAGGACATGTTCCATAAGCACTTCTGCAGATATAAATTCTGACTTTCCTATCTTTTTTAACACTTCAGACACCACAGGCAAGGAATATTGACACGCAATGGTATAATTGTACAGATAATCACAAGCAAGTTTATAACAATAAACATCTCCCCTTCTTTCATCCCTTTTCAATTTCACTTCCTCAACTATTTCACTCTTTTCCAACTTTTACATTACCCTAATGTCAAAACATTAGATGAATACTGAGCATTGACCACAGTCGGTTGAGGTAATAACCTTAATTGTTGAATTGTTTCAGGGTGTGACAACAGGTTTTCTAACTTATTCCAGTTTCATTTTTGCACAAGTTTTTCGTTAGTTACTGGGATTTGGTACTGGAATCCGCAAGTGCTTGAGCCTTAATTCCTTTTCCTTCTGGCTGACTTGCAATTTCCACTCCAATATGTTCTAAGTTTGAAACCCTTTTCAACATGACCTTTGGTTCTTCACTTAAATCAGTTAACTTAAATAGCAAATCCAATGCAACTGTTTAAAGGTATATTTGCTAAACCTGCAAAATTACGTTAGGGTAAAAACACTTTGTTGCCTCGTTAGATAAAACAGACTGTAAAGGTCCTGGCCGCAATGATTCTTTCAAACGATCTGCGACCATCAAATCATACAAGTTTTCGTATTCTGTTCATTTTCCCACAACGGATACAGGAATTGAATAAATTCTATCTTGATGCTCCAACTACCTTTCCAAGCTCTCCAGTTGATTTCACTTCTCTCATCCTATTGCAATTTTTTCCACAGAGGACTTATTTTCTTTGGGTTTCAGTGAGAAAACTTTATTTTCGCTACAACTAGAGCATATTTGCGCATACATACAAACATACATACACATGTACATACATAAATACATATATAAATAAATACATATCTCCATATCTGCATACATGCATTCATGCATTCAAACACACAAACATACATACAGATACATATATACATGCAAGCATGCATATACACATACATACATATAAATAGACATGCATGCATGCATACATACATGCATACATACATGCATACATACATTACATACATACATACATACATGCATGCATACATACATACTTACATACATACATATATACATACATATATACATGCATACACACATACATACATGTATACATACATTCACACATCAATGCATACATGCATTCAAGCATGCATACAGTACATACATACATACATGCATGCTTGTATACCTACATACATAAATATGTACATACATACATACGAACGTACGTGAATAAATGTATACATGCATATATGCACGAATACATGCATATATACATATATACATATATTCTGGATATTGACCTGACTGCGGCTGGGCTATGGTGCACCATCGGTTGATGCCTTGTGCATTAGACACAGGCGCGTTAGAAGCTACTAATTAACTAATTAATTAATTAATACTTAAATACTTGCATACGTGCATTAATACATAAATGCATATACGTGCATAAATTGTACATATTATATAATCAACATTAAGCATTATACATTATATAGATAGCTTATTTTCTGTTTTAAAGCCTATAAAAGGTTAAATATATTTAGTACGCGCGGTGATTGGTTGAGCTCTTGGCTGGATGTTTACAAATAGACCAATGAAAGTCTTACAAATTTTAATCACACATTGCTTTCATTTTTCTAAAAGTTTAAATTTATTTTCTCACTGTTGCCATTGATTGAGCCACCCCTGCAAGAGGCTAAGACACCCTCTGCACTTTCTCACTTGATCACGTTGCATAATGAGCTTATGAATTGATGTGCTTCTCTTAATTGTTTGAGTCTGTTTTGCTGCTAAAACTATGATATATTCTTCCACAATTTAGCCATCGTTATACATGGTTTAAGCGTTTTTACTGCCGGAAGGTTGAACAATGGGCTTTAGAAACATAATTACATCCATGATCAATATCATTGCAGGAGATTTTGATTCTTCTCTAATGCAAATTCATTACAATCGATCCATCCTCTGGTTCACAGCTGATCATTATGTCGTCTGTGCTTTAATTTCTTTCTTCTATTTGCATTTACCTAAAGGCTGAAAACACATTAAAATCAATACATCAATCTATGCAGAAACCTTGGCAGGGAGAAGTGATATGTATATTTGCTTGAGTCGAAGATGTATTTCTAGAAATATAGGTGCAAGTATAGGCCTATCTATACATAAATTTAGTAAGTATACAGAAGTATGCGTTTGCATAAATAGATTTATTGACTGTTTTGTTTTATATCACCAAATATATATTTACGTAAATTAATATCAGACAGAGGAGCACGAATATGAACTGAACGCTACCTAATCATTCACAAATTTTCATGTCTTAGGGCCTAGACATAAAAATGCATAAATGTGGATAGGGCTTATAGGCCTTGACAGATGCGCAGAAGCCATACCTATATGATCAAAGTTGCAACTGTAGTACTTGTAGGTACAATAGATTTCGATCTAGACAAAGCATTTTATGGATGTAGAGTTTATGTATGATATGCATGTGCACCATTTATGTATTTATATTGTGTATATATGTACCCATATATTATGCATGTATGCATATGTATATAAGCATATATGTATATTTTAATACTTACTATTCTAAATGTTCATGTGCGTCTGCATAAATTACGTACAGTACATAAATATATAATAGGAATTTGTGTTCATACGTTCATGCATCTTATAGAACTATATATATATATATATATATCGATGCTATATGCAGAAACCTTTCCAACCGAATATTCTCGCACTCGAATAACCTTTCGTCTAAAAGCAAAGCCCAGAAACAAACGCACTCAACAACCTCTGTATAGTTGTACATAGCTCAACTATTTACGAATTGCCGGGGGGGGGTCGATTTCTTAGAAAAAAAGAAGAGCTTCCCTTAAGCTAACCCTGAGACACAGGGATGGGTATAAAGTGTTAGCGACTCGACTTTCTTAGCCTCGGCATATATGTGAGGGTGCGTGATCAGTTCTTTCCTTAGCCGTCTGATCTTCACACTTACTGAATGGTCAGTGGACTCAATCGCTGTGAGGTGCAAGTGTCTCAACCCGGCTTGTAATGACTTACCCCCATACTCTGACTAAGCTATGTATATCGAAAACCAACAAATGATAATTTAGTTAATAAATAAATAATAAAGGAATTAATAGAGGAATCTCTATAAGTTTATTTACATATTAGATTTTCGGTAGGCCTATATCACTTGTTCTCAGTGTGCATGGTCCCCGGACCATCTCTGGTCCACGATCGTGAGCTAGGTGGTCGGCGGCAGCGTGTTACCGTTATTCCCGCAAGGTCCATCCATGTAAACAACATTGCGCTGTGGCAGTTGTCGCAGTTCGGTAAATAACGTTCTAGCCGGTTCTTTCTACTATTATATCTATTCAGGCAGTGGCTTTGGTGATGTCACCATTTATGTCTTAGTATAAACTCTTTTACTTTGACGGCTATATTTGTGATCGAGTCTGAGGAAAACCTCGCAAAGTCTGGAAACATCCAACTGGGTTTTAAACTGTACAATATATAGTGGGGTGGAATTACCCGAATAATTAGGCGAAAACCGCATGTTTCTAACTTTCTATCACAAATAGTAAACAAATTACAAGTTTTAAAGAGATGGGTATCTTCGTCACTGTAGCATACGTCTGAGAAATCGCCATTTTAAGTTTACCGTAACTATGACCCGACCTAAGTCGTTGTACCGAGGAGTCGTGAGTGTTTATGAGCATATATTGTCAAATGGAGTTTATTCATAAGCCTCAGAGCTGCCATCAGTATCTTCTATCGCGCCGGTGTCTAATGCACAAGACGTCATCTGATGGGCCATCGTAACCAAGTGCAATTAGGTCATCATCCAGAAGATCAGTCCACTAAGATAGAGAGGCACTCCATGGTGGCTAAACAGTTTAGAAAGGTAAATATGCAGTTGAGTACGAAACGACATATAAGCGGCTGAACAGACCGAAGAGATAGAGGGAGAGAGTTTCAAAATCCAGGTCCAACAACCAGAAAAGCCCGTTCACAAAGAAGAGTTCTAGTCTTAGGTATGACCAGAGAAAGACAATCAGATGACCTGTAGTTGAATAATAATAAGTCTGGGAGATGAAGACTGATTTTAAGTATTGTGATTGGCCGGGGTTCAATGTTTTATAAAGTAGAAGCCTCACTCTGAAACAAATCCTTTGCGGAACAGGAAGCCAGTGCAAAGATTTAAGCACTTGGGTAATATGCTCATTTTGACATGTTAGTTATAGTTTCTTATTTAGTATGTGTGTATGCAAGCAGGTACGCATATGTGTTCATGTATATGAATGCCGAACGAAGTTTGCAGCCCATAGCTACACCTGCGAGCTGCACGGCACTCAGACGCAGTTGTTACACTGTAGGACGCAGCTACCGGACATTCTTCATCTGTGAAGGATTGCAGTCACCAATGGCCAACCAATTAGTCGTCGAACCCTGATGGTCGACGCCACTCCAAACTTATATCCTGGCGCATCAAATTTCGTACAACTGAAGTAACTGCGCTGCGCCTTGTTGCCCAGCGCTAAAATTGTCTGCTTCAAGCCACGTGACCAAGAGTCAACCGTTAAATTCTTTAGCTGGCTTCCTGCTCTCCATGTTCCTTCCATAGCACAGTGGACAGTTTATACCCACTGATGCTGGCACACGCGCATACAGACGCTGGCAGTGACCTAACTTCTTCTATACTATAGTGCATGCATGCGCTTCGTGCTGCAAGCGTCATCACCAGGAAGCTGAAGAGTCAATAGTCAGCCTCTGAAGCGTGTTTACGAACAAATATCAACATTGTGCACCATTGTCTGTACTGCTCCACATCTACACAAAGGATTAGTAGCGTGACCCCATTTGACGAGGTTATTTGCACAGCAGCCGTGGCCAGTCCGAAATCTGTTAGGCGCAGATCACAGTCGTCGAGGCAAGTTGAAACCTGGAGGACAAACAGTCAGCTCGGCGATGAGGGGTGGCTATTATATAACTAAACATGCACATCTACACCTAACCTAGCATCATATAAGCTTTATGAACAAACAGGCTAACACGTCTAATGCAGATAAATGTGATAAGGAGAAACGGTACATAAGTTATGCAGTAAGTACTCTTTAACGTCAGCCCTCGAGCAGATTAAGCAATCAATCAATGAGTGAAGTTCGTGCTGAAGTTCGTGGTGTAGTAAAAAACAAAGGCCCCTTTCAAGTCGGCATCGACTAGGCGTGGTCTTCGGTTGAGCTGAAGTTGACGCTGCAGGTATCAAAATATAACCGCTCCATCGCATTGAACAAAACCGTACATGTGAAATCTTTTCCTCTTCTATGCTAATTCCGATTTCTTGATTTACATCATGAATTATTTGTGCCTATAGCTCGTTCTTCCTAAACCGCCAAATTGCAAATACAGACGCATTTCTAATACAAAATGTTCTGCATTTCTTTGTGAGAAACCGATTTTCAGTTGTATCTCGCCTACGACGGCCATTCTAGCGGAAAATAAATAAATGAATATCTTCAATCGGCTTCGGTCGAATCCGATGAAGGCCTATATATGGCTGGGCACATCCTAGGCACAATCAAGGATTCACGAAAAATCGATGGGTCGCGATTTCCTTTATGACTGGAATCAAGAATTTGCCATTCGCACCTGAACCAGCTTCTGGAAGAAAACTATTTGGCTGATCACGTGACTTCTTCTTCAGGCCCTGCTACCATCAGCAACGTCAAATAGGGGCGCACAGCGCAATCTGTCGTTTAGCGTCGCAATATTATTATTATTAATAATAATAATAATATTATTATTATTATCATCATTATCATTATCATCATCATCGTTGTTTGTATTATTATTATTACTATTTTTATTATTATCATTTCTGCATTTATTAGGCCCCACTATATAATGACTCAGCATCAACATTACCCGCCTCAAGGAAGTCTCGAGCCCTTACTGACCTCTTAATAAAAGTCTTGAAATCTTTCACATGGCTGGGTCACTCGCTGTCAACTTAGCCAGTGGATTCGTTACTTCATTCTTTGCATTGGCTTCCTATTCAACAGACACTCTGTTTCTAATTGCTGCTTACAGTTTATAAAACTTTAAATTGTGACTAAACACAATATGGTTAAAATCAGTTCTCACTGGCCAGACTTATCATTATTCAACTCGGCTGCCTACCTTCCTTTCTCTGGTTATACCACTATGACTAGATCTGTTCGTGTTTAATGAGCTTTTAGGTTGCTGGACCTAAATTTTGGAACTCTCTCCACGCTTCTGTCCTTACTGCTTAGTCGCGTGGCCATTCAGTCTCAACTTAAGGCTTATCTTTATCAGCTGGCTTATCCACCATAGGCTGCCTCTCTGTCTCAGTAGATGATTTTCTGGCTAATGACCTGACAACTGCTTGGTTTTGGTGTGCCGTCATTGGATGCTTTGTGCATTAAACACTGGCCCTACAGAAGTTGCTAATTAATAATAATATTCCACGTCACAGCTAATTAAATGTATTTTTATTTTCCATTCACTGTATTTCAGTGGCTAACCCGTATCCAAGCAGTCAGCATCACATTTAGCTTCACGGACCACGGTATAGTTGAATGGTTAGAGCGCTCGGCTTGTGACGCAGACAGTACTGGTTCGAGTCTCCTCAGACGGTCACTGTATAGAGACCTTGAACAAGTCTTTCATTCGCACATGCTTCGCAGCTCAAATCCGGATTTACTGGCCTTGCGTGCGTTAAAAATGCAATATAATAATAATAATAATAATAATAATAATAATAATAATAATAACAACAACAACAACAACAACAATAATAATAATAATAATAATAATAATAATAATAATAATAATAATAATAATAATAATAATAATAATACTGCAGTTTCTAGAGCAGTTCAGTAAATGTAAAACCTAGCTTTATCTAAAATATTTGTTAGATATATGGTATGTCAAAGATGCTAGTTTATAAATGTTAGGGCTACTTTTGCATAACCTTCAATCAAACTTTTGCAGCATTCTAAAAAAACTACAGTAGGTGGGCTACCCAGAATTCAATTTGTGCTTGTCTACGATACTTATTTTCTTCGCAGATTGAGTTCAAGGTTCTGCATCTGTAACTTCGGGTATTCTGTGTTGCATTTGCAGCAGATGTGTTCAGTGGACGTTGCTGTTATGCTTTTGTTACCGTAGATGTCCATCTGTCTGCCTGCTGACCTGGAGTTCGATTTGGAACCCAATCTGTCCGTACCTGCCACATCGATTTCTTTTCAATGAGCCACGTGACAGTTGTTGTTTCTTTGCCTCATATTACGTCTTCAGTTTGGCTTATCCTGAGACCAACATGAATACAATTGAATTCATTCAGCGGTTAGTATAGTATTTCCAGACTACGGCTGAGTGCCAACTTGTTTTGGCGATTTCTTTAAATTATTATTAACTTTTGCTCTGGTTTTATCCTATAACATTGTGATAATTGTAACAGGAGTATATTACGTCTACTACATACAGCATTGGGTGCCTATAGAGAAAGACATTCAATGTCACCGAAGTTTCATTTGAAGTGGTATTATTGAAAATTAGGATTAAAACATCGGGATAAGTTCAAAGCAGCCACACTACTGCAGGATTCTATATGCCCCAGAACCTGTCATGCATAATAGTCGCTGAAGATTTTATGCAGATACTTACTATTATAGTCATTATTATTAAAATTATTTCATTATTCATGTAGCGCCTAACAGGTGCATCTATAGGCCACTAAACACATGTAGGTAACGAAACCAGGGACATCATCGAACTGACAAGGTAGATATCGACGAAGCAGAATGATATGAGGCTCTAGCGATGAAATTCTGTAGTTAATTGTGACAATTTTTCTGCTTCAAAACAGAGACTCACATGAGCCAGAGAAAGGAAAATTTTAATATTAAGGAGTTGGAATGTCCCACTCGCTTTTCTTCGTCTATTTTCAAAACTAATAGCAGAAGATGTATTGTTCAACATCAACTCTTAGATTAGGATTATATTATTTTTATTTTTCTCCAATTGATGTCGGTTTGATATTTCATACTATCAGAGATAGGTATTAACATTGCTCTGCTATTTAAAATGTATGCATCAATTTTTATGCCGACTTTAACTGCTGTGTCCATATATATGTATATATATATATATATATAATATATATATGTGTGTGTGTGTGTATTGTGTGTATACATCGTCGCTATTTAATATACTGACTCTTGCATTTTACTCATGAAAAAGTTGATCAGGATTTTTATTTTTTACTCACAATCCTGTTCTCACCAGCCTAGGTTACTTCAATTCCAGTAACAGCATAAAACTAGGCAATAAGAAGCCTTATTCCGGCCTATAGCTATACAAATGGTTTACACCTGGACGGATGATATCAATGAAAAATTATCACTGGTGATATATGTATGTCACAAATGTCGAACCCTTGACAGCCACGCATTTTGTCAACCAGTTGCTTACTGAGTGTGTACATTTTTATGTTCTAAGCGGACACATTTACATTTATATTTAACTCTGACAAAACCAATGTGAGTGATCGTAAATAAACACTGATATCTTTTAACAGTCATGTAGTTTTGTTAAGCTTTTGTAAAACGGAACTCTTTCTGTGTGTGTATAGGCCTACGTTTTTATGTTTCAACAGGAGTGATTTTGGTTCAAACTTTAACTCTAGGGCAATGATATGAGGAATTGCTCATTAAAATACATCGATGTGGAGACCTTCAGCGCACTTAAGTTTAGCTTTGTTAAACAGCTGAACGACATTCTTTCTCTTTACAAGTGTGGTGGCGTTTAAAGAGCTTCGCCATATTCGAGTTAAACATTTTGTTGCTTTCGTAACTTTAGATGCAGAATTTATTGCACTTTAAAGTTTTTTCACATGGCAAACAAAAAAAACAGACATACATACATACGTACATACATGCATGCATACATACATACATACATACACACACATACATACTTACATGCATAGATACATACTTACATACATACTTAGCTGCATATATATATGTATGCATGTATATATGCATGTATACATGCATGAGTATATACATGAATGCATGCATGCATGCATGTATGCCTACATGCATGCATGCCTATATGCATATATGTATGCATTTCGGCAATGAATACAATTAAATCATATATAACTTGACTAAATTATGGAAGAATATATCAAAGTTTTGGCAGCAAAACAGCTTCAAACGATTAAGAAGAGCACATAAAATCAAAAGTTCATTATACAACTTGACCAAGTGAGAAAGTGCAGAGGGTGCCTTAGTGTCTTGCAGGGGTGGTCCAATCAATGATAACAGTGAGAAAATAAATTTAAACTTTTACAATGAAAGCGATGTGTGATTAAAATTTGAAAGACTTTCATTGGTCTATTTGTAAACATCCAGCCAAGAGCTCAACCAATCACCTCACGTAATAAATATTTTTCACTCTCAGAACGCTTCATGACAGAATTTTAGCGCTCTGCATTATATTTTTGATTATGTGATGCATCCAATTCATGCATGAAGCATACATCTATGTTTGTACGTGTATATGTATGTACGAACCTACATACATACGCGTGTATATATACACCAGTATAAGGAACATATTGAGCAATATTTTATTGAGCGATTCGAACGATATCACAAATATAATAGTAAATAATACGCATTACTTGTCTGCATATTGTTAAGGAATACATCTGTAAAAACAGATATCGACTTTCATAGAAAGTATTTAAGTACATATTTATATAAGTGCATAAGAAAGTGACATTAGATACGTACACATAAATACATACATAGGCCTCTGCAATCTGGTTTTGTAACATGACAATTCAGTAAACGGGACCAATTTCGTTCTTCTGAGTTTCATCTTTCAGTCACAATTTAGACTAATGTGATGCTTCGTATTTTCATTAAACTGCTGGTGTTCAGTAGTGTTCTGCTGTTCAGCCTAATGTGTATATAATCTGTGTATACGTGTATTTTTAAATACATACATGCATACATACATACATACATAGGCCTACATGCATACATATATGCATACATGTATACATACATACATACATTCATGCAAACATACATAGGCCAATATACATACATACACACATACAAGATACATACATGCATTCATACAGGTATACATTCATGTAAACATACACACATACATACATCCATACATCCATACATAAATACATACGGGCATACATACATGCATACATATATACGTACATACATAAATACACACATACGTACAGACATATATACATGCATGCATGCATGGATGCATACATAATACATACATACATAATACACACATACATAACACATACATACATACAAGAGTATGTATGTATGTATAATACATGTATATACACAGAATACAGAATATATACAGAATAGTAATAGCAAGGCTGCAGACAAGGTTCTTTAACTCAACAATAGGCCAGGTGTTTGACACACACAGCAGATGATGAAGAAAAGGATGGATTTTATGAACAGCAACAGGGCGTTATGGATGAGATATGATATGATAATCTTAATCGGAGATTTTAACACTCAAATTGGATCGGATAGGGCCTTTTGGGAAGAGGTTATGGGAGGGATGGCGGAGGGTGAAAGATCTGATAATCGAGAAGATTACTGAGGCTGCTGCATAAGTTACAAATTAGATAGGATGGAGCTTTCCCAACATCGAAAAATACACAAGCTCACATGGACGTCACCTGCAACCAAATAGACCACATATATGTACATCTGGGAAGTGGATGTTATCTTTTAGAGATGTCAGGGTGTACAGATGCGAAGATGTAGCATCAGACCACTATATTTTGGCAGCAGAAATAAAGATAAAACTAAAGAAACGACTAGAAAAAAGAAAATGCGGATAGCCTAAAAGAAGAGCCCAAACGGCAACAATCTGAGTTGGAATTAAAGAACAGGTTTACTACCTTGGAGAACTGTGAAGATGTAGACGAAACCAGCACTATTCATGAGGCTGAGGAAATTGATGCTGACTTGGAGAGATGGAGCAACACAGTCGTAAAAGCTAGAGAAAAGATTCTGAGCTTCAAACAGAGGATGCAGGAAGGAATCGTGGATTTCGACAGAAACGTGGCAGGCAATTGATGAAAGGGAACGTCTTAAGCAGACAATGGAGCAGACAAGAACGAGTGGGGTCAACCAACAAGAACTGACTAAAGCATACAGAGAAAAGGATAAGGAAGTTAAGAGGAGATGCATAAACATGACAAAAATAAGTACACCTTAACAGAACAACTGAAGCAGGAGAAGCAGGAAAAAGAGAAGATTTCAAAACTTTCTTTCGTATAATGAGGAAACTTTCAGAAAACATAGAAATACAGACTCTCTGACAAAGAAGGTCGATGGACTGATGACAAAACGCATGGAGAACAGATCAGACGGTGGAGGGAACATTTTGAAAGAATATTCTCAACTGTCCGGAGCCAACAACACAACTCAAAGTCTTGGATTAGGAAGAGAAAATCGTTGAGTTAGAAACAGACATGGAAGACATAAATGAAAAAGAGATGAGAAAGGCAATCAAGAGTCTGTAAAATCGAAAGGCTACAGAAATTGATGGAATAAATGCCGATATGATAAAATGGTGTGAGACAGTGATAAGACAGCTGACAAAGCTGTGCAACGGCATATGGACAACGGGCATGGAGACAACCGATGGCATGGAGAGACGGCATCAGCATTCCGATTCCTAAAAAGGGAGTTTTGAGAGACTGGTCAAAATGGACAGGCATCATTCCTCTACTATCGATTCCTGGAAAGATCATGGCCACAGTGATGGCGAATCGTATGAGGATTGCTATATATACACAAAAGACTGAGACAGGAACTGCGGAATTTAGACCAGGGCGATCCCGCTACGAACAGTTTATCACATTTAAATAATTGAGAAGACCTTAATATGGAAGGCTTCTGTATTGATTACCTTCACTGATTTAAAAAAGCCTTCTACAATGTTCACTGAGAGTCTCTGCGGAGGATAATGAAGAACTTGGCCGCCTGAGGCCGTTTCAGTGTGCACCCAAGTTCGGTTACTTTTGCAAGAAGCTTGGGAATGTATTATAATTTAACCTACAGCTGGTGTTAATTCCTGCCCCTAAACAACCTGCAACAACACTAATTCATACACACATACGTATTTACGTACGTTTACGTATTCGACCTTACATGTACACAATGTGATCTCAACCATTCTGCTGCCATCAGAATGTCTGAGAGTTGAGTGTAAGAAAGCAGAATTCGCTAAATGACTTCGTCCATAGTCAGATTGTTGCCGAGGCAGAAACTGACATTTTTCTCCGAATACAATCAACAGTTCGCACACGAGCCTGTCAACCTTTTTGGACATGAATATGAGGTTCGAGGTAGGTTCAATAACTTGCAGTGCATGTATTGGCTTTCCTCAGGCGAGATATGACGATGGCATGTTGCTGACGTTCCGCTGTGGTGGCAAATCGGTTCAGTGGCGAAAACTGTTCCGACTGCGCCCTCTCTTAACCCAACGTAGTGTGGAGAGTTATAGAGCTTCCTGTTGTCTTTATAGAAAACGTTGATGGAAAACAACACATTAATATGTGAAAAATTAAAAATTTCAAGCTCAGTTCTGTCGTTCAAGCAGCCTGTACGTACGTTTGCAGTCGTAATTAGGATAAAAAGTGATTGTGACGAAAGAAGCGGCAGCAAACGGTGTCGACATGACAGTTCCATTTTTAGAAACAACTGCCAGCTTCCTGGTCACGTGAACCAATCACAATATTTTTCGGAGCTGCTTTAGTCAGGACTGATTTGGCTACCCGCCGGCAGTCGACTGAGCGTTATGCGTGTAAGTAATGAAGTCAGGAAGAACAGATTACAATATCAATCGTGTTGTTCATTTTGTCCGTTATTGTATAAAAATCCGCATCTACCGTAACATTAGCCACACTGCATGTTATCTAAGGGTGCAAAAAGGATTGCCATAATAATAATAAGTCAACCAGTGGCGTACATCCGCCAAGGCCATAGACATATCACTCTCAAGCCTAAAAAGTGTTTACAGTTCTTACTGAAACTTAGCAAGGGTGAGGCGCCAAGTCGAGAAATTTGTGGGACCAATTTCTTCCCGCTAATATTATTTAATTACTTAATTATTTCTGACGACTTTTTCAGTCGTAGGACTTTTGCAGGTTACTTAATTCGAACTTCATGCCTCTATATTGCCTTAAAAACTAAATTTCAGTTCTCGCCTTTTGAGTATTCCCTCGGAAGTTTCCCTCTTAACACCAATTTTTCTCTCCTTATCCCTTCCTGCGTAACATTTCTATGACACATCGTGTATCATTCCTCCTCCGGTTTGTACGTAGACGCCCTTTAGCAATAAACCACTAAACTTTTTACAAGACAGCTGGCCAGTCGTTTAATTGGTCTGAACCTTTCCGATAACCGATGGGTTCGCCTCATCGCTGGCCAAACGCACAATACCAAACCAATCCGCGCAGACGTCTTGCTCACCCGTCCAGAGGATTTACTGTATCAGCAGAACAATGGGCCGGTGGGTGGATGGGTGGGTGAGATTTGGGTGGGTCGGTGGAAGGATAGTCGAATGAACTGTAGTCGGATGTATGAATAGATTGACACAATTTTGTAGACGGATGGATAAATGGAAATGGGAAAAGATGGATAAATTGATGGACGCAGGAAGAATCAGAGGATGGATAGATGGAGGATGAATGAGTCGACGGATGAATGATCGATAAATAAAGAATAAATCAGTGAGCGGACTGGTGTAGAGATTGTTTGAAGGATGTATGAATATCGGGATGGATGGACGGCCGGATGGATTGATGGATGGACGGATGGATGGAAGAACGGACTGAAGGATGGAGGCATGGACGCATAGACGGGTGGTTGGATGTGTGGATAAATGAATACGAATGGACTGATGAATGTTTGGAGTGATGAATGATGGGTAGACGGAAAGATGGACGGATAAATGGAAGGACGGATGGACGGGCACATGGACTCATGGACGGACTCATGGACGGACTCATGGACGGATAGGTCGATGCGTGGACGAAGGAATGAATGGATAGATGGTGGGAGGTGAATGGAATGAGTATAGGGATAGATGGATGAATAGACTGATAGATGGATTGATGGATGGATAGCTGGATGGACGGAGACGGAAGGATGGATGGGTGGATGGATGGATGGATAAGTTGATGGGTGGATGGATGGTTGCATTGGGTTGATGAGTGGGTAGGTGAATGGATGGATGGACGGATCGACGGATGGGTGGTTAAAGTTAACAATGCTAGAGATACTGTAGCACTGTAAACTCTCCTCCTTTTGAGGTACCTACAGTATCCTTATTACACAACCTCACCATTAGTCCTTGACCTTGTCACTCCTAATTAAATGCTGACCCACCAATGAAGCCTACATCAGAATACTTGATCCATGGTTTCTAAAGTCTCAACCTCAGATCTTTGCCAGTATCCTAGCTTTCCTTGTTAACCTTTCTCCCGATATTGGCACACTTCCTTCCACTCAGAAAAAGGTCGTTATACGTTCTCGTCTTAAGAAGGGTGATCTCTCAATTCCACTGTTTGGCCTAACTATGGGTCTATCTCTAACGTTTCTTTCCCATCTAAGATAATAGAGAAAGTGCTCCTCTGAGTGGCAACCATAAAATGAGAATCACGAAACTAATTAAGTGCTGCTATAATCACTAAGAATTTATACTAAGCATGTATGACGTTCCAGTTTTGTCCCAATAAATTTCGAAAAATAATAATAACTAAACCTTAAAATGTAGAAATAATTATACAATTATTTTATGCTCATTGTTGATCTTAGCATGACATGACGTTCTAACTTTAAGATGGCAAGTTTAACTGTCAGGAAGCAAAATTCCTGTTACTTTTGCCTATATTCCAATGGACAGATTAGTTTTTGCTCTTTTATAAGAAGCTTCGTGTAGCAGTTGTGCATTTGGGTTATAAGAGGGACGCTTCGTGGTGCTTTGTTTATCCCTAGATCAAAGCACTGAATTCATAGCGTTTGGTAAAATAGTCAGCCTTGTTTCTCTTGCAGGCGATGTATGTTGGCATGTTGTTGTGGAAAGAGTGCGAAGAGAGGACTTTGTTTATCATTTGCATTCATAGGAAGTGATAACTGCACATGACACAGTGGCGGATTTAGCTATAGGCGTAAGAGGCGGTTCGCCCCTCTTGTTTATATCCCGGCGCCCCTCAGACCAGAAAATGATGCTCTTACCCATGCAAGCAATCCTGCAGCCGCCACTGCACAGCCAGGTGCATTTTGATAAACAGATAATAATCTTGCTGGTCGTTGTCCTCTTTGCTATTATTCAATATCTTTTGGCCTGTCAAAGAAGCATTTTCTTTGACTGCCATATAACGTGTTTTTAAATCTTAATTTGATGCAGATATTATTTCTGCCAGTTTATTGCAGTGAACGGTTTCTGTGAACAATTTTTAATGCATCTGATGTAGGTACTGGATGCTGAGAGTGGAAACACAGCTAACAATTTGGATGCATTGGGTCTTGCTGATGCTCAAATGACTCATGTTAACAGCACATTTGTATACTTATGACAATTTCCCCCTTTCTAGTTTCTTCAAATAATGCGTGTTCAGCAGACACGAGCCACCATACTTGACGCAGCAGTTCCCGAAGATGAGCTGCACAACTTGCAAGGTATGTCTTCAAATACTAGTTTACATGTACATAATATTATATACTTTTAACTGTAAGGAAATTGACTATTTAATATATGATTAACATCAGTATAGTATAGACTATATTTGTAACTGTAATGAAATTATTTATTCAATATATGATTAATATATATAATATATGTTACCGTAGTAAAATTAATTACTTAATTCGTGATTAAGATATAGTATATATTAATGAAATTAACTGTTAATATATGATTAACAAATATAGTACTGTATATGTTTCTGTAATAAAATTAATTATGTAATGCGTGATTAAGATACAGTATGCATTTGTAATCGTAACGAAATTAAATGTCTAATATACGATTAATGTAATATTTTATACGGGTAGTTTTGCAGCGCTGTCAGGACTATTATCACATGCCTAATTGCAAAGAAATATGTTAATGAATTAGTGCAGTCATTTCTTTGGGCCAGCTTACTGGTCTATGTTTTACCAATAATGTCATTTCCTTTCAAGATCTGCATTTTTATATATATATTGTTATTTAATATATGTTAGTTCAGTTGAAGAGATCACGTTGAAGTCTCCGGTTTTTCTGACAGAGGCAGCCCTAAAAGAACCGGGGTTTAAAATGAGCCCAAAATAATAGCAAGAAATTTGAAATATTTTAAATAAACCCTGAATTTCAGACATCCTAGTCTGGCTAAATGTGGACTAAATGCACTGCTTTAAATTTGTTGTCCTGTTCTTAATTTTTATAGCATAATATGTAAGGATTTCTGTGTTTAATTTTAAATATAGAGGTGGCACTGAAGTGCCTAATACATCTATTACCTGTGGCGCCAAAGAAGTTCGTGGAACTACAGCGACTGTCAATGGAAACGGAACTTCTGAGTTTTTTGTAGTTAGTGTGGATTTGACCATTTCCACAGACTTTGTGGACTTGTGACGTTTTGAGAGAGTACAGTTTAAGGATCTACTTTTGGTACATTGAGTTACAGGTTTTAATCACAGAAAGCCACTTGTAATGCAGAGAAAGAGGCCCAAATATGCAGGCACTAGTTTCGGATGGGAAGTAAGATGGAGATGCACAAAAGATATTACCAGCATATATCCGAAATTTGCTCAAAGTTATCAGACGAATAGCTGTGTTGATAAATTGAGCGTCAAATTATTTTTAAAATAAATATTCGATCCAAATTCCTTTCGATTGTCAAATGCAGCAAACAAGTTTCTGGGCCAAGTTTTCCATCCCTTCCAATTCGGGGGAATTTTTGAAGGTGAATAAGAGCAGTACAAAAGCCGACAAATTCAGTGGGACGATATACCTACAACGGTTTTGTTGTTTAATTTTTGTATGTATGTAGGCCCCTATACGGATATAACATACGATATAGGAAGAGAAATGAGTGACTCGGCCAAGACTGCTTCCACTCCCAATATTTTATCGAAGCTGAAAACATGGCTATATCTTTATCAGACTGTTGCTTTACAGAAGCAGTTGAATTTTTATTTGTGACATTCTTAATCATTCTATTCTAGATAGTTTCGTTTTTATGCACTTTTCGTATCGTTTTGGTGCTTATTTTTGCATGTATTTATTGCGGCAATGTTGATGGCAATATATGATCGAATAAATATGGTGCAAGTGCAAGAAATAATAAATGTATAATTATAATAATTATCTGATTAATTTAGCTGCAAGCGCAGCAAGTAATTTTCTGCCTTTTTCCAGTCACTAATTTTTATGCAGTACGAGGAACTACATATAGCAACTTTTGTGAAGATATTCAATATTTTATACTACTTAGAATTGTTAAGATGTATAGTTCCATTTTACATTTTATGTTTAGTTTACTGTAATAATTTTCTTTTAAGCATCATTTCAATGCTGAGTTTTTTTTAGATTTTTCTTAATTTTATCTTCGGATAGTCGGACTTGTTTTCTACAAGGACCTAATATAGTTATTTCGAAAACGCGAGTTAATTCCCCAAAGGAAGTCACAGAAACAAACAACTTATACTTTGAACATTGCATATTAATAACAATTGCAAAATATTAATATCGTTTACGCAGGTGCGTGTAATAACTATACACAACAAACAATACTGTGCAATAAATATCCACAATAATTATGGTATTCCTTTGCATAACAGTTAAAACACATTTATTGTATGCCTAAGGTATACGACTACACAACATAGTGTGGAAGAAAATTGACTGTAGTGTGCACTTTGACTACATAACAGCGTGCAGTTGTGACGTGCATTAAAGTGGGGTGAGAAGTTCCTCCCAGCCGTGTAGGAGAACTCCACATTAATGTGCAAAGAAATGTTTCACGTAACTGTGGAATAAATCCAGACTAACGTGAGAGATTGACCGATGCACATCAGCGCGGAGTGCAGTGTTTAGGAAAACTCCACACTTTCGCGAGAGTTGTAATTGTATTTATAGTTGTAATTTGAGATTCATAAAACGCCTCTTTAGAGGATATACAGTATAAACTCAACTTAGGCGCTCCCGACCCGAAAAAGTAAAATCACTGCTAAACAGTACAGTCTTCAGACACCTGCGGAACACCGAGAGGGGAGAGGGTAGCTCTGTTATAGGCCTATCCTCTCTTCGGCCAGCATCTACTAGAAAATATGTTGTTTCGAGTGCATATTTTGTCCTTGGTCTGCGTTGATTCACAATTGCTTGTCACTTCATCTCAAACTCTGTACCGCCTCATGCTCGAAACTCTCTTACCGGGGCTATCTTTCTCTCTAAAATGAATATTTACCTCGTCCAGTCTTTTTATGGTTCTGAAGAGCCTCTTGTCCGACTTCAGTGCGCACTTCTGAAATTCGCTCGGAGGGAATTACAGTTCTATTGTATTCCGTTATATTGTATGAATGAATGGACGGACGGACTGACGAACGGACGGAAGGACGGACGGACGCACTGAGGACGAATAGAGACAAATGGACACACGGATTCATGGAAGGGTAGATGTATGGATGACTGTATGGATAAAAGGGCAGATGGATCAATGAATGGATTGATTGACATATGAATGGATTGATGGATGGGTGAATTGACGAATGAATGAACGGACGAACAGATGGGTGGATGGATATATGAATTGATTCAAAGATGAATAGATGGATGAATTTCAAATGAATAAATGGATGTACAGATGGACAGACGAAAGGACGAATGGGTGGATGGATGAATGAAAGGTGAATAATGAATGAGTCGGTTGATAAAGGATAGATAATAAAGAATGGAGGAATAATCGATGATCGGATGAATGGATGGATGGACGGATGGACGAATGGATGGATGGATTGGTGAATGGATTGACTGATAGATGAACGGGTGGATGGATGGATGAATAGATGGATAAATGGATGGATGAATGGATGGATGGACGGATGGATGGATGGTCGGAAGAATGGATCGATGGATGGGTGGATGAGTGAATTGATTGATTGATGAATAGGTGGTTGATTTGATGAATGGATGAGTGTATGGATGGGTGGGTGGATGGATGGGTGGATGGATGAATTTAAAATGGATGGAGGAATGAATAGGTGAAGGATGACTGAATCGATTGATGAAAGATGGATGAACAAAGGTTAGATGAATGATGGATTAATGGAAGGATGGTTGGATGGACAGAAGGATGGCCGCACGGACACCAAAGTTCCCTTTAATTTTTTCTCCATGCGCGCATTGGCCTTTCTCGCGTGCATTAATATTTGAGACCCTGCCTTCTATAGTTCGTGCAAGAATTTACATCTATTGGCCGAAAGTAGGAAGCTAGAAAGTCGCCTTGTATAAGAGAAAAAGAATATGACAACAAGTTAAACTTATATTAAGAGTGTCTCTCGTTTATCTGTGGGATCGTCCATAGAGGACGTCCGCAAAGAATGACCTACTTTCAATCCCTCCTTCCCCTTGTCCGCATTTTCCTCATTTGGCACTAACCTCCCCATCCCCTTTGCGGACGTCCGCACTCAAGCGGAGCACTAAGGTACACGGATTAAGCTTTTCTGTTGATCTTGCAGGGCTAACTGTGTTATGGAGTTGGGTACTTTGATACTGCCGCGTCCAGCAGTGCGACTCTAATCAGTTTGATCCAAATCGGTACGGACTGCTGTCTGCAGCCTGAGGATGGCGTTTAAGACACAGGCTGCACTTAAACAACAGTATGCTCCAAAATTAGATTTGGACGTCCGCAATGGGCAACATCCCCTCCCCATGCCAGCATTTGAGTAACCCCTTCATCAGCCCTTTTCGGACGCCCTTAACGGACGACCCTTTTGTGCGATTGCCAACACACATACATATGATCCAGGTTGATTTCTTCCAATAAGGTTAAACCATGATCGATTCATAGAGCATCTTGAAAATGTATCTTTTACTTATATTCCGACGTTCTGTAAAGGAATCGACATGAATTCTTTGAATTAAATGTCGCCTTCTGCAGAGCATTTGAGACCAAATGTGCCAGAAGCTGTAACTTTGAAGAAACCTGAACGCTCACAAATGTGTGCACTGGCTGAAAATTGTAAATTTAGCGCGCTATCCTCAAACGTTGTGTGCGCGTAGCTTAGAGGGAACATTGAATGGATGGACGGGCGGACGGCTGGACGGATGGATGGATTGACGAATGAATGAATGAATGGTTGGACGGACGAAATGTAAATGTACACGCTTTTCTATAGCGACCGTATACATGGCCTCGACCCTGCTCATTTTAAGATAAATTTATCGGGAGAGATCCTTTACTACCGCTGCCCGTTTGAATGGGTGCTACGCCATTTAAGATCCCCGTGGACGGAACGTACTAGCCCGAGGTTAACGGATGGATTGATGGATGGATTGATGGATGGATGGATGGATGGATGGATGGATGGATGGATGGATGGATGGATGGATGAATGGATGTGCACGATTACCAAGATTGGATCGGGCTGAGCAGCTACATATGTGGCAGAGTTACAAAGAAGTACTGCTTGATAAATATAGCCCTCTTACTATACTACACGAGGCAGTTGATGCTGGTGGAAGAGCCTTGCGTGAATAAACATTTTCTCGTCTCGTCTGGATCAATACATTCACTTGTTCTATCACAAAGAATGACAACAAAGCTTTTCACTGCTGATAAATTAAACTCACTGATATAAGTGCTGACGTTGTTCAAGACCAGAAGTGCTTTGGCGAGCAGAGGGGTATGGGAATTATCGACCAACACAGCTAACAAATTCTGCTTCGAAAGATAGGATATTTCTATGGAACTCTAACAATCTCTCTATAATTTTCGCTATTTGCACGCAGTTCTTTGTCCTGAACTACGCACGAAGGAGCCAGACTTCGCACTTCAGTCGGTTTTCTGAGCTGTGAGTTGTGACAATCATATATGGAATCGGTATCAATCGGGTCGATTCTATTCTACCGAGATAACCTGATCCGGACTCAGACCGATCGGTTGTTCTCTTGGTCTGATTTAATCTTTTCTTTATCTGGTTTAGTTTTTTTGGGTGTGGACTCTCTTAGTCTTCACCTTAGAAAACTGACCCGCTGTATCTTCCGGTTATATCTTTCCGCCGTCTGAATTTCGTCAAGGGGTAATGCCGGGGAGACCTTCCCCGAGTATTGCAAACTTCTTATTTCTTCGCTCACCCGTCTTCTTTTTTGCCTTCTTTACCTTCTTTTCTTCATCATGATCTTCTTCTTCTTCTTCTTCCACTCCTTCTTCTTCCTATTCTTCTTCTTCCTCTTCTTCTTCTTCTCCTTCTTCTTTGCCTTCTTCTTAACTCCTCCACTGCCATACTCGGGTAGTGCCAGTCCCAAGCCTAGATAAAGGATGGAGGAGGGCGACGTCAGCGGCCTTTGATGCCACAAGATGTCATTTAGCATTGGAACTACTCGCCTTCAAATTCGCCTTCTTCTCCAAGATCTTTTCTACTGTACAAGTAGGCCTATGATGGATAATTCTCACTCAAACAATTTTGATGCCAACTCAATGGGTGCCGCAAACCAAATGCGGGAGGCAATCACGCACTGTCACCCTGGATGCGCCGTTGTTTCGTTTTTGTTGTTTAATATGAAGCGAGTTGCACTGGAACGTCCTGTAATGCAAAACTCAGGAGCAGAGCGGCTATCATAACTGAGCTATAGATCAGAGGCCTAGCTTAAAAGTGGCAAAAAGTAAACGCATCTTATAAAACGGCGACTAAGATAAATTCTCCTATTCAACTGAAAAGCGAGAGGATCAGTTCTATAGGCCTAACAGAAAAATTCGTAGAAATATAATTATGAAAACGTTCAAGCATGTTTATCAAAATATAAATAAAGCTTCATCAGTGACAACCTAGGGTATCACATTTTCAAACTTTCAGACTTTCTTAAAATACACTTGGTTAGATCAGCTATTGAAGGCCGTGTATATGCAGCGCTTTTGAGATGATTCTTGATATATGCAAACATACATACATAGGGACCTAAATACGTATACAAATATATAGGCCTACATACATGCATACATACTCACATACATATATGCATACATACTCACATACATACATGCATACATACATGCTCACATACATACACATATACTCATATACATACATCATTCATGCATACATACATAACATACAAACCTACTCACATACATACATACATACATACATACATACATACAACTCACATACATACATGTATACATATATGCATACTCACATGCATACATGAATACATACATACATACGTACGTACATATATACGTACATATATACATGCATGCACTTGAGGCTTGCGAGCAATTTATATATATATATATATATATATATTGATATGGACTGAGTTTGTTTATTTATACGCTAAAATACTGAGGCTGAATGGTTTAATTGCATCGTATATATTTGCATATATCTATTCATATGTATTTGCGCTAATAGATATATATATATACAGTATAACATAGACTGATGAAAACAGAAGCACTGCATGAAAGAAAATGTGATACATCAATCGATATAGATGCATGACATATGAATATGTAATATGTATATACAAATGTAGGTAATTGTCTTTATTTGCTCTCAGTTACGTGAATAATAAATAGAATAATAAATAGAATAGTCTATATATAGTCATTCGCATAATCCTCATAATCGGCAGAGATTTTGCATTAGTTAAAAGGTTATATTGAGAAACTTGACTGTTAATTGGCAGAAACTCCAATACATCAACGGAACTATGCAGGGCATCGAGAACTAGATAAAGACCGATTTTTACCAGGAGTTTAAATATGAGTCAAGTGAGATGAAATTTGATTTTTGCTTCTTAGAAGCACAGTACCCTAACCATGGGCCGGCATCTCCCGCAATAAGAGGCAGTCGGGTCAGAATCTGAAAATGAGGGGATGCGCTCAGAGCATGATAACATACGAACAGAAGTCAGACGGTGCATTCAAATAATCTGCGGGGACTCGAATTTTGAAGTTACGCCGTTGCTTTGGGATACATGAGGTGTTGACCGAGATTCAAGCAACATCTGACTGCAAATCAGAGCGATTTTCATGCATGGAGGTCACTTCGTTCTGACCGAGATATAACCTAAGTTTTAAAATATATAATCATAAAAGGAAAATAGTCCCGACTGTAAAGGTTACCGCCGCAGGTCGTGCAAATTATATTTAAGAAATAATATATGTGCATATATATTCATACATTTATATCGGTATATTTATGCGTGTATTAATCATGTGTACAAGTACACATTAAACATGTGTACAAGTATCGACCAGTCATCGTCCAGTTTACAACGCGCCGAATACGGAATGCTATCCGTGCCTCTAGGAATTCCTTGTGTGATTCCACTCCTATTTCTGTTCCTATATAATCCGATTTGCATCAGTGAAGACCTAACGAGACAGAACATTGAAATCTGTACTCGCGTGAAAGGTCCATGCACAAGAAGAAGGGGAGGTTATGTCTTTCTAGGATTCTCCGATTCTTCCCCTGATAAACCAAGATATATCACTTCAAGTAAAGATCTAGAAAGTGGTTGAATTTCTTTGACATGATCTTATCTGGAAGGTTGAACTGTGTCTTAGTTAAGTGGCAATACCCATCAATGTCAATACCATTCACTTAAAATTTATAATCGGCTGTGTTCAAAGAAAATTATTAAAAAGTATGCTTTATTCTCATCCACCTCAGTTTATGTAAAGACTTATTGCAAGCCTACTGAGAGAAATATGTGTTCACTATTTATGCCTTGTGCTAATGATCGGTCACTCTTAAATAATGAGAATCTAGATCATGACGTTAATTATTACGCAAATAATTTTTTGTTCGAGTTCACAGAGAAATTCCTCATCACTTGGCCCAAAGTTTAATTCTCAGACCTAAAACGAATTAGTATTATGCAATTGAACTGTAGGGGCCTTATTTCCAAAAGCTCTAACATTTGCTGCTTCTATCACAGTTAACTATTACTGTTTGGCACTGACAGAAACGTGGTTTGATTCATTTAGCCTTGAAACTGCTGTATTCATGCCAGGATATCACTTTGTCTATAAATGTAAAACCTGCAGGAAGAGGCAGGGCATTACATTTGTTGTTAAGGAGGGTGTGGAATTTGATATTTTGGGTTTTAATCATATAACTACGAGAGAAAAAATGTGAATGGGGAGTTAACTGCTGTATAGATTTTTTATAAACCACCGGGGCAAATTCTTGATACTTTTAATATTGAATTTGATCATGTGCTGTCTCCTCCCACAAAATTCGATACAAAAATTTTCTTATCTGGTGATTTTAATGTTGATCTCTTACAGTTTCATAATCATCTTTTAACACACAATTTTTTTAACTGTCTGTCCTCTTATCATTTCCTGCCCACCATACTTCGACCAAGTAGAATTACAACTTCAGTTACTGTCATTAATAACATCTTCACTAACGCCATTTTTGAATCTTCGAACATTATAAATGAAATATCTGATCATCCTTCTGTTATGGCTTGGGTTGATCTTAATCCTGCTTTGTTTGGTGACCAAATTCACTAGTAGATTGGTAAATGATAACTCAGTGAAACGTTCTAGACAATGCTTATGCAGTTAGATTTGGCTTCGATATCTATGGCATGACAGAATAATGAACAATCGCTTGCATGTGAGCTGTTTATAGAACAAATACAAAAAGGCGTGGATAACCACAGCATTTTTCAACTAATGTAACAAGAAAGCAAAATTATACTTGAAATATCTAAAAGATCGCTCTGATGCGAGTAAAGCTAAATTTATTGCATATCAGAAAAAAAACAAGTACGAATTAAAACTGAACCAAATTATTTTGTTCCCGAATTTGCCAAAAATAAATATAATCTAAAAACATGGAGTGTTATCACATCAATTGTGAAAATGGGTATAATATAGGATCAGCTACTGATTATATTAATACTGATGGAACAATGACTAAAGATACGAGATATATGGCTAAAAAATTTAATGATTTTTTCACTGGCATTGGCAACTCATTAACTGTTAAAAAATTTCCCGCAAAAGAGCCTCTTTTGTCTAGTTTCTTAATTAGCCAATCTTAGACATTTCGTCTATTATTCATTCATTCGTCCATCCATCCATCCGTATATCAGTCTGTCGGTCGGGTCGGTCCGTTCGTCCATCGATCCATCCATCCGTCCACGGATAAATGGATGGATCAATCAGGGATCAATCATTGGTTGTCGGAAGTTCACTATAGAGCGGATATACACTGGGGAAAGGGAGAGCATGCATGCTATCGGGAAATCATAGATCTCGTGCATAAGAAATTGAGGAGCCATTACTGGCGTCTGAAGGGTTTACTAAGTATTAATCGAATGCGTTCCTATGTTGGAGATTTCGATACCGGAATCATGCCATTCGTGAAGACTCCAGCTGGAAGTCTTAACAAAGACCGAATGATCTGATCCGGCTCCAGAGCCAGTCTCTTCAGGTCTGAGGATGTGAATCCGTCTCCATATTAGAGCCAACGCCTCTATCAGCGTTTCTCAGCGTTTGTTAAAAACAGCCTGGACTACTGACAATGGTCCCTGTAAGAGGCGTGCGTACGCGCGCGCACGACGTTCGAAGATAGCGCGCGCAATAATTTTTTGCCCGCGCACACATTTGGTGAGCGTTCAGATTAATTAAAAGTTAAATTTAGCTCACTGTTACAGCTTCTGGAATATTTAACCTATTATGGTCAGAACTCGAAAGCTTCCATATTCTATATTGCGAAACCATGTGGTCCGCCTAATTTGTGAAGAGTTCTTTCCGAGTGGTCCACATAATACAATTGACTTCTATATCCCCTACTAGCTGAGCATCAAAACTTCACCACTAAAGTGTTAAGAAGGTTTTAGAATGCCGCGGGCCGATTCTATCCCGGATAGGACCATGTTGCTTCCGCCTGCGATTTATTCATTGTATGTCTTTGCATCACAGAATAACAACCAATATTAATGAACGCTTTTGTCATTGTATCCTTTTGTCCATCATATCTTAAGGCCTCTCGGCTCTTGTCACGGAGCGGCAAGCCTTCCATCTCGCCGACCAGGGCTACGAGATGCGGTTACCGATACTGCTTCACTTATATGCAAACACGGATGGCTAGAGCTCGTTATCTGGGCATATATATATATATATATATATATATATATATATATATATATATATATATATATATATATATATATATATATATATATATATATATATATATATATATATATATATATATATATATATATATATATATATATATATATATATATATATATATATATATATATATATATATATATATATATATATATATATATATATATATGGTGCGTTCTAAGAACCTGTTGAAGGCGCTCTTCGCCAGCCTAAATGATGCTATAGTTCAATAAGAACGAAGTGTTCCTCCGTCGGTGAATGCTGCTATAGAAAATCAAAAAGTGCTCATTGGTACATTGCTCTCGCACACACGTAGAACCAAACCATGACCGACTGTTGACGGCTTCAGAATTCTTAGTACATGGATGCTGTCAAGAACAACGACAGCCGACTGTAAAGTTGGCATCAAGCGATCCCCTCACCGACTGGCCTTTATTTCTGGGCTGATGCGTTCCAATATCCCTCATATCACCAGGATCGTCCTGGAGTCTGTATTTGACAGAGATATCTCCGTGAGTGGACGTCTAATATCACTGTGAAGTTCTTGGCTCGCCGTTGCTTTGTATACCATAATCCGTGATTTTCCAGTAGCAGAGGGCACTATAAGTTCGGACTCAGCGTCTTCCAGATGGTGTAGGGCCAAGCTGTTAACAAACCGAATTGGCCGTTGAGCTTCGGCTGCAGACGGTGTCCAAATGCCTCTCAAAAGCGCACGACGTCCGGGGCAAACAATTTTGGAACGCAGCCTAGCACATAAAATTAGCCTAAACATGTTATTATTATTTCTGCATTCGTTAAGCGCCAATATCAAATGACTAAGCATTGGCCGATGAGCAGTTGTAAGTGAAGGACTTGATCAAGGCCCCCACACACTTACCGTCTCAGAGGAGGCTCAAACCCGTATACCCTGCGCGTTACAAGCTAAGCACTCGATATATCCAATCGGCTACGTGCCCCATCTGTGACAATACGCAGGAGGTGATTGCCACTGAACTGTTAAAACACATCTGTTTCATCAATCAATAGATTTTCCGAATCAATTCTGATGCTCTGTTATTCATCGTAGTTGAACTATCAGATTTGAACTACCGAAGTTGAACTATCATAGTTTACCACATTTCAATAGAAATGCGGCGTTGTCTCAGTCTCTCTGTCTCTCTGTCTCTCTATCTCTCTGTCTCTCTCTGTGTATGGATGGATGGATGGATGGATGGATGGATGGATGGATGGATGGATGGATGGATGGATGGATGGATGGATGGATGGATGGATGGATGGATGGATGGATGGATGGATGGATGGATGGATGGATGGATGGATGGATGGATGGATGGATGGATGGATGGATGGATGGATGGATGGATGGATGGATGGATGGATGGATGGATGGATGGATGGATGGATGGATGGATGGATGGATGGATGGATGGATGGATGGATGGATGGATGGATGGATGGATGGATGGATGGATGGATGGATGGATGGATGGATGGATGGATGGATGGATGGATGGATGGATGGATGGATGGATGGATGGATGGATGGATGGATGGATGGATGGATGGATGGATGGATGGATGGATGGATGGATGGATGGATGGATGGATGGATGGATGGATGGATGGATGGATGGATGGATGGATGGATGGATGGATGGATGGATGGATGGATGGATGGATGGATGGATGGATGGATGGATGGATGGATGGATGGATGGATGGATGGATGGATGGATGGATGGATGGATGGATGGATGGATGGATGGATGGATGGATGGATGGATGGATGGATGGATGGATGGATGGATGGATGGATGGATGGATGGATGGATGGATGGATGGATGGATGGATGGATGGATGGATGGATGGATGGATGGATGGATGGATGGATGGATGGATGGATGGATGGATGGATGGATGGATGGATGGATGGATGGATGGATGGATGGATGGATGGATGGATGGATGGATGGATGGATGGATGGATGGATGGATGGATGGATGGATGGATGGATGGATGGATGGATGGATGGATGGATGGATGGATGGATGGATGGATGGATGGATGGATGGATGGATGGATGGATGGATGGATGGATGGATGGATGGATGGATGGATGGATGGATGGATGGATGGATGGATACATGCATGCATGCATGCATGCATGCATGGGCATATGGATGAACGAGAACATGGAAGGAGATAAGAATAGAAGGCCAGTCAGACACAGCAATCCATGAATAGTCCACGATATAAACTGTCGCCTGTCTTAAGAGTTTGTTAATGCTCTTGAAGCACTAATTGTTGTTATAACGGAGGGCAATCTCTAGATACAAGCAAAGCGGCTTATAGCTGAAATCGAAAAGGATGCTTTTCATAAGTCTAAGCAGACGATGGGCCTAAGCAAAAGTACAAGATTCAAATTGTGGGAAGCATCACAACACGTCATGTGGCACCTTGGTTAGGAACGGAGAGCTGTACACCTCTACCCTTAAGGTAGTCTGACCGTCCGCGCTGAAATCTTCCACTAAAATCCGAACTGTTCCATAAAAGACAGGTCGGAAACATTTTCTGCTTATCACAATTTGCAACTTTTTACATAAATCGGAGAGGCAAATTTCTGCTGCATGCAGATGTTCATGTAGGCGCTATGTTAAAACACAAGCAAACGAATGCAGGAGTTGAACTTAAAAGCATTCAGGAATTGATGTTCTATACAAGTCGTTACAGAGGCGAAACACATTGAATTAAATAAGACCACAATTATCATACCAGAGTAGATCGGATCATAAGATTAGGTTAGATTTAAGGAAGAATAACTAGTTTCTTCGTTCCCATGTTTTCATCCCATTAAACAGGCAGAGAGGGCTTTTACCTGATCTCATGGGTTTTCTTCCTGAGTTTTGTCCTGAGTTTTGGTCCTGACTTTTGGAATTGCCGCAACTTCTGTCCGCTCTGCTAATTCTTTGTTATTATTCAGGGTCAGGCTTAAAAGTTATCTATTCCGACTTATTTATCCATGCACTGTAGGTGTGTTTGCACTGTAGCCCATCTACATGGTCTCTGTGACCTCAATGAACCCTACCGTGTATTTCAGTTTAAGAGTATAGTGATGTTTTGTTGTTTTAATTTATCAAAACCCAATTGTTTTAGAATTCTAATTTAATTTAAACCGTCTTAAAAGGGCTATAGAGTAATTTGATTTATATGAGCGATTTTGGTCACATCTAAGCTTTAGGACAAATCCCTAAATTTAGATTAAAGTAAAAAGTAAAATGTTCCATATCCCACAAGTGAGACGTAGGGTAGGCGCTGATTTCCTTCTCTTCAGGCCCTTGAGCTAACAATGGATGAATCCCAAGGTCCTGGACATGCACGGGGCCAGTGCATCGCAGGACTTGCCCTACCAAATTGTGCTGCTTGGTGACAGAGGTACGGTGTGCGCAAACAACTTGCCCAGGGTTGTAATACGGAGTCGAACCCACAACCGCACGATCATTGACCAAACTCATTACCAATAGACCACAGAGCCGCACAAATTTAGATTAGCGATTTACATTTAAAGAAGCAATACGGTGAATTTGCACAAAGGTGAATTAGCAAAAGGGTGAATTAGCATTAGAGTGAATTAGCACTATATGAAGTGGCCGAAGTTGTTATTTCGACAGACAGTTTTGAGTTAATGTGTTGGCAAACTTTTGTTACAACTCACGTGTTTAAATGATCCATTGCAAATAAGAACAAGTTACGCATCATGCAAGGCAACATTTTTGAAGGTTAGTCAACAACATTAGACAAAATGTAATCTTTTTCATTCCATGTTAAAATTAAAATAAGAGATATGTATAAAAACGCACATCTTCTACAAATTTGCGTCGACGTAGTCACTGCGCATGAATATCGTTTAGTGCGTCTGGATATTGTTCCTTTATTATCTACACTTCTATCAACAGCAGTTATCAGAGGTCATGACGCAATTCCATTTATAAGCGTTTCAGAGAAAACAAAAAATAAATAAATCTAAAACTCATCCTATAGGGAATGTGAGTCAAAACTTTGGCGTAAAATTTGGCAATGTATTTATTGTTTTTAGATTAAGCCATAGTCGCATTCGCTAAAAATATCAGTTTTTTCACATAGGCCTAAATCAATTGTTTACTAAGGCCAGGCGTACTTGTTTTTGTGTTTAGTTATAGTTGGACTGTTTTCAATTATTACAAGGCAAAGTGTTGGATTAAGTTGTAGTAAAATCATGTGTTGTTAATACCGTTTTTCGTGTAGGCCTTAATAAGATGAAATGATATGTAATGTCATCGCATCCTGCAGTGGAATCGATTACAATTTTCGGACAATTTAGATAATTTTTCTAATTCTGAGATAATATTAATATAGATTATTCATCTCTTTGCATAAACTAATGGAACAATTTTATCTACTTAAGAATTTATAGATGAGGACAGCGCTATAAACACTAAGCTAACCCTATATTATAAGACGTTGACTGAGCGAATAACCTAGAAATCATCCAAGGCATTTGGGCAGAGGCAGCTGTAAATACCTAAAGGAGCAACAGAAACGCGCACCTCTGTCAAATTTCAATAACATTTGTTAATAGGTTTGTATAAGGTCAGAAACCATATTTCTTAAGTTTCCATGACTGATAGCCAGCAGCACTAAGCTGCATGCATGTGCATCTTCATATCAATGCTTGTGGTGTATATGATTTTAGTACACGTAGTTCTTTAATAGGACGTATCAAAAACTCAAATGCGTGTATACATCCAGGCATAGGCGTCAACCCCCAAAAAATTAGTGACGAAATTTTCCCACGTTTTGCAGGCGGCCTGAGATGAGGAACATCGTGAGGGACATTTAAACATAGAAATTCTCTCTATGATAGAAATTTGACAAAGAACTCGTGCCCCAAATTTAAGAATCTCAAGAATATTGCTAGGTAGACAAGTACAAAGGACCTGAGAAACTCCAAGTGATTTTGTTCTACACTATTTAACATTATGTGACATCACAAAGTAAAGGCACAAAACAATCTAAGTTCAAAAGTTCAACACGTCAATCAAAATTTTAATCAAGTTTCATCAGTGACCCTAGAGTGTGTTCTGGTATCACTTACTACTTGTGAGCATGTTGCCGACTTGCATATGTTTGTATATCTATATAAATTTTTATATATACACAAGTTGCATATATACCTGTGAAATATGCTTTATATTATACTAGAGTCAATAAAATATGTTACATAGCAACAGTTTCGTGTAGTTCATTTATGTGCATAAAACACGGTGGCTGATTGGTTGAAAGTCCGCCTCGTAGCCCTTCGGCCTATAATTGTAGCCAATCATACACAGTATTGAGCATACATGCACTGAAACGCTTACCGTGACGTATTTTACAAACTTTACATAGCGCCATCGACTGATGCCTTGTCGTTGGATAATTATGTAAAATATCAGAAGTAGCACGACTAGATATAATAATGAAGCTTTCGGTTTGTCAACATTCATATGCTCATATATACATATTCATGGTTTGTTCAGACTTATATAGATACATAATATGTATGTACATATAATTATATATATTTATTTATTTATTTAATATAATAAATGTGTATTATATATAATATATTTTTTCGGCCTCGACTGTTCTACGGCGCAATACAACTCGTATTATTATATATTTTTTAAATTTTATTTATTATTAATATTATTATTTCTTTATTTGCCGATTTAAGCAATCCAAACAGGCTGTAGATACATAATAACATCGCAGTGAAGTTATTATTATTATTATTATTATTATTATTATTATTATTATTATTATTATTATTATTATTATTATTATTATTATTAATATTATTAATATTATTATTATGTTTCAGAGCAGTTTCTGCAGCACATGTGGCGAGTAGCTGTACGCGCTGTCAATAGCAGTTTGCGATTTGAGACTTGATGACAAGGCAGTTAGAATTGCTGTTGGCCTCCGTCTTGTGGCTCTTTGGTTACTGCTGAATCAGCAACCTGATAGTCTGCGGAATCGTAGGGTTCCGCGGAACTCTGGTTAGTAAGAACTGCCCTAACTATTCGCTTCAGTCTCAAATTCTTGAACTTTTTACCGCTAACAAATATTTATCCCATTCACTTCGGTTTAAACCAGTGTAAATTCGCGCCTTAAGTGGAAGCTATATTTGGACATTTTTAGATCGCACATATAATATATTCACACCTCGAACGAGTGAATGAATAGCATTGATTGATGGCGTTGTTGGTGAGTGTTTGTATTTATATGGGTGATGGTATTGAAAGCAAACATGTGTTTGAGTTCACCCATCAGGCATATTCCTACTTGATATTTATTAGATTTTGTCCTCAACTTGATAAATTATGTTCTGTTGTGTCAGAAAACGTGTACAACATTCACAAATTGTATTTTATAAAAGGCACAAGAGTCTTTATGTCTAAGCCTACGAAAACTTCATGGTTCAGTAAACATACTGCTTTTGCTTATATGGTACAAATGTAAAAAAGAACAGACTATTTATTTCTTCTTTGCGTTCTCTGTCATAAGGCAGGTTCACATTTTCAATGGCGTCACTGATCACAATGTTGTGCTTCCTCCTTAAACTGTCTGTATATCAGTCCGTGATCATAAAAATCGAAAATCTGTCTATAGGTCTTCCTCTTGTTTTCTTGCCATCCATTCTTCCTTCTATCATAATTCTTAGGAGGGAGTTTCCTTTCAGTACACGACCAATCCATTTCCTCTGTGGCATTCTTATCGTAGCCATTAAAGATCTTTCTTCCTCCACCATTTGCAGCACTTCTTCATCATTTGTTTCATGTTCTATCCAACTGACTTTCTCCATCCTTCGCCATGTCCATACATCTAAAACTTCCAGCTTTCTGATTTTCTACTTTTCTTTATTCTTTTTTTATAGAACAGTTAATTAATACAAAAGAGGCAGAGTCGTGTTAATGTCAATTTGTTTTCTTTGTTAGGTAATGTAACGCAATGATGACAATTTCTATAACATCGTCAGTAGCTAGCTGCTTCTGCAATACTTTACAATGTCAACTGACAGAACAATTACTAAGAGTTACATTAGCAAAATGTCATGTAACAAGTTTTAGATATGAGCTTTTCGATAATTTTTGCGGATAATCTCTTAAAATGATGTTTTCTCATTGCCAACAGGTAACAGTTTACGAAAATAAGCGTTTTGTACTATGGATGCGTGTCTTATAAGAACAGAGGCACAAACGTATATATATACACCCACAACACTTCATAAACACTGCCATATATATATGGCAGTGTTCATATATTACATATATATATATATATATATTATATGGCAGTGCTGATGAAAGTGTTGAGGGCGTGAATGTTCTACATCACTTGGTCCTCCTGTAGACTGCTCTGTTCCTAAACAGTTATAAAATTAATGAAGATAAAGACTGCACACACGCAGTCGTAATCTATATGATCGCTCCCATACACTTAAAGGCTGCAAAACAGACGCTAAACACCTCCGTCGTTAAATCTCAGGCCATCGCATAAATCACAAAGGTCAGAGCCAAATGGACGATTCTAATTGGCTGTTGGTTCTGTCGAATGTCACAGAGCATTGGCTAGGTAGTGTGGCTTGGCGATGACGTAGCATCTTATTTTACCGCAGCTTATTCGCTGTGTATGCGCTATATTGTCCACGATGAACCTTTGTATACAAAACTCAGTGATTGTCCATTCTTTGACTCATCGGGGCTTACAGATGCCCTCACGGGGCTTGGTCAGCTTAATCAGCTGCCAGACTTGACTAATATTTTCAGTATCTCGAAGGTCTTAAATATTGTCTTGCAATTCAGGCTAAAGACCTGGCTATACCACAAATCTCCAGTATAGAATTCAAAGCCTTGTGCTTAACAGTTTTGGCCAGCCGTTCTCTCTAAAAAAAACTCTCATACGGTGCTATATAAATGTCCACATATATGCATATACATAAGTACGAAAAACACAGAATTTAATCCTTTCCCAAATTAACTCGAGCCGATTTCAATGTATTCGATATTAAACGCTAATATGTAGACCAAAGATCACCTTAAATTTTTGAAGACAGGCAACAGGAAATCTCGGAAAAGCTTCAAGGTTTCAACAATAGAAACATATACAAACATGTGGAGAATGACTCCGATGGCTCACCAAAGCTTGTATTTGCTAAAAAAAACGCTTAAAGCCTATCCTATTGTTTTAATTTTCAGCTTGCATTGAATTATAGGGAAAACAATTGTCGCTTTATCAAACAACATTATTCTCAACACTTGCAGTGCTTAAAATGATGAAGAAATAATGGCCGGATGCGTAGCCCAACAATAGGCTTAAGATTTTGTGCACGAAGACATATATTGCTTTACGGATCTATTCTAATGACTTCTATAGCGCCATTATCGTGAATCACAAGGCATCAATTGATGTCAGTGGTGTGTATGGCCGCGGGGATCCTGGATCTGGATCCCTCTGAGCACAAGGCCATGCCCTTAGGATTCGTGTAAATCCGATAAGATTTTTAGATGTCCCGATCTTGACTGTGTGTGCTCTGTCGACGGATACGAACGTCCCACAAAAGATCTATTTCACTGTTTGATACTAGCCTGTTTTATTTCGGCAAAATGCGTTTGCTTTCGGGGAAGAGCCAGCGACCAAGTGGGTGAGTTTATACGACATTCCTCAGACCCTCAATTCTTTATGGACTTCGCGTCATCGGTGCTAGCTGTCTCAGACCCATAAATTTTCACCCCAGTATACTGGACCTCTGTCTATAAAAGGAACACAAACATGAAGTCCAAATGTGCTCAATTTCATACTAAGCGCTTCGAAATGTGTTGGCTTCGTCCCGGATCCTCCTGCTATATAGAGGAGAGCTTACGACGCTTCCCAGCCCTCGATTCGTTAGGGGTCTCGCTGTCACAGACCCCTCACGTTTCCTTCAGCTACCAGACTCCTCTGACTAAAAAGTCTCGTACGCCATTGATCGATGTCACCTGCGAATCCTTATAAACTATGCATAAACTTTCGAATCAATATACGCATATTGTTGCTGGTTTGATGTAAAAGAACTATAAACCGACTGTACGCTGAACCTGCAAAGCGAAGGATTACAGATAACGGAAGCATGTATCAATAGTAACAGGAAGAGTGGCATCAAACTGCTCACATAAATATAGGCCTAGATAGATACTCGTATAGATGAGTGGATATATGGATGGGTAGATGGCTGCATGGATAGCTGGATAGCTGGATAGCTGGATAGATAGATAGATAGGTGGATGGATGGATGGATGGATAGATTGATTGATGGATAGATAGATAGATTGATTGATTGACTGGTTGGTTGGTTGATTGGTTGATTGGTTGATTGGTTGGTTGGTTGATTGGTCGATTGGTTGATTGGTTGATATATTGATTTTATTGATTTATTGAATGAATGAATGAATGATAGATAGATAGAGAGATAGAGAGATAGAGAGATAGAGATATAGAGAGATAGAGAGAGAGAGAGAGATAGAGAGATAGATAGAGAGATAGATAGAGAGAGAGATATATATATATATAGATTGATTGACATACAGACAAACAAACAAAACAAACAGACAGACAGACAGACTGACTGACTGACTGACTGACTGATGGATTGCTTGCTTGATTGATTGATTCCTTGCTTGATTGATTGATTGATTGTTAGCAGCGAAGTGAAAAGGTACAAAGGTTTTTGATATCCGGCCATTTGTGCCAATATAGCCCTACATCAGATCAAACCAGGTCACATTTCGTTTTGACTCTGTTTGTGATGTTACCCAATGTTAAATAATGTAGCTCAGAAACATTTGTGGCTCTCTAATCTGTGTGCTTATCTATTAGATTGTCTTATCTATCTGTGGCGGTTGTGGTCTGTATTTAACTTGGAAGAGCGGGGATGTCTAGTCCAGTTTTTTGCCGATGCGGAGCGGCCCACATGAATAACCACCCTTTGTACTTTCGATGTCGAATGAACGTTCCATACCATCTTTACCCATAGTATCTGTTATCTCCTAGGAATGTACAGAATGGGCCTCTTCTTCTGATATTGAAGGTCCTGTATCCATAATATTCGCCGTTTGCTCACATGCGGACCTTGGTTCCATCCTACACAACGCGGGGTCCCTTCTCGCATGCTCAGCGATTTCTCTGGGTTGTGTGTTTTGATAAGCATACATGAACTCTGTATCGACCGTATCAGCTCCTTCTGATTCTACCTGGGTAAATCGGTCCGGACTCTGGCTGTCTGTCAGTCTGTGTCTGTCTGTGTCTGTCTGTCTCTCATCAGTTTATGAGTGTAGACTCAACAGTTTTTACCTGTGAACACGGACCCGCTGTATCTCCTGCTATCTGGATTCATACCGTCCTGTGACCTCTCAACCAGATGTGCCCACACCCTGAAATCGTATCAATTCGGTCTCTGAATCTGACTGCAGCTGTTAGTTACATTTGTAACTTAGATGGGATTGCACTGGCCACTGTTTGTTTGGTCTCTTTTGGTACCGGTGTGCTAAGCTTCTTTAGCGCTAGCCTCTGTTTTTACATAAACATGTATATTCACTTCCCTGCATGCGGGGACTCGGACTGTCTTACCGAGCACACACTACAGGGAATACTCACTTCCCGATGGTACCAATTTTTCGGGTTCACGGTTCCAAGAATCGGTAATATGGGAGCGTCCTTCCCCTGAGTTTTGCACCACCTCATTCTCTGCTATCGCAGTTCAGATCGTCATGATACCTCGCAACAGAGAGGTCCCACGCCCTGAAATGTCCATTAATTTTGGACCAGTTAACAATCCAAACTAATTTCCCTCTCAAACTGATGTAAATTTCAAACTACTGTACAGTCCAAATCAATTTCCACTCCAAGAAGATGCATGTCCACTACAAACGAATGAACTGTTCATTCAAAATTCTCGTCCATTCCAAACTAACATTTTGACAATAATATATGAAATCCTCATTGGACGGTCAATTCGTTTTGATCCTACCTGGTATTCTGCTTGTGATCTCAACTGTCCACTCCAAGTTAATCCCAATTCAAAAACTAAAGCCCAATCAAAACAAATTTACATTTCAAGGTAATATCTACTCCAAGCTAATTTTCACTCTAAACCAATTTCATTCCAAATTATAATTTCAACTTTAAACCCATTTTCACTCGCCAAGGAAATGTACTCTAAATATAAGCACACTTCAAACCAGTATAAACCAACTGTAAAATAGTTTTCAGTCCATGCTTTTCCACTCTAAACCAATTTCTAATTCAAATTAATTTCCAGTTCCAGTCTAAACTATAATTTCTGATTCAAATTAATTCATACTTTAAACTTCCATATAAAATCTTTTCCAAACTAATGTCCACTCTAAACTGTGTCTACTCTAAATAACATCCACTGTAAATAAAATCGCACTTCAAGCTAACTTTCATTCCAAACCGATACCCACTCACAGCTAGTGTTCATTTCAAAATGAAATCAAGTAGAAATTAATTTACACTCTAAAACAATTTCCAGTCCACTGATTTTTCATCCAAATCAGTGCTCACCATAAGTAACATCCACTCTAAAATCAGAGTCCACTTCAAACTAATATCCGCTCTAAACCAATTATCTCTAACCACTGACTGCTCCAAAACAAAATCTACTCCAAAATGATTTTCACTGTAAACAAAATGAAGTATATATATATATACATATATTCCAAATTAATATATAATCCAAACTAATTTTTATCTAAACTAGTGTCAAATATGAAATAAAACCTACCTTTAACTAATTTCCAGTCAAAACAAATCTCCAGTCAAAACTGTGATGTCTGGCAGTGATTAAGCTTTCAGAACACATTTGAATACGCTGATAATAGTGTGCACATGGTAATGTAGCTTGTTTATAAAAAAGACTAATAACAGACTAACTCTTTCAGTTATGGAGAAATATTTACTATCCACATTGCAAACAAATAACCTTTTAGCAATCAGTCAACGAAATCCATAAATCACTGTATCATTACTCAAGCCTATATATAGTCTTAAGCCAGCAACGAATTAAGTAAGAACAATTGTTATCCTTAATCTAAAGGACCTCCCTCGTTGGCATGCTTGTGCAAACGCACCGGCTTGGTGGGCTTCAATTGTAGACCTGTGAATTTCTCTCTTGCCTTTTCCTGGGTATAGGGTCTCCTATTATAGTGGTCAGCGATGAATGTCGGGCACCTCCCGCACTTTATCTCGCTAGATTCTTTTCCCTTTTCACTTTAGAGCTTTGCTAATTTCCTCTACTCTGACATCGAACATAGTCTCTCGTTTCCGAGTTGACCAAACAAACAGTGAGTCACGACTCAGAACAGTGACTGTCTATGAATCGCATGACCTTAGTAGCCATCGAACTGTCACAGTCCGCTAATGACTTTTCCTTCGAAGTTACGCATGCTTCAATCGAACTAACTCCAATCGCTCGACACAATGATTTACAGATTTCATTGATTGATTGTTAAAAGGTTATTTGACGGCGTGATCAACCCCCGATATCCTTACGAATCGTTTATCCCTCGATAGAACTGCCGATCTTACAGTTCTATCTCGATTGATCCGAGGTTTACGGAGGGATTTTCAAGGGACGCCCTATGGCTTCGACGAATTCCGTACAAATAAAGAAAATGGCGTTGTTTTTTGTGGCGCATCATCAAAAATCGACTACTTCCGACTAAACGACACAGAGCCGACCGTTATTTTCAAACTTTCTCTAACTAGTTCTCTGCTTTTTGTTTAGTTTCCAAAACACAGTGTAAGACTTTCCCACAGCCTAATTTTAATAATTTTATGCCCTGCGTTGCTGAAACGTATGTATATATTTATATATAAGTAGATTTTTACTTTGTAATGGTCACTGGTTTCTGGAATTTAGTTTAAACTAGAAATTAGTTTAGCTGGAAATTAGTTGGAGTGAATTTCGAATTTAGTTGTAGTGCTTTGTAGTGATTCCTCTTTTGATCGCATTTTTATCTACATTAGATTTGTTAGCTTGTTTATTTGTAGAGATTATATGATGCTAGCTTTAGCGTAGATATGCATTTCAAAAGTATTTGATCGCCAGAGCCGATATATATATACATAATTATATAGAATGTATATATACCATAATATGGTATATATACCACATACATGTACATATATATGTACATATCTACATATATATGTTCATATATATATGTATATATATGCATATATATGTACATATATACTATATCTATGTACATATATATCGGCTTTGGCCATCATATGCATGCACATATATATGTACATATATATTTACTTATATATATGTATATGTACATATATATATATATCTCGGCTCTGGCCATCAAATACTGTAAAAATGCATATCTACGCTAAAGCTGGCATCATATAACCTCTTTAAATAAATAAGCTAACACATCTAACGTAGTTAAAATGCAAACACAAGAAGAAATTGCTATAAATCACTCCAAGTAAATTCGAAAATTGTTCCTACTAATTTTTACTCTAAACCAATTTCTAGTCTAAACTAATTTCCACTCTAAGCCAGTGTCCATTACAAAATAAAATCTACCTATATATTATATTCTAGAATCCAATACCCAATAAAGTCTACCTATATATAATTTTCACTCTAAACAAATTCTGAATCCAAACTAATTTCCACTCTAAACCAGCAGTAGAAGCCTATATTTCAACAATGCCATTCAAAACTAATTTCCACTGTTAACAAATTTCAAATCCACACATTTCTGATCTATTAAGCATTGCACACTCCTAAAGAAAATCCAGTCTAAGTCAGTGTCCACTTCAAACTAATACCTAATTCAAACTAATCTCCACTCTAAATCAGTCATTGTCTACCATATACATAAGACTATTGGTCTAACGATCATTAAATAGCACGTTTTGAAGTGAAATCTCATAGGGTATACTCATAGTCCTTAAGACAGGTTCGTCTGACTCTTGTTGCGCCTCGCACCAAGACATTACTGCAGCTTTCAGGCTTTTCGGTGCTTGGTCCAGATCTGAGAGTTTAATTTCTATGATATCATTCAGCGCTAAACTAAAACGCTTCATTTTGCATATTCACCGTCGCTTGACTTCAGCTCTCCCTAACCTGTTGGATTTCGACTGAATTGCTTGGATTTGCTCCAGAAAAACCATGAATTATTTGTGGGTTTCTAAGATGCATCAACCTCACCAGCGACGTGCATGCCATAAGCTTGCAGAAGTTAACTTTACACTAAACTTTCTGGACAGCCCAACACTGTAACAAGTTTATCAAACTTTAAAATTGGTCAAAAGTTGCGTTAAATCACTATTGTTGATGTTCATATCACCATTTATCTATTACACTGGTCAACAAATTTTAACTTTTTTGCATCCGAAGAAACTTCAGCTGTTTTGAATAGAATTTGGCACGCTGAATACAATGGTGTTCTTAGAATTTTTGTATCACGTAAGGTTTTTGAGAAAAGTGGTAGGCAAGATTTTAAAAGAAACATCTAAACACTTACTAAGTGCATACATTTACAATGAGCTTGTAATTTAGTTTGTGGACACTAAAACCGAAATGCGGTTAATTTGCGTTTGTATTCATTGTCAGAAGCTTCTTTGATCAGTGTCCAACAGTAATCAGCCAGCATAGTAGTGCTCCACACACCCTGGTATCGTTTCTCCATTGTGGCAATGCTCTGATGAAATCGTTCGCCATGTTCATCGCTGACGTCACTAAGATTTGCTGGGAAGAAATTCAGATGGGAATACCTGAAATGTAATTTTTATTAACATTTTTATCTCCATCAGATGAGATGCTTGTAGCGTCTTTTCAACCAGCTGAACATAATTTGGTGATTTGCTATTGCCCAGAAAGTTGCTGACAACGTCCTTCAAAGACTGCCACGCAGTTACCTTTATTCAGAAATTCGTCAAAGTGAATGCCATTCATCAGTTCACTGATCTGTGGACCAACATGTATGCCTTCTCGTATCCTGGCCTCACTTATGCGAAGAAACTTGTCTCTTAAGTACTTGAACCCCTTTCCCTCTTTCTTCAATGCCTTGACAAAGTGTTTCACTAGTCCAAGCTTTATATGAATTAAGAGATGGCAAGATAACGTTAATGGGATCAACAAGTGGATCATATTGACAACCAAGTGCGCCAAACAATCCTTCAACATCTTTGCAGAAACAAAAAGTATCGTTTTTATGAAAAAACTTTATCAAATCGTCATGTCGCTTGCGAAATACAGAAACTTTAGTTCCTTGTGCCAGCAGATTCCATCCCTAAAGCCGAGAGCCGAGTAATTCCGATTAACACTGATAAATTTAAGTCCCTGACTAGGTCATTTATTTCAGGTTGAGTTACGAAACGAGGCTTACAGCATTGCATGGCATGGTTGGCAATCAGCATCAGTGGAGTCTTCTGTTTCCTCTGTCACAACCTCATCAGCGTCATCGATGGTCCAAACGGCTGGTGGCTTAGGCACAGGAAGACTGTCGTCATGTGGTAGTGGTCTCAGTGCCGATGGAAGATTATGATATTCAACTGATTTTTTTGCTTTTGAAGGAGTGGCCGAAAACATTTGTTCAGATATAACAGTCTGCAACATGACCTTTCTGCTTCCGCCATAACATTGGAACAGCAAATGGCATAGACGACCGAGAACCATTAATCCATGCTCTGAGATTACTGCGCAAGATGTACAACAAATATGAGGTGCCCAACCTTTATCCTGATCGCCAACTTTACATCCAAACTACATTTCTTACGCTTTCTTAACAAGCGGAGTCATTGCGTTCTTTTGAGATTTCAAAGTGAACTCACCGCAGATGTAACAAAACTTAGTTATAGGTCATGTCTTCACACTTGTTTCATGATTCGAGCTGTCCTGGTGTTCTTGTGACTTCATTTTTGTCTCGTATTAAGGGTCCCTCATTATACTCTGCTCGCTTTGTTACTGTATTTTGTTCATCCTATTCCTGCTTGCCAAATCTGGTGAAGACGAGTCTGTCACTTTACACATGCTTCCTTAAGATATGGTCTACTTCAGAACTTGGCTCAAGCTCATTCATTCTATCTGATTCCCAGTACTTCTTGTTCAATTCGGTCATACGATGTGCTATTCTGCAGTTCCACTAACATTATTTTCCGTCTTGGGTTAAATGTAAATTCATGTAGCACATCTTCACCTACAAGTTGTGGGTTGTCTATGTATTTGTTTCTGTTGCTTCTTTTGGTTGGTGATGTTGAAATTAATCCTGGACCTATTAGACTTCAAAGTTTTGATATTGGTCTATTAAATATTTGTTCCCTTCGTATAGTAAAGCTGCTCTCCTTCAAAATTTCCTTTATGAGAATTCTTTGCACATACTTGCTCTTACTGAGACCTGGCTTCAGCCTAGTGACACACCTGGATTCATTTCTGATCTTACTCCCTAACCTTCACTATGCTGAATGAGCCTCGGTGCAGTGATGGTAAAGGCGGAGGGCTCGCCTTTCTTTTCAAGTCGTTACCTGCCACTGCATAAATTCACTTTGCCTCTTCCCGAACCCAAGTCATTTAAGGTCCTGGCTGCTACTTTCATTTCTGGCGACAAACAGGTATTGCTTGTAAATATTTATCGCCCGCCATCCCTCTCTTTAACTGATTTACGTAATGCATTCCAGTCACTTCTTGAATATTTGATTTCCTCCCCTCTGGAAAAGTTATTATGGGTGACTTCAATATTTGTCTTGATATAGCTGGTCATTGTTCTTCATCATTTCTTGATATGTTGGAAGGGTTTGACATGAAACAACTTGTTACCTTTCCTATACATAATAAAGACCACACCTTGGATGCTTTGATAACTCGTTCTGACTCAAAATCATTTCATTCTGTCTCGCCCCTTGAGTCGTATTTATCAGATCATAGGCTATTGCAGTTTCCTCAAATTTTGACTTCCCATTTAAACCACTCTCAAATTATAAAACTGTTAGATTTCGTCCTTGGCATAAAATTGATTTAAATAAGCTGAGGCATGATATCTTAACATCTCCGTTGTGGTTATCTCCTGCAGAAACTGCTAATGAACTGGCTATGCAGTTCCAGTCTACTTTATCTGAGCTTCTTGACAGAAATTGCCTTTTAGAACTAAAAGAGTAGTAGAGCGCATACCACAGCCTTGGTTCAACTCTGCCATTTCCGAAGCTAGGCGTCGCAGAAGTCAGTTAGAGCATTGGTGGCGCCATTCTCGACTTCCCTCGGATCTCAACAGGTTTAAGCAACAGTGCAAACTTGTGCGCAAACTTGTTTCATCTGCAAAATCTGAATATTTGACAAATTTAATTGCTAAAAGTTCTACATCTCCAAAAACTCTGTGGATGGCTTTGAATAAGTTGCTACACAGAGAGAAGTTAAATTTATCCTCTGGTGTGTTCTATGCTACCCAAGAGCTAGCCAGTAAATTTCTTACCTTTTTTGCTGATAACATTTCTAGTATAAGGCTGAAATTTGTTGGTTATTAGGTATGCGATAAATTTCTTTTTCCTAGTTCTTCACCTCTAATCTTAGACTACTTTCAGCCTAAACTCTTACAGAGGTTCGCAGACTCATATTTTCTTCACCTGACAAAAGCTCTCTCCTAGACACCATTCCCATTTCTTACCTAAAAGAATGTTTCGATGTCCTGGGTCCAATCATTGCACCAATTATCAATTTCTCATTGCTTCTCATTTCTCATTGAGGATGAACTATGGCATGAACAAAAGCAGATGGGACCCATCTGCTTTTGCTCATGCCTTACTTCATCCTCTGCTAAAGAAACCTTCTCTCGATCCAGGTGACCTGTCCAATTACAGACCCATCTCAACTTTAAATTTTGACCTAAAATTCTTGAAGGGTAGTTTTGAATCGTAATCAAGCTCACCTTTCTTCCACCCCACTAATCTCTCCATTTCAGTCTGCATACCACAAGTTTCACTCAACAGAATCTGCCCTGCTTGCTGTTCATAATGACGTCAAGTGCTTCATGGATAAGGGTATACGATGACAGCACTTGTTCTCCTTGATTTGTCTGCAGCCTTTGATACTGTCGACCATTCTCTCCTTTTCCATCGTCTCGAGCACTGGTTTTGGGGTTTCTGTTCCCGCCCTACATTGGTTTGCTACTTATCTCAGCCCTCGCACTCATTTCGTATATTTAAGTGGAAATTATTCAGCTAGTACTTTGTTGACGTGTGGTGTTCCGCAGGGTTCTGTATTTGGTCCTCTTTGTTTACATTATACACCACACCTCTATGTACACTGCTAGACGATACCCAAATCTACGTTTCATTTGACAGTTTGTTCATTCGTCTGTGCAGCTGTTGTTTGATGCCTTTGAGGAGCTGCAGTCTTGGATGGCGGCTGATAAATTCCTCCTTGACCCGTCGAAGACTGAATTTCTACTACTTGGCACTCCACAGCAACTTAAGAAGTTTGAATGGCTTAAATCCTTACAGCTGGGGGACTAACTCATTGAGTTGACTGATGCTGCTTGTGACTTGGGCGTTGCTTTGGATTCTACCATGTCTAACACAGCCTATGTAAATGGTATTTGTAAGTCGTCATCTATGTATATTCGTGGCATACGCAGAATTATACGTTATGTCCCCATATCTTTTAGAATATCCTTAACTACTGTAAGGCATTGGCCTACAGTCGCCTTGACTACTGTAACTCAATTCTTGCTGGTATCGCAAAGTCAAACATGCAGAAACTCCAACGAGTTCAGAACTCCTTGACTAGAGCCACAACAAATACTTCAAAATATGAGCATATAGCTCCTGTGCTTAAATCTTTACATTGGCTGTTCTCATTGGCTGTTCTTTTCTTTTGTATTTGTTTCAAATTAAGACTTACAATTAATAAAACATTGAACTCTGGCCAACCACAATACTTAAAAATCAGTCCTTATTCCCCAGACTTATCATTAACCTGCAAGGTCATCTGATTGTCTTTTTCTGGTCATATCTCGGGCTAGAACAGTTCTCGGTAAACGTGCTTTTCGGTTGCTGGGCCTAAATTCTGGAACTCTTTCTGTGTGCCTGTTCGTTCTGCTCAGTCGCTTCTGTCATTTCGTTCTCAACACAAAACTTACCTGTTTCAAATTGGTTTCCACCTTAGGGTACCTCTCTACCTTTTGGACTCACCTTCTGAATTTTGACCTTTTTTGCGGCTTGGCTTTGGTGCGCCATCGGTTGTGCATTAGACGCCGACACATTAGAAGTTGCCAATTATTATTATTACATTTACGTGACATTTTGGACTCACCATGATGCTTTATCGTTTGAAAAGCAGGAAAATATTACCGTGATGGTGAGCCCCAATTATGTTAGTAAAGCATTAAATATATTCATTACGTCACTTACATAATTAGTATGTATGTCAAAATTATCACTGAAACTCTAACAATATGTTAATTACGATTATCAATGGAAACCGTTATGATGCAAACTTTCGGCAATTTCACAAAAACCTCACGTGATAGAGAAATTCCGTGTTCATTTCTAAAATCAGCGACAGGAACACTGCTAGAATCACCAAAATTCATTAAGGAAGCAAAAATCATGTTGATCAGCGTAATTATACATTCATATACATGGACGTCACTGAACTTTGATGCTTGGGAAACGGAACTATTCATTTAGATGTGGCCGAGTACGAAAGAGTAATATTAATACACTTCTTTAAAACACTTTATTAAAACACTTCTTTTCCAGAAATCTTATCCTGATTCTTCCTCTTCCTCTTGTCTCTCTTCTCGCTTCAGTTTCAAACAGCATCCACCGTAGCCGTCCGACTGTCTGAGTGCCTGACTCCTGGATCTTGACCCTTTTGCCTATCGATTTTGTTTTGACTGAGCGCCTGTGGATAAGCTGGTTCCCGCGACTTAGCTTTCGTTGAGCGCTGTAGAAATTTCGAGATTACGATTACATCCGAAATATATATATGTGCCCATGCATTTGCTATTGATCTAGAACTTAATGTATGTTGAACGGAAACGCCAAGACAATGCCTTCAGACTTCAAGTCGAGGTGAGCTTGTTTACATGCATCAATTGAGATACTATTATGTGGTTCAGTTCTACAGAAATATTATGAAAGGGGTTGTCTAGTACAACGAGATCGTGATATCGTTTTGCTTTTGACAGACCCGTTTAATCTGAGGACAATCCGCTTCTTAACATTCATTTGAATATGAGCGAAATCTCTTCTTATTCATGAGATATGTACTCATCGATATGCAAGTATATACATCGCTCGTATATATAATATATATAGCCCTATATATAATTATATATATGGAAAATATATCGAAGGGCGCATTGTATTATATGCATATATATGCCAGTTTTTTAGTTTGGCCGAACAAAGAAGATTCAAAGAATGACCTGGCGATAGCAGGTCATGAATTTAAATGCGTGGTTCAGAGTGCATGTATATCGCGTGTGCTATAGAAGCTAATCGCAATAAATCGCCTCCATTAGTATATATACTTTTTAAAAGGAAGTCCATTACTACACTGTAAATGTAACCAGAAATTTGTATATATATATATATATATATATACTATCCAGAGCTATGCAGAAATCTCGTATCGAATGAGGCCCGCCTAAGTGAACAGCTGCCCTCCATGCAGTTACTAACTCGTGTAGTATATACCATCTGTGAGCACGGGGTCGTGCAAGGTCCCCACCATCCCCCCAGATCCGACCTTGACTTCACCTCTTGCAATATATGGGCAGTTCTTTCATTAAAAACTGAAAACGCTGCTCTTACACAAATCCTATCTTGATTCCCCCTCTTTCCATTGCCTCTCTCTCCGCTCCAATTCTAACACCATCCACCTTGCCACATGTGTGTATATATTTATGTATTTGTATGCTTGTGTGTGTTAAGCCTATGTAAGTTTCAAGCACTGTGTATTTACTCGCTGAAAAGTAATGTCTGGAAATAGCTTTCACTATAGCTAGACTAATAACGATATTGTCTGGCTTTCAAGCACTGAAAACCAATTGTTATATTCAAAGCCAACCGACTTCATCCCAAACTCAATTATAAAACTACATGCACAATAGGAACTTCAGTCGTTCACCCCAAACTTGACTAATGCAACTCCCTTTCACATAAAACGCCTTCAAATGATCCAGAATGCTCATGCCCGTCCAGTTATCTAAACGGACCCACCACCACTACCATCACATAATCCTTCTATAGTGCTCAAATCACTTCATTGGCTTAAGATCCCTCAACGCATCCGATACAAAAGTGTATCTCTTGCCTACATTGCCCTTTAAACTTCTCAATCCTCTTGCTAGCTGTTGACTACCCAATCGCTTAGATCTATACTAGCCCTTCCTCGTACCTTTCTCTGTCTCGGCCTCCAGTCTCCTCCTCTCTCAAATTCTGCAACCGCTCCTTAATCTAATCTTTGGAACGAACTCCTCAAAGACCTCCACCAGTTAGCCTAACCCCTCTTACCTTATAAATCTGAACAGTAATCCGCTTGCCCCTTCCTCTGCCTCTTTTCACTCAAGACTGAAAAGCGACCTGTTTAAGGTATCTATGCTGCTTCCACTCCTGCACTATCTCATGGCCACCATCGCCAACGATTTCCACCATAGCACCGTGTCTGCCCTGCTGGACCGCCGGATTCTGATCTGGCACCGAAATTGGTCAAGCAAGCTGGTTCTTATGGATTTGATTTGATATAGCACAGGTGAATTAGTTGGTCTCGCAGTAGTAGTTCCGCAGTTTAACGACAGCTTATGGCATCAAAGGCCGTTGCCGTCGCCCTCCTCCTTTATCCAGGCTTGGGACTGGCACTACCCCCAAACAAGACAGTGGAGTTAGTTGGTCTCCCTGATGCTGAGGAATTTTGGACACTTATATTTACATTCACATAATGTATATATATATATATATATAAACTATGAACGCTAATGAATAATCTTGATTCCTTTACTATATAAAGATGATAACCATTTTTTGAACTTATATACTTCCATCTTTTTACATAATATATATATATATTAAACGCATACTATTATTCTAAATATATTTAGACACCAGAACATAATAAATTGAACAGCATAGACGCAGCCAGGCTCAGTTTCATATTTTAAAGGGTATTCTCATGCCCTACTCTCTTAAAAATAGTGTAGAGAATCGGTCTACAAGTGTAGACTTCTATGCAACACTTAATGTTGAGGTCTGGCTCATCGGCAATGTGTGGACCTCTATGCAACACTTTTTGTAGACGAGCCGGCAGTCTACACTAGTGTAGACACAAATTGCAACACTTTTGTAGAGAACGAGGTCTACATCGGTGTTGCATTTTGGCTACATTTATTTAGCAAGAATGTCTACATTAATGTAGTGCTATCTCTACATTTATGTAGTTCTCCATCTACATTTATGTACTAATAATGTCTACATTTATGTAGTGCGGAATCTACATTTATGTACTAATAATGTCCACATTTGTGTTGCGGCATCTCTACATTTATGTACTAGTAATGTCTACATTTGTGTTGCGGCATCTCTACATTTATGTAGCGGTCGTGTCCACATTTATGTGGCGCTGCAAATACATTTTAGTGGTTTAGGAGCTAAATTTATAGATTGGAATTTGCCACATTTGTGGAGCTGCATATAGTTATGTTATACGTTTTCTGCATTGATTTACTGTTGTATCTACCTATACGCAGCCGTGTTTAATTATTACTACATGGACGTACTAACGTGCTGAACTCATTACATAATAAGCAAATCATTAACTACAATTTATTAGGCTAAATGACAACTTTTAATCACAAATTAAGGGTTATCACAGTTCACATAAAGCTTAAAAACAAATCATCAATCACTGAACAGAAGTTGGTCCATTTGAGGTAGTAAAATGAATGTCACTATTATATCATCATCATCATCATGATCCATGGGCCGAGAGCCCGTACTATTATATAGTATGATGCTTATTGGAGATCACTGCAAAGTAAGTAAGTAAGTAAGTAATGCATTTGTTAACACGCCATATGTCCATCGACTGAGCGAGGAATCGTAGGCGTGGGTGGGTTGCATGTCAGACAACAAAAGCAAGACGATACAGATAGGTCTTTAGCCGCTTTACGAATGTGTCTAGTGAGATATTGTCGTGAGTAATGTAAACAGGAAGGCTGTTCCAAATGGCTGGTGCTGAGTTGCTGAATCCGCGTCGTGAGAAATCAGACCGAAAGTCTCGGATGTCAGGGAAAGACAGAAGGTTTTGTGTAGCTGATCGCAGAGACCTGGATGGTAGGTAGCGATGTAAGGATGATGACAGGTAAGCTGGTTGATTGGTCGAGAGTCTTGCGTGTGAGGAGAGCTATCTTGTAAGCGATTCTGGAGCTGACAGGCAGCCAGTGTAGCTGCCGCGATATCCATCTTCACATAACAAGTATTCTGTATTCGAAATAGAGCTGGCCGAGGTTTCCCTTCGTCGGCCATTCTCTCAAGTGCACCATCCACTGTTTCGTCCTACAGAGACAAGAGCAAAATTACAAAATCATATTCTAAGTAGTTGTTCAGAGCCAGTGCAGTGACTGTAATGCAGGGATACTGTTTTGGTAAGCAGTATTTGTCATGGCCCTTGTCATGGAATTTGGAAATCAATTAAGTTTTTTTAGATCTTTCATCGTGATACCTTTGAAAAGTGAATATCAGTAGTCTGGCCAACTAGAAACCAGGTCCACACTTGCCACAATATACAGCAATTGAAGCAACACATGGAATTTGGTGCTCAGCCAGGGTCAATTATTTATAATGTAAAATATCAGATTATTTATAAAGTAACATCTTATACTGTATTAATTTTAAAAAATTGAAAGATTCACTTTGTTAAATATTTTCTTCAGTCTCTCTTGGATGCAGTGTGGTAGGTAAAACTCCAGAAATAAATAGCCCCTTTTATGTAAATCAAGGCACGATGAGTTTGTAACTTACAAGAACCAATAAAATGCTAATTTCAGCTGCAACGAATAAAACAGAGCATACAACCAAGAAACAGGTAGCATGTGAAAGAATACTCATCCAAAGAATGGCCAATGCATTGTGAACTGGATCAGTGCAGAAATGACAAGTATGTCTTAAAACACAGTAACATGCCAACTAACTTAGGATAGACTAAAAGAGACTGAAAAGCATGCTACATTGCAAATGGCAACATTTATTAACTTTAAAAGGAACTGAGACATCAACATACCTTCATCATAGTCTTTAGTAATGTTGTTAAGAAGGTCCCGAGTTAAAGTCGATGAAGCGGCTAAATTTAGTATCCTTTCCTTCATCTGCTGAAATTCAACTGTCAACGACTTTTCAGCAGAGGTTACAGCCAAAATTCCTCTCCAATCTAAAACAGCACAGTCATGCTTGAGAAATAAGCATCACAAATTGCCTTATTGCCATTTGCAGCAACTGACTAGTCAGTGCAACTGGCCTTTGGCATTTTAAAAACATGCTCTGTGTAACTGAAAGAAAAGCAGCTAAAGTTAGTATCCTTTCCTTCATCTGCTGAAATTCAAGTGATGGATGTAACTGAAAGAAAAGCAAGACTCCCAGCCTGTTAAAAAAAGTCTGTCATCAACTATTACTGTTAAAGGCTGCTATAAAAATGTCCTTTTCACTTTACCATATCTTACCCTTTCTTTTTACCATCTCATCTTACACATACAACTGCAATTGAGATTTTAAAAACTACACAAGTCAGTAGTTGAGAAGACATTTAGCACCACTCTACTGAAACTTCATGAAGCACTACACACTGTCCTCCAGCAGCAGTTCAGGTTATATGCATCCCTAAATTTTAAAGAAGTAATTACTTGAATGGCAGTGCATGTAATATGCATCCCTAATTTTATTTTTAAAAGGAAAACAACTAACCCAGCTTTATGTGGATGAGTCCACAGCGTTTTTATTAAGGCATTTCTTGACCGCCTGGATCGAATGGATGCTTCAAGATGACCTGTATGCGACACTGGATCACAGAACCTCTCCTGTGAAACAGTACAGAAGAAATTTCTGTAACGTGCAAAAAAGTAATGTGTACATGGAAGTATTGCCAAAGTTAAGGTTTTGCAGTCTTGGACATATTCACTCCCAACTTCCTCTCCTCTTCAATCACTTTCAAAACCATAAGTATTATCTCCCATTGCATTCCATGCCCCATATGCCTCACCAAGCACTTGCCACATTAAAAAATGAAATGAGCAACCTCTTCAGTGTTTTGAAAAACTTGAAATTGACAGATTAAGATGAGTAAGCCATAACCTTCTAGGATAAAGTAGAAAACAAAAATTAAATCAAAGAGCAGCAAGGTAAAAACAGTCCTAAATAGTACTTACATCACGGAAAACTGGAAATGAGTCTGTAATGGATCTAGCCATTGCAATCTTCTCCTCTTTACATGGCCGGTCTTGTCTAAATACAACGGTAACAAAATTTGTATTTCAAAATCACGTCTTTAATTGTAATATCATGCCTAAACAAAATAAAGACAAGGTTTTTGGGCATACTTATAGTATCGGGGACCGCTCTAATTTGGGACGAGGCTTTCAGCGAGCGGGCGCCGAAAAGCAACGGCCAAAACAGAGCGGTCCCCGATACTATAAGTATGCCGGCATTTGAGGCAAAGCTACATGATACTGAAAGAAAGGTTTTAGTGGTCTCTATTTCACAATACCCTTATCACGCAAATCACACATCAGGTTTGGGATTAATTTCAGCCATACTGGAATGATTTGGGTCAACAGTCCCTGAACTACCTTCACATTCCATTCTAACGTCTACTGGAGATCTGGAAACTATATGCACCGTGGGTTTTATATGAGACCTTACAATGTGAAGAAACAGACTGAATAGTTTACGGAAAGAACTTTGCACGGCCTACAACGCACATGGATTCGCAGCTCGCCAACATTATTGTCTTTGCAAACGGGCTCTGAAAAGCGGGTAAGATGGCTCGCAAATGTCACATACGTAACAAACATTTTAAAAACACAATAATATAAATCTGAAGAAAAACAGAATAAGAATTACGGTTAAATAGTTTTGCTTTCAATCCAGCGAGCACCAAACACAAAAGAACGAAACTTCGCGCCAGACCACGCGTGGCTAAAACGAAAACAACAGATTGCGGCAGATACGCCCGTCTGCATGACGTCATATTATTCTACTGTAAAATGAATATGCATCATGTATCGTAATCGTAATCGTAATTCCGAGATTTCTACAGTGCCCAACGAAAACCGTGCCGCGGAGACCAGCTTATTCACAGGCGCTCAGTCAAAACAAAATCGATAGGCAAAAAGGCTCCGGTTCCAGGTCAAGATCCAAAAGTGAACATCTTTACTTAACGCAGAAAACATCAAAATCATAGAAAACAAAAATTAACTGACACATGAAAGAGCACCATTGTTCAGAAGTCCGAAAAATTAAGCTCGTTGCGCATAGGACATGAAGTCATGAAACTGGCTATACAATTGGTGAATGGTGCTATCGGGTCGGCATCTCGCTGGCGGCTCATATAAGCGTTTACGATTACCACAAAATCTAATGCTAAAAAATGTTTATTTCAGCCGGGATTTAAACTGTTTGTTCAGTCAGATATTATAATTTAAGAGACATTTTCCGTTCGAGTCCGCTTCTGCTGACTTTACTGAGTCAACCGAAATCGTGTGCTTCACTGGTTTCGATGATTTCATTCATGCGTATACGAAATTCACTGCATCGAGCGACCAGTATTTTCCATGTGCTTAATCCGTAAACCTATAGATTTGGACTGTCAACCTGACTCCAAAAATCTCGAGCCACATACTGTCGTCTAGGATATTTCTGAAATCGGACATTGTACTTACGTCAAATTCGGGGTCACTTTGGGTGTCTCTGAATGGCAGTAACAGTTTAACTATATAAACTGCATATTTTGTGACATGTTTGTGTTTGCCTTATATTAACATACTAAAAGATTCATTTTCAGTTTCATATTTTAAAGGGTATCCTCATGCCCGAATAACCCGAGCTCGCTACCAAACTTGGCCATATTTATGATCGTGCCAACATAAACCCTATGCCAAATTTAACTGAATCAGTCAAATGCACATATAAAACATTGCTAAGGCGTGAAATTTGCGACTAAATTTTGCGCAACAATTTTGAGTGAAATTCAATTTTCAATTTCAATTTCAAATGCTCTTGCTTCTCTGCATAATTCAGTCCTTAAGTTTTGAAAATTTATCCAAACTGTAAAGCAAAAAGTCCAACAACGAACTGGCGTCAAGTGAGTCGTAATTTGTAAAAAGAAATTGGTTATCGGGTGTAGGTTGGAGGCTGAAACAGAAAAAAAATGTATGAAATTAAGACAAAGTATTTACAAGTTGGCTGTCGTTGGAAGCATCACCAAGGATAATAAGAGATACCAAACATTTTCTGGGTGAAAAGCTACTCAACGACATCATAACAACCGTATCAAGTTTAAAGTAATTAGTTAATAAGTTTTGGATTTATATGGGATCAGATCTGATTCTTATTTGTCTATATTTATTAAACCGATATACATATATATATATATATATATATATATATATATATATATATATATAATAAATACATATATATATATTTATCTTTATTCATATCACAGTGATCTTTTAAATCCTTTACATAGTTAGATTTATTTTTACATAACTTCATTAGGGCCTTTGGTGATCCATGGTTGTTAGTCTTTCAGTGTCTGTTTGCGACTTATTCAGAACATTATACTTATTTTACTAGATCAGCGAATGATGATCTTGGAAGCTCTGCCCGCACAAGTAGTAGAATAAGTTTCAATAAGTGTGCTGGCCCTTTCTTATGGGTTAAATTGCCTCGTGATATGCGTCTATTGTCTGGCATACATACACTTGTTCAAAAACACATGCGTCCCTTTTTGAACACACTGGTCAAGTTTGTTTAGTGTCTTTTAATTGATGAATTATTTATATTTATTTTTTGTCCTATAATTTGCATCAGATCTAAATTGTTTTAAATGTTACCGTCCAGTTAGACTGTCTTTAGTCGTCCATTTTTGTCACTGTAAATTTGTTTCATGTTATAGGCGACTCTAATAAAAGGGTCCTTTGTCCTTTTGGGTCTGTCTTTTGTATCGCTCAGCTGATATCTTGTATAGTCCTATTGTTATTATGATGTTATCATTAAGTTCAGTAAATAAACGAATACACTCTGTATACGACGTTTCTTACACTAGCCGTTAACACTAATAGTCATAATCTGCGGTCAAGCCTTTGTGTTCGTTATTTACTTCTTTTATTGTCAGAGCAGCCCTTTCGGCGCTTACTTTTACGTATTAATTTTTGTTAAAATTCGTTAATCTTGTATAAATGTAAGATAAGATAGGAAGACTTTCGTTTTCACACTACGCAAGACGAAACTTAATGACGTTTTTACACGTATATAAATGCTGCGACATTCATTGGTTGGTGAGGAAGACAGCCACGCATGAACGCACAGCTGTAAAAATCCTATTGGCTGGATGTATGTAGGCGAGCTCAGGTGCGCCCTCGAGGGCTGCGCTGGCTGGCGTATTGCCGAGCCTATAGATAGGTCCTCGGGTAGAGGACGGTTGAAGACAAGACAATGGACACAAGTTGTCACGTGTACATGTGACCTCATGAGCTAACTGAACATTAAATGATATACGTTTAGACCTTTAGTTTGGCCCTTCGCGCACTAAACTGACTGCCTAGCCTGGCTTTGAGTCAGAGTTAATGTAAATGAAAACTAAAGACGTGTTCTTCTGCAGTAGTTTTTCAGCCGCACTGACTCCATTAATTGTGGCACTTGATAGACAACATAATTTAACAGCGTTAACAAAATTCTGACTTAATAAATCGTAATCGTACACGTAATCCCGAGATTTCTACAGCACCCAACAAAAACCAAGTCACGGGGACAAGCTTATTCACAGGCGCTTAGTCAAAACAAAATCGATAGGCAAAAGGGTTCGGTTCCAGGTCAATATCCAAAAGTCAGGCAGAGAGACAGCGCGGCAGCTACGGTGGGTGATGTTTGGGATTGGAACGGAAAGAGGGATGAGAGGAAGAAGGAGCTTAATTAGAGGAAACTATTGACTTCACATTTGTCTGATACACTGGCTATACAGCTGCGAACGCGATTTTTTAGTCAAGGGGTCCAGTGTGACATCATGTCCTTCTCGATAGACTACCGTGCCGCATAACTTCTTTGACGCAATTTAATACAGCTGTCGCGTTAGTAGGTCAGTCACCACGTGGAACAATCGTCCACCTACCATCAACTCATCTGTCTACGCCGGGCTCTCATGCTCACAGCCCCGCTGACCTAGAGTTTGCTTTTGTTAATGCGCTATATAAAGTCAATAATATTATTGAATACAACCAACCCCACGCAGCCAGTGATGCAGCTAGGCGTTGATGTAGCGCTTTTCCTCCAGTCTGTCGCCCTCGTCCTTTTTCTTTCCGCCCCTCCTTTCATCCGTCCGTCCGTCCCTATCTCCATCTTTCCACGCCTCCCTCCTTTTCTCATTCCCTCACTGCTTTCCTCTGTTTTTATTCTGCCTCATATAACTCTCTCTCTCTGTCCCTCTCCCCGCGCCCTCTTTCCCTCCTTCTCTCCCGCCCTCTTTTTATCACTCTCTCCCTCCCTTCTTTCGTCCCTCCCATTCTTCCTACCTCTCTTCCTTAATCCCTTTCAATATAACTGAAGAGCTAGTTTACTGCAAATCCAATTACTGGTTGAATTCCTATAGCTTCTGCTCCTTCCGAACTTATAATAACGGGCGATTTCAATATATACATAGAAAAGTAAAGCTAGTAATTAAGTAAGTAATGCATTTGTTAACACGCCATATGTCCAATCGACTGAGCGAAGAATTGTAGTCTAAATGCTCAGAACCATGCTTCACAATCATTCCAGGATCTTCCATGCTGCTTTGAGCTTATGCACGTCTCCTTTCCAACGCGTAACACGGGTCAAAAGCTTGATCTCCTGATAACCCGGTCCAGTTGTTCTGCTGGTAACATCTATCTCTCCTTCTGAATCATATTGTTCTGACCAAACTGCCATTACTGCACAGGTTTCTTTCCATCATAAGCCATCTTCCATTTGCTCTCTTATCAGCCGTCGTCCTTGGGAAATGTTCAACGTCTCAGCCTTCAAAGCTGACATCCTTGCCCGTATATTCGTATTCGTGCTCAGCACAGAACCTACTGAATTTTCCCTCAAACTAAATTCAACCTTATCTAAAATCCTGGATAGGCAAGTTCCTGCGAAGTCAAAGAGGGTTGCTGCAAGCCTTCCCAGCCTCGGTATAACTCAGATATTGCCGCTGCCAGGAGACTGCGCAGTCGGCTTTGCACGGTGTTGGCGACGCTCCCATTAATCTTTCAGGCGCCAGTGTCGTGTTGTCCATAAACTTGTCTCATCAGCCAAGTCCACTTATTTGCTTCGTCTAGTCTGTGAGAGCTCATCTTGTCCAAGATTATTATTATGGCGGGGAGTGTACAAAATCCCACATCGCCTCATATGCATTATACTCCCTAGCTCTTCATAACTCTCATCCTTTGCCGACGGGTTCCCACGATCCTTTGCTGACAAGGCCTCGACCTTAAGACTTTAGTTTGCCAACGTTACTTCCTGAAATGGCCTATCATACTCTATATTTCCTCCACCGGTTCTCTGCATACTTTTACCAGTCACTCTGATTAATATTTCGTAATCTCGTTTCTCCTCTCCTGATAAGTAAGGTCCCTTTGACCTAATACCTACCGCCCTTCTGAATGAATGCTTGGATGTCTTGGACCAAATTATCACATCTCTCTCTCTCTCTCTCTCTCTCTCGATAAAGGTTACGCCAGTTTTGCTCAAGCCATAGTGCGCCCTTTTCTTAAAAAAACATCTCTTTCCTGATGATCCATCAACCTATCGGCCTATATCTACTCTCAAATTCTTTTAAAAATCCTGGAAAAATTAGTTGCTTACTGCCTGAGCTGTCACCACTAGTCCCATAACCTATATCTTCCCTTTCAGTCTGCCTACCGATAATGCCATTCCACTGAGGCTGCTCTATTTATCATTCACAATTATATAATCGGCTCAACAGATAAAGGAAAATTAACCGCTCTCATACTCCTTGACCTATCTTTCGCTCTTGATACTGTTGATCGTGGCATTCTTCATTACCGCCTCATCTCACATTGGTTCGGTCTTTCTGATCTCGAGCTCCGCTTGTTTACATTTTATCTACACCTTCGTCCTCAATCAATTCGAATCAACCAACACACTGCTGCCCCCATTGTCTTGAAGTACGGTTTTCCACAAGGTTCTGTACTAAGCCTGCTCCTGTTCACATTATATACCACTCCATTCGGTTCAGCACTCACTGATAGCTTGCTTGACGATCACTTGTATGCTGACGATACCAAGCTATTCCTTTCATTTGGCAGTTCTACGTTTAATCTTGTTTTCCTCGCACTTGCTTCTGTTTTGGCGATAACCAGTCTTGGATGGCTAATAATAAACTTCTTCTGAGTCCTTCGAAAATCGAATTCTTAGGCGGCTTACTTATTAACCGAACTGGACTCTCACGCAGTTTGGGCGTGGTGTTTGATTCCACCATGTCATAATCTAATCATGTAATTCCAAAGTTGAATTTAGCTCATTGCGACATTGCTGGAAGCGGAAGCAACAACGACCCCCTGTCGTGAAACAGTTAGCCCTGCAAATATCAGCAGGTTATAGCATATATAATCCAGGCCTTAATACTCTGTTGGAGTGCTGACGTCCGTAAAGGGGATGGGGAGAAAGCAATGCCATATGCGGACAAAGAGGAGGGAGGTGCCCCAGTAGGTCAGTTTTTGTAGGTGTTCTTTATGGACAACCCCCAAAGACAAAACAGAGTGCAGGTCCCAAATGTTACTGCCCATGCAATAGGAGAGTGCGCCCACGGAGAAAAAAAGTAGAGGGAACACTGATGTACTATTATCCCCGCTTGAAGATATCAACTGATACTCTCTCCTATAGCCCAGCATCGGTGGAAGAGGACAGAACCGTGCAACTCGCATAGGCCAAAGGCAGGTTGTCAACATAGACGGTGGAACCACGGGATCCGGGGCTTACTAGGGCCCCCTCCGAGCGCACGCATATATATATATATATGTGTCGTTTGATACTATATATATACATACAAATATATAAACCCCGACACCTTGCGCCGTTATTACCTCATTTAGTCAAGCCAGAAGTTGGAGGTCGTGTTTGAGCTCGATGTTACATATATATGCATATGTAATCCAGTTTATAGTGTGAAAGAGCATAAAGTACAAAACCTGTAACAATAACTCAGTAAAGCGTTAACTCATTGAAATTAAGGTAAAAATCTCCGGTGCCTCGCTCTCGACCCCCACATTTCATTAGTCTCCGCCGCCTCTGGTTGTTCGGTTGCTGATATTTTGTTGCCATATCAGTGTTTCGTCCTGATGAAGGAAACGCAACTTGACATGTTATATGATTATAATATGTAATATAATTTGCACATGCATGATTTTATGTATTCACGCGTTTTGTTTTAATAGTTAAGTAACCTAAAAAGAAAACTTATAAAGCAGTGAGAGATTTAGATGCAAGAATAAATATATTTATACATATTAATCAAAAGATTGGAAAAATATATTTATATATTGCATCCGCGATCTGTGCATATACGTCATATTTTCATGTATACTGTTGGCGCGTGTGTAATATTCATATCTACCTACATTTTATTTCAAAATGTCTCACCTATGCATAAGCATATGCATACTATATTATTGTATTGTATCTGGATATATTTTAGCTGCACAAATTAAGATGCAATGCCGAGTGTAATCGTGCATAATATATGCACGCTTATATGAACATATACGATTGGCCGCGCATATATTAAACGGCAAGGTTTACGCACGCATGCATCAATGCAAGATCATATATGCGCAACGATTTATCTTGCAAAATTGTATTTACAAATAATTCGATCAGAAAGCAGATAAAACTATCGTTTAGTATATACTAATGACAATATATGACTCTATAATCTGCTATGAAATGACATCTAAGTATAAGAGTAGTAACTTAAATGCTTATCAGCTAAACATTGGCACGACTATACCTGTGTATATAAATACCATGCTGATAATTATCTATTAAATTATGTGCATAATTTTTAATTCACCTTTAAATATAGATGTCGAAAATGGTAGACATTACGTAACGATGGTAAGATTGCACAAACCACTGATGTTGTTTACCGGCCTAGCACAGGTAAATATATGTAAATATATTATGCATAGACAATTATAAGCATATACACATATATAGGCTACGCTTATACAGCGTATAGGCCCACGAAGTGTTCCGTGGATTTGGAGGTATTTTATATTTCGTCTCAACATTTCGTAGTTTGCATCTCTTTGCGATATATTCGAAACGAATCGGAAGAAAGAGGCGAAGGATTGAAAAACATCTTATCTCATGAAATTAAGCAGAAAGAATCAAGCCTCCACTTACTCACAATGTGGCTTGGCTTTTTGTGCCCATGACAATCCTCTCTCTGTCTCTCGGTTTTCCCTTTTGATTTCTCGTCTTCTTCTCTTATCCCCTCTCTTCTGTTGCTCTATTTTTATGCTTCTCTTGTCCCTTTCCGTTCTTTTTCTCTTCCCTGTTTCCTGCGTACTTCTCTTCTTTTTCTGGTTACCTAGTTAGCTCTTTCTCTCACTGTTTCTCAGTCTCTCTATGTGTGTCATTCAATTCTCAGTCTCTCTGTGTATGTCATTCAATTCTCAGTCTCGCTATGTATGTCATTCAATTCTCAGTCTCGCTATGTATGTCACTCAATCTACATGTTTTTTTCTGACCTTTTACGGAAAGGTTGCCCGTATGTGGCGTCGCGGCCATTCGTTGCATCTTTTCGCTCCAATTACAAACCCAATAAGTAGATTCAAACGGATTCTAGCAGCTGTTAGTTACATGTGGTGGATGGTAATATACATATAATTTGAGGCCCATGCAATGTTGCTTTTAATGTGCTTTTGGCAAAGGGCATGACTTCTGCTTATGATGTGCATGGTTCCACGACCAGTTTAAAATTACACTGGGAGGCAGTGGGGTCCGAAACTGAAGGCAGAGGTGAAGGTCAACTCCACTGTAGTCTAATACAGACCATGGTTTAAATCCCACTCCAAATATATATGATATATATATATATAGGCTACTTAAAGGTCCATTCGTATATTGACCCATTCATAGCGTTTATATACAGTAGCACCCTTCAAGATATAATCATACCTAGAGGCGGTCGAGGTTACTGGCTACATGGTAGAAATGGGCTCGATCTAGGATTTATCTAGCTCTATTAATCCAAGACAAGTATGTTTACCTTCGAACTAGGAGACCGCCAGGCTGTCTCTGTGAACATGTCCAAGAGAAAGAAGGAGGTCTAAGCGCACAATTAATCTCCTTGAAATAATACAAGTCCATTAAGCTATGATGACAACATTACTTGAATAAGTTTGGATCGACTTTTTGATGTTCGTGATCGGAGTTCCGAATGTATCGAACATATTGTTCTAAACAAATGGCCAGTGCTAAGGTGATAGGCTATTCCTTTGTAATGTGACAGCTGAAGATTCTTTGAACAATATAAGAAAACCTATGATAATGCATAGTCCTTAATTCAGCATAAGAAAAAACATCAAGTACCGAGACAACTATGGATGACCACAGCTCTATTGAAAGACCACAGCTTTATTGAAATCATGTGAAAAGAAATCTAAATTATGTTTAAAATACCTAAAAGGTCGCTCTGATGTAAATAAAGCTAAATTTACAGCATATTATAATAAGTTTAGACAAATATGAATTAAAGGTGAGCAACATTATTATACAACAGAATTTACCAAATACAAATATAACTTTTAAAAACGTGGAGTGTTATTAGATCATTAGCGAAAATGGGTAATATATATGATCTAATATTGATTGCATTAATATTAATGGAACCACAGTTAAGGGTGCTAGTTCTATGGCTAATAAATTTAATGATTTTTTCACAAGCATTAACAGCTGGAATTACTTATTCATGGAACAGTCTCCTATGATACGTTTCTTAATGAATCAACCCTAAATTCCTTTGGAATTTGTCCCACATCAACAGAAGAAAATTTTAATTTGGCACAATCGTTTCGTATTGCGCATATAGAACCTTGCATGCTAATTCTGCTTTATACATGTAAGCTGTTGCTGTGCCTTTATCGGATATAGTTAATTGCTCCTTTTCAGCAGGTATTGTCCCATAAGGGATAAAAATTACTAAAGTGGTACCTATATTCAAATCTGGAAATAAGGAAGATGTTGCTAATTATAGACCACCAATTTCTGTATTGTCCTTCTTTTCTAAAGTTCTTGAAAAACTTATGTGTGAAAGGTTAAATAGCTACTTGACAAAAATGAATATTTGTATGCTCATCAATATGGATTTAGATCGGGACACTCTATTACTATGCCATTCTTAAATATGTATGATAAAAGTTCTCAGACTATTGAAAAAAATGAATTCTCAATAGGAAAACTTTTTGACTTAGCCAAAGCTTTTGATTCTGTAGATCATAGCATTTTGCTAAGTAAACTTGAAAGGTATGGGGTTCGTGGTACTGCTATCTGCTGGTTTAGAAGTTATTTGTGTAAAGATAGTCTATCGCAAGTAAAACTCATTCGTTGTGGAGTTCTTCAAGGGTCTAACCTGGGCCCGCTTCTGTTTCTTCTTTATATAAACGATCTTCCTAATTCATCTAGCTTACTTCACTTTATCATTTTTGCAGACGACACTAATGTTTTTCTGTCTAATAAATCATTGGACATATTACTGGAGATGGTTAACACTGAACTTGTGCATGTAGCAGATTGGTTTAAGGCGAACCGACTATCACTGAATTTGTCTATGACTAATTATATCTTATTTCGCTCTCTTAGAAAACTCCTCCCATGGCAGAATATAAAACTTATCATTAATAATAGATTACTTATACAAACTAACTCTACTAAATTTTTGGGTGTATATATTGATGAACATTTGACCTAAAAGTACCATATTAAGCATGTACAGGTATCTACTAAAGTTGCCAAAAGAATTGGTTATCTCGCATTAGTAATGTGTTACATTGCCAGGTTCGTCTTAATCTATATTATGCCCCAATTTATCCGTATTTGTCATATTGCAACATTGTATGAGCCTCAAATTATCCATCTCGATTAAAGAGATTAACTATATATATATATATATGTGATCATTTGTTTTGATTATGTATATATATATATACTCCAGAAACGTGCAGTATGAATTATTTCAGGGTCATCACCCTATTCTAGCACTGACCAATGTTTTGTTGACATGAACATTTTCAAAGTTGATTGTATTGACAAATTGCAAATTTATGAGTTTATGTATCGGTATGATCATCATCTATTTCCCACTTCTTTTAATGATTATTTTCTAACTTATCTTGGATGTCGTACCTATTTCACTAGGTCTGAAGACAAGTACTATTGAGGATTAGCCCGCACAAATACCAAACTATTCTCCATAAATATATATTGTCCCGGATTTATGGAATAGTTTACCTTCTGATATGCGTACACTGCCTAGTTTGTACTTATTTAAGAGGCATTTGCGTATATTTGAGCACAATTTCCAATAGTTAAGTTAGTTTTGTGTGTTTGTTTGTGATCATTTGTGTTGATTATGTTTTAGTTTTAGTTTTGCTTTAAATGTCTTAAATGACGTACTTTGGTTGATATATCTTAAGCTGATCATTCGCCATATATGCACATTTGTATTAGGTTATGAGCGGCTCCATTAAGCGGGATCTTGTCCTTTGTGACCTGCCTTTTGATGCCCATGGAGATTTTGTACGCTGTTCTTAAGAACATCTTTGTTTATTTCTTTCTTTGAACGGTTTCAATAAATGAACATTGATTGATTGATTGAAAATAAGACAGTTGCTTTGGCATTATCTCAGCTCGGTTAAAAATCGAGGTTGCACGACTGTACTAAGATTTTCAGTCTAAGCTCATCCTCAGCCCAACAGAATGCAGAGTATACAGGACACTGCCATTCTGCATGACCATAAAACAGCTGATCCGAGAACAACTAATTGTCTAGCATTCTCTTTCTCATCAGTTTCCTATCTTTATCTGCCTACTTCTGCTACTTATCTTTACTAAGTGTTAAGTAACCACCGCCGATCTGACACTAACTTATGCTAGTTAGTGTCAGCTCTGACTTCTGAAACCGTGTGCTCCATTTCTACCAGGTCATCCTAACATTTCTATAAAAGGTACGCCTGCATGACTTATATATACTCAGGATCCCTTGTAAAGCATACAAATTAAAACAGCTTACTTACTCACTCACTCAAATCGATACTGTGATATATATATATATATATAGGTGCCTGCACTAACATACTGATGTTACCATTATGTTACATTATGCTGATGACTCAGATCTATGACTTCTGTCGTCCTAATGTCACCGACGTCCAGCATTTGCAGACCACCTCAATGAGCTGCATTAGTGACAATGTTGATTAGTGATTATGCTCAGATTCTTGATAGGTACTACAGAATGTTAGTCTCTTACCTCTCTATCCTCTCTGCCGGAAAGATGCTGGAAATGGTAGTATTTCTGCAACTTCTCAAGTATCTCAACAAAAACAAGGTGTTCTTTGAAAAGCAGCTGTCTAGCGTGTTAGCCACTCTACTGAGTCTGTCTTATGCATTCAACACTCTACTGAAACGGTCCTTGCAGATATTCAGTCTATACATACTTCTGGCCTGAGACTCTGGAAACTTCTCTCTTGATTCTCTTCTAGATATGCTTGCTACATTCAACGCAGTCGACAGCAGCATTCTCCTCAAGAGACTGCGTCGATCTTTCGCCATGTAGAGTGGATGACATCCTGCATGACTGGCAGACAGCAAAGCGTCCGCCATGCCGGCTCCTTCGACGACGACCATCTTTTACCTTTGACATTCCTCAGTGTTTAGTTCTGAGACTCATTCTTTTCCTCCTTTATTCTGCCGACATCTTGGCCAAAATATCGAATCCTGGCTGCATGGTCGTCATTATGCTGATGACTCACAGATCTATGACTTCTGTCGTCCTAATGTCACCGACGTCCAGCATTTGCAGACCACCTCAATGAGCTGCATTAGTGACAATGTTGACTGGAGGAAGGGCAATCGACTGCACCTAATTTCGTCGAAGTCATGATTTCTCTGGTGCTTGTTCTCATGTATGGTGGGTAATTAGATTAACCCTTTCGATACTGGTGCAGATGTTGTTGAACCAAAGAACGAGGTTCGTGATCTCGTTCTTTTCTTGACACAAATCTCTCAAATGATGTAACATATTAAAGGACATGTGCGGACTAGCTTCGCAATTCTATCGTAATCGTAATCCCGAGATTTCTACAGCGCCCAACGAAAACACGTCACGGGGACCAGCTTATTCATAGGCGCTCAGTCAAAACAAAATCGATTGGAAAAGGATTCGGTTCCAAGTCAAGCTCCAAAAAGTCAGGCAGACAGACAGCGTGGCGGCTACGGTGGGTGATGTTTGGGATTGGAGCGGGAAAGGGAGATAAGAGGAAGAAGGGAGTCAGGATAGGATAAGACAGCTGAGGTCTGTTTTTCGGTTTCTCACAAAGAATATGAGCTGCCAACTCGTGCAATGTTTGATCCTGAGCCTAATCAATTACTATAATGTCACATTAGCTAGTTTCCCACAGCGGAGTAACATTCGTCATTAGGGGGTCATCAGCTCCGCTGCTTTTCTGGCCGTTCGAATTAAAAAGTTCGACCGCATCACATCCGAACTACAAGACCAGCTTCAGTGGCTCAGAATCCCCGAGTGTATCAAGTTCAAAATTTGCATTCTCGTGTACAAGTGTCTGCATAAATGCGCACCACGTTTTCTCGCAGACCACATCACGTCGCTATCACTGCTGCTGCGATCATCAAAGTCTGCCGATGCTTTCGTGCCAGCAGCTAAGACTAAATGGGTGAACAGGCCTTTGGGGCCTCTGGTCCATTTTGAGCGTGGAACAGCCTCCCGGGATCTATTCAAGGGGCCAGAATTGTATTAACCACTACAGACAGACAGACAGACAGACCGTGTCTCGGATTGCCCCTGTAGGTAGAACATTTTTCGGTTCCATAATATATATATATACACTGTGTATACACATAATACATATAGATATTTTGATCCGTGAATGCTAGTTTAATATAGGTATTGTACGTATACATGTATTTTGCTTACGTCTAGGCCAGACTTACATGGTCGATTGTCGGTCGATGGCCGTGGGTACCAGAGGGATTGCCGGGGTCACAAAGTCATGACGCCGTCTAGACAGCGATGAAGCCCAAAGAAGGGTACATTCGAGGAACATCCGGTTCATGAAGGCGAGGAGCAGTTCGTTCAAGAGGGACCCTGCGAGATGACAGTCGACTGTCATGGGTCGAAAGACATCCGACAAGAGTGTTAGCCGACAGGACGCCGCCAATCATCGGATGTGGCACGTCGGAATACAGACGAGGACGTTTCCAGCGTCAACTGACACTAGAGTTCAGACGATTCGAGCTCCAGACGGGAGCTAGAACTCGTTGGTGCAAAGATGATTCGAACGCCATCCGGCGTTCAACGCTGGCCCAAGATCGTCTAAACCAAACAATATAGGTCCATCCTTTTCCAGGTGCAACGAAGCATCAACTAGTTGGTGACGGAAGACGCCGTTCTTCGCCACTTCCCAACTTCAGAACGCCTCTCACGACGGGAACAGTGGCCACACCGAAGGAACTGTGAGTTATCGCAGAGCTGTTGTGGTCTGGAGCCTTCGACACGGTGTCCTCTAAATATAGGCCTTCTGGACTTAGTAACTGTCTTTAGTATATATATACACGCTAAACATTGTGTGCTTCTTACGTTTAAAAACTGGAAATTACAGGATGTTGTTCTTGGTTTTGATGCCATGGATCTGTTCTGACACTTCCTTGTCAATTTAGGCAGAGGGCATACTCGCCATCCCCCACAAATCCGACAGATCAAAAGTCTAAGCTTACACGTTACAGATACAGTCCGTCTCATAGATATCTATAGACATTTATCTATTCTTATTCTTCCTCCGCTCCTCTTTCTTCCATCTGTCCGTATTCCTCTGTCGTTCCATTCATTGTCCGACCGACCATCCGTTCCTGTCTTTCCATCCGTCTATTTTTGTGCCTGTGTGGTTGTATCTATCTATATATGTCTCTTTTTCCTTCCATCTCTATGTTTATTTGCCTGGTTATAAATCAATTGATACAGATGTCTGTAAATATATATACACACGCACATTCTGCACGAGTACAGCGTATTCGAAAAAACACGCTTGCGTTGCTTTGGAATAGCGTTAATCAACTGCTTAGTTGTACCGTGAATATAGCAAATGCCCATATTTCACATATATTTTTCATATTTCCACTTCGGCTGGTTTTTGCTTTGATCCCTCTACTTTTCCTCGTGCCGCTTTTTAGAGTGCATTGTCATAGCCGTAGTCTTTTTTCAATTTACAATTTCTGTGGGTATCCCTAACCGAAACCGATTTGAGGGAGAACTTAATAGCGTGTCCCGACCTTAGCAAATGGGGCTATGGCCGGAATGGACCCTGGATCCGCCCTTGACAGAAATTAACTACTTTCCAAAACTGCAAAAAAATCGTTACCAAATTTGCACCCTTATCGGATTTTCAAGGGCCTTGAAGGGCCTTGAAGGGCCTTGAAGGGCCTGCCGAGGGGATCCCGGCTCATTATGCCAGAGTCAAGACTGCTGCTCGGGTAGGTACTTAAGGAATTCGGGCCTCTGACTCCAGTAGTGGCCGATAAAAGTCGTGCGAATTCGATAAGACAATTGCAACGTAAGTCGCTTTATCGAATGCGAATTCAGAATCGCCTACAGTCGCAGATACATTGAATTTGCTAATGCATGGCATTCTTAGAAAGTTGTCCCTTGGCTTCACATATGCCTCTCGGTTGTAGTGTTGCACTGCCTTGCTATAGGAACCCTTTCCGTTCTTTAAACTCATCGCTTCCTCTTTTTGCCTTATTTCAACTGTCCTTTCTGCTTCCGAACGCCTAGCTCACCAATCCTCTTCCTCCTTCTCTTCCTCATTCCTTTGGTCGTCCTCATCCTCATAATTCATTCAATCGCGGTACCTTCAGCTTATCCGTCAGGACTATCATCACTCCACTAGGTTCTCTGATTGTCTTTCTCTTGCCATACATCGAGTGAATACTGCACTTGGCAGCAGGGCTCTTTCTGTTGCTGGCCCAAGGTCTGGAATGCACTTCCACCATCTGTCCATGCACTCTGCTGTGTCACTTGGCATATCTTACAGTTCTCGACTTAAGACGTTTTTGGTTTTGTTTCAGCGTGCTTATCCACACTAGGCTGCCTTTCTGTTTCCTAGGACTGATCCTTGGAAGTGAGCGGACTTTTGGAGTGCCATCGATTGACGCCTGGTTCATTTTTACAATGGCGATGAGAAGTTCTTGGATTGGATTAGATTAGATTAGATTAGAATCTATCCGCTCTTCGTTTCGACTTCATTTTCCCAGTATCCAGTTGCATTTTCGAAAACTAAACGTTAGTTTCATCACACATTTCTATGCCTAATGGCGTGATGATCTGGCTTGCAGATCTGTCAACGGTGGCCCGGTGAGGAATTTGACCTGTTAAAATCCATACCATGCAGGCCAAAAAGGTTTTCCAAGATTCGTGTTTCACTATCGCACTCTTGCGAATTCTGCTATAAACTTGACTGCACCACGGAGTCCACGCTGGGATGGAGGAATGAGGCGGCGCGCGGGAGAGAGGACTGGCAGACGGCCATCATACACGGCAGCCAAGTCGCTAACATTTAACATTCATGGCCGCCTCACCAGATGGCTTAAAGAGACTGATCCGTTCAGTCCATCCTAACAACGCTTTGCCCTTTAAAACCCAATAATACTTAGCTTTAAGGTAAGTGCTTTCATTTTAGAGTAAATTTATCCCATTGTGGGGCGTCCTTCCAACCGAGTCGATGTTCCTAAACTCAGTACAATTCTGATCGATGGTTCATTTATACTTTGTTCACTGAAAAGTGGCACAATCGTAAGCTGCATTTTATTTGACCACAGGGTATTAAAGCCGAATAGATTGAAACCATATACAGTATAGGCTAAAGGAAAGCATATATTATTTGGTGCCTGTGTTTTATTTTTACGAACCCATTGTGACTGTGAGTAATAATGCATGTCAATACGCGTCTTATATATATATATATATATATATATATATATATATATATATATATAATTTAAGATTTCATTTATATTTAATGCGGATTATAATGAAAGTGAAATAAAAATTTGATAAATGTGCTTTATGACGTGAGCCTTTGCTTTATAGTGGCGTCTGCAATTTTTTCTGGCATGGCCAGAGTTGTCACCATCATTACATTCCCCGTGATAACTATTCCTTCCGTCTGGTTAGCAACCAAAACGGGGCGGCTTCCGCCGGCAGATGGCGCAACAAGTTGCATAAATCGATGTCCTATACAAGTCACAGACAGACGTTGCCTGCCTAACTGGAAGAAATACATGCATCATGAAGCACCTTTTCTTCGTCAAAATGTCATGTCACAACGATATGAATTACTGTGAAAACGTACATGATGACGATGACGACGACGATGATGATGATAAGCAGGAGAAGGAGAGAAGGAAGTCTGTAATTTCTACATGTGTATTTCTCGGAAAGTACCATTCTTTTCTTCGATACACACATATATACACACATACATGCACACATACATACACACATACATACACACATACATACACACATACATACACACATATACACACATACATACACACATACATACGTACATACATACATACGCACGTACATACATACGTTCATACATATATGCAAGGGCACATTCAGGTGGCCAGTTCGTCCATGCCTCTCCCTCTTGATCTACTTATCACCTCCATATGATCTACTGCGATGACTGCAGCTATGTGGCCATTGCTTTCCTGCGGTCAAGTTCAAGCTTGCAAATTATTTGATCTTACACGAAAATTGCTCAATAATTATTGTATGTTCACAGTTCTACTGTAAACAGATTTGCGATTCGCAGTTGTTCTCTTTCTTCAATTTTTTGCTGGACGGTTGCGGTGTGCTGCTGATTTCAACGCCGATCAGCAACGTGATATGTTGAAGAAACGATGAGAATGTAACAGCGTCCTACACATGAGTTCAGGTGTAGGACACATGAAGCCAATACCGGAATATTTTCATATTCTCACCATATCTTCAACAGATGACGTCGCTTTTGTGTTTCCTCATCCAGCGAGTCTGAACACATCATCTTTAAACTCTGAATGGGAATTCGTGCATGCGGGGGCCTGTCAGTTCAGACTGCTGTAGTCACTTATCTGAGCACTGCTTGCTTACTGACGAACCTTTAGATTTTAGGGGCCATGTAAGATACATTTTTGCAATCTAATTATGACACTCATATTTTCGGATGTATTAAAAGCATGGGAGGACTGCTGAGAAGGAAATTGAATGGAAAGGAACCAATCCAACAGATTAAGAAGTAACATTTTTAATAGAAGGCATGAAAACATTAAGTTTATAAGGAATTTAGGAAATTTTGAAATGATCAGCTAAATTTCCACTACTAAAACAGGTCGTTAAAAAGATTTAGCGATGCACATCACAATCTTCTTTACTTGACCTTCCATTCCGAACACGGATCCCCCCACTCTAAAAACCGTGCCGACTCTCTTGCGTACATAAACTGTTAATCTGTGCCCCCAAGTATTTTCGCTTGTCGAGACCCTCTGTGTTCGAGTTCTCTTTTTTGTGGATGGCGCGTGGGTTTTGCGTTGTTACTGTTTCGGACGTCTTGCATTGTCGAGGTCGGCGGCCATGATGATCAGCGGATGTGACGTCAACGGTCAGCCGCTGCATTCACTATGTGTCTCCGGTAGCTATGTCTGTTCGGTCAGTTCTGATCCTCGAGTCACGTGTTCTGATTGCGGCCGGGTAATCGCGGATTCTGCCCGGTGTGAGGCCAAATCAGGTCCAGACCAAAGGATTGCTGCAAAATATTGTGATTGTTTCATATGACCAGGAGGTGGAAATGTGTTTCTAAAAAACTGCTCTGTCGGTACTGTTTGCTGCCGCCTCGTTCATCAGAATCACGTTTTGTCCTAATTACGACTGCAAAAGTGCAAACTACTTGGGTAACTGCATCGGCTTCTTTTTTTCCACTTGCTGTGAAATATTCGTTCCTATGAAGTTGTGCTATTAAAGCAACAGGATGTTTTAAACTTCTCTTCACCATGTTGTGCCAAAAGTTGACAGAATCGGAATCGTCTTCTGCCGGAACCGATTTGGCACTATTCTGGCAGTTGAGCCTTCGGGCCGGCATCGACTTCCGCTACGGTTAGGTTCTAATTTTCCATAAACTACCAAGAATATTGTCTAGTGATTAATCACATTCACTCTAACCTTTAGCAAGATATTAATGTGGCCTTTTGTGACTTCGGACATTTTCTGTTCGCAGAAATTTCTTAGGCGACTGGCTCCGAGTAGTAGCAAAAAATCATAATCTTTGGTTCCTTGAAATCATTTAGACTCTATAATCCAGGATTTCTCGGCTTGTTATCCTGCTGAGTCATGCCAAATCCTCGGGAGTTTCACGAGAAGAAGATGACGACGAATGGTCTGTTGAGCTGAAACAAAACAAACAAGGATTTCGGTTTTTAAATTGTCTGCCGGCGACAGAACCGGATTTCTCCCCGTAGACACTCTGTTTATTAGGGGCTTTGCTCTTCCGCACTCGCTCTCCTAAACTCCCTTATTTAATCAAGGTACTGGACCTTCTGACTAAAACGTCCCTTCGCCGTTTCCCATCCACAGTTGATAGTTGGCCCCATGTTCAGAGTTCCTGGAGCGCATTGCATGGAGGATGAGGAACGACGACGGGCATTCAAAGGCCGTTCACATGGTTACCTCATCGTTCAACATTTCCTCTTATGTGGAAGAATACTGAGTGTCCGAATATCCATCGAGGTCTGTGCACGGCAGGTAATCGTTACCAAGTGGCCGATTGGTCCTAGGACCTCTACGAAATTGACGATCCACGCCACTCCAAAGACTCGAGGCCTGGCTGAAATCCAACCATCTTCGCTTGAACCCCAGCAAAACCCAGTTCCTCTGGCTCGGTGGCTCCATCCAACTCTCAAAGATTGACATGGCAAATTTATCCCTGCTCTTTCCTCGTCTCTTTTCATTCCTTGGTGCGTAACCTGGGAGTGACCCTGGATCGGGAGCTCACCTTGCGGGAGCACATAAATAATGTCTGCCGTACCTGTATTACCACCTTCGCCAAATACGCACTATCCGACGCTCCCTTTCAACCCAGGCCTCCATCACTCTAGTCCGCGCATTTATCTGCTCCAGAATTTTGGAAACATGGTTTTTGCCGGTCTTGGATCCTCTTCCCTTTCCCAACTTCAGTCTGTCCTAAATGCTGCAGCTCGCTTGATTGGCAGCATTCCAAAGTTTGGCCATATATCCTTATTCATGCTGGAAAAACTCCACTGGCTTCCAATCCGAGAACGCATCCAGTTTAAAATTCTGGCCCTTGTGCGCAGCTGCTTTGTTGGCAGTGCACCTATTTATCTAAGGGAGCTCTGTGTCCCTGTTTCTTCTGTCCCTGGCCGCCGACTGCTGCGATCGGCAGTCCAGGGAGACCTGGTAGTTCCTATGGCTCGCACTACTACTGCACAACGTCGCAGCTTCACCGTTATTGGCCCTGCCTCACGGTACAACCTGTCTGGTGACCTTAGGCGGGAATTCCTCTCTCTTCCTCCCTCTCTTTTCCGCAAGCGTTTGAAGACCGTGTTATTCCCCATTAGAAATTGGGCCGGGAGCGCCTCTGATGAGTTTTATCTTGAAGTGGCGCTTTATAAGTTTTTGATTACGATTACGATTACGATTACGACTCTTCTCGCCCTTCCTTCAACGAACCCAAGATTTCACAATTGCAGACAGTATACATGGGTCTGAAGCTCGACGCTGTTGTGGAGGAAACTTGTCAACCCTTTATAGGTTTTTGGATGTCTCTGGTCCAGATTGGCGATCACACTTCGATCACATTAGACCAAAGATCGTCAGAAACACACGACATCTGGAGCAAAATCGATAAATGACTCCGAAACGCAGACTTCGTCGCAGCAGAAGTCCGCATGTGCTCGAAATATCGACCAAATTCAACGCATGAAGAATTACTCTACTGAAATAACAGTATAGGCAAAACAACGTCCATTCGCAAAACCCTATAGGCCTACAATCTTTTAATTTAACATAGAAATGTCATGTGTCTCAATGTCACAGAAATTGGCATTGAGAAAATTGTAGTGGTAACTATAGGCCTACATGTGTACAATTTATTTTTATGTAAAATAAAACAAATTTCCTGTACTGACACGCATAGTGTACCATAGATGTCAGTTGTCAATCTAACAATCGATTAAAACAAACTTGCCAGTAAGCTAGAGTAGTTCCCGCGACTTCGCTTTCTTTAGGCGCTGTAGAAATCTCGAGCTTTTAACGATTAGCATCCAAATGCACAACATTGCAGTTATCCGTTTCAAACGGGCTTGAGCACTGAGTTGAGCAGCAAGTCACCCTAATTTGATAGAGCGCCAATATAAGCTCGTCTCCAGGACGCAGCTTTTGGGTGGCGCTGAGAAATTTTCTGAGATTTACATTTACATAACCTTTACATATAATGTACAGCATTGACCCAACATCCTACGCTTTGATTAGCATGTTTATCCAGCATCCCATTATCTGATGATCAGTACTACAAGGCCCCCGCTTATAATATACATGGAACCCCGAGAAGTAAATGGTTGGTGGGCGCTTTGAGGAAGCGCAGTTTCGGGAGTTTCATTCTCAATTTCGATTTGTTGTGTATGACAGATTAGACAATAACATATTAGTATTATTGTCGCATTTCATGATAAAGTCCTAGCGACTGATCCACCCTCTAGAAAAACAACGCATTAATAAAAACCGAACTTCATGGTCATGATCACATGTGATCTCGCGACCTTATGCTTAAGGTTAGTTACAGAAGGATAGTTTAAAATAAGGTGTAATGTAAGTTAGAGCAAGTCAGTCCTTAGAAATTGCTAAATCACTCGGCTTAAGCGCAATTAGTCTAGCAATTGATTCTGATTGGACGATCAATCGTTACCCTCCGCAATGCCAAACGAATTGACACCAATGAAATCGAAATAAACAGTATTAGCAGGCATCACGCCATGCATATGTAGGAACCACATCTAGCGATGCAGGCAAGTTAAGGTAAAATAAAACAAAGCAAGATAAAGCTATGCATTCAAACTGTGTACACACACGCCCACTCTAAGCCATAACCACACATCCACATCTCCACACTCAACCACACCCATGAACTGCCGCACCAACCCCTCCTACTTGCACTGACTCTTACACCTCACCCATACACCCACACGTCCATATTTGAATAGCTCGCAATTTGTCCTTTGACCTTTTCTGACCATGATGAGACCATATGTAAATCAACTCATATTTACATAGCCCACTCTTCACAGGATCGGATCAGGCCTTCGTCATCTCTGCTTCTCTCTGCTCCTTTCTCCTCGCTCTCCGACCGGCTACAGACCTATCTGTCTCTTCTTCTCCTCTGCTCTGCTCTGTTCTGTTCTGCCTTCCTCTGTTCTCTTCTCCTCTGCTCTCTTTTCCTCTCCTCTCTTTTCCTCCGCTCTCTTCTGCTCTCCTGTCGTCTCGTCTCCTGTCCTCTCCTGTCATCACCTCTTTTCTGCTTTTCTCTGCTCTGTCTCCTCTCCTGTCCTTTTCTCTCCTCTGCTCCCATCTGCTCTCCTCTCATGTCCTGTCCTCTCTTCTCTCCTGCTCCTTTACTCTGCTCAATCTGCTCTTCTTTCCTCAACTCTCCTCTCCTATTGTTCCTATTCCACTGTCTCTCCTCTCCTTTCTTCCACTGTATGTCTATCACTGTCTCTCCCCCACTGTCTGCGTCCCGATCTCTCTCCCTCTATTCCTCTTGCTCTCTACCACCTTTCGCCTCGTTCTTTCAATATATGTGATTATGTGCTGGCGGTTTGTTATGTTCTCCCTCATCGTCTATCTCAGTCCCTGGTTCCTCGCTGTCTCCAGCCCTCCGGCTGAAGCCGCGATCTTATCCGGGGTTAATGGACTAATCTTCCAATCGGTTATCACGGGAAGTGCCTCATAATAACCTTGATGCAGACTCTCCCGTCTTTATTACCGTCACCAGCCTCACAACCGAGACAGGTCATGACCTGTGGCGCGCCGCAAAGCCAGGTGATTGTCACCTGGTTAATGCCAACCTCTCTTTATATCTAATCTTAAAACTTCTGTAGCGCCTGTTTGCACAGAAGATTACGGGAATAAGTTATGCTGAAAACGACAAATTGTGATAAAAGTTCGTAAGTAAGTAAGTAATTTTTATTAAAAGCAAACGTCACATTTTACAACAGCAATGCCTACAAGCAATGACAAAGAGGCGCACTATCAGCAAAATATTAGGCAGCAAGTATAAACAATTTAAAAGTCTAACTGTAAGCCTACATGCAGCTCAACAGAAATTTAAAAGCACAAAAATCTAACTTCACATATGTTTCGAGAGGAAGCTAACAGCATTTATGTTGGTCCTATAAGACCAGTTATATTGGTCTTGTGTTCATATTGGTCTTGTGTTCATATTGGTCTTGTGTTCATATTGGTCTTGTGTTCATATTGGTCTTGTGTTCATATTGGTCTTGTGTTTATATTGTCTTATGTTTAGTTTGATCTTATGTTTATATTGATATAGTCGCAGTTATTGCTTGTGGTACGTTTCTCAGAAGCGCAACCAAAATGCAACCTATGTAATGCAGAAGCATTTACTGTGGTGGAAAATCCATTACAATGTAAGCCAGTGTATTGAAAGAAATGTGAAATACGAAAGACATTTCAGTCCTAACTAATGCTACACAGAAACTGCTAATCAATGTCAACAGTTAATACTTCTCGATTATAGATTTTGCATAACTTGACAGAATATAAAATTTCACCATACAGTTTGATGTGATATATGATACCTGGGGATATGATATAATATATGATACGGAATAATATGAGATGATGTATAATATGATGCGGTAGTTTGCTATATAATACGCTGTAGGATGAGGTATATGATACGGTGCTATATATGGTCTACGTTAAGCATGACATGATGTGACTTGATATCTGATACCGTGTGATATGATGTCATATGATATATGATACATATATAACATATATGCCTATATATATACATACATTCACTGCTACAATCACACGCAGCATTAACTGAAAGAAAAAGAACAATGTTTATCTTTCGCCTGTAACTCGGAGTCTAGCATCTAATCAAATCTCCACATGCGGTGCACCTCATGGTTATGACAATGAGGTTCTCTAATTGTTTAATTAATATAAATTAGGCGTACTGTTTTCTTTTTTCACAAATTATTTGATTAGCAGTTCGATAGAATAATTTTTATTCATTATGGCATTAGGGGATTATCAATACCTCATTCATTCGCCATATTATAAACTGTGAATTATTAAATTAAAGACTTATTAAGAGCATGAGACCGTTAACCCGTGCAATTATCAAATTATCAGCTTTTGTTTTTTTTTAAATTTGCAGCCGGCTTTGTTCTGGTTTTTGTCGACGCCAAGCACCTTCAAGTCAACGCCACCAAAAACCGGTAACGAGCATGTGCTTTGTTTACAGACCGCCATGGTGACCGATGCCTTTGATCGGACGAAAATGTGCCATTCGCACCGGGTAGAATAAGAGAGCAAAGCAGTAGAAGCTCGATGAGAGAAATGATGAGGCATGTCAGTGCACGATTCTAGTGACATACGATATGATACGATATCCGTAGTATCGTATCCAAGCGCTCGTGAATAAACTGGTGCCCTGCAGTTTGGGTTTTGTAATTGTAATTTGAAATTTGTATAGCGCCTCTTCAAGATAAACTCATCTGAGGAGCTCTCGTCGCAAAAGATGTTTAGAAAGGAACATTCATCCATTAGTAAACATTACTCGGTTGACTAGAAGAGTCAGCAGTGGCAGACTCGCACACACATGCGAAGCCCAACAAACGGGTTCCCAACTATAGAGTTGAACGATGTCAGCATGTACGTAGCGTCGAGGATGAGGAAACGACGATGGGCGATGTGATCCACCACCGATGGCTCAAGGTTGTTTCACCGTCCAGCAGTCCCTCGTAGATGGAAGACGACGCAGCGTCCGGATATTCCTTGAACCGACTGATATGCGTAGGACAGGCATTAGTCGCTCGCCAGCCGGTGGGTAGTTGAGCCCATGGTTGACAGTCATTGCCACTCCAAACACTCTCTGACCTACCTCCACCGTATCCATGATTTCCCGGTGGAGGCGGCGTACGTATGTCTGTAGGTCTGAGGCTTGACTGTCGAACTAGAATCCTGTCCACCCTCTGTAGGTGGGCCATTCCAGACGTAAAAGGTCATGATAACATGAAACAAAACCGTCCGGTGCGCAGTAAACACGTGTTGAAAATGGAAAATAATTTCTGTACGCACACTGGGCAACAGTGAAAATCCGAACTGCCAGAATTATGCCAAATTTCACATTTTTGACAGTTTAATCAGTCAAAATGACGTGTAGAAAAGCCAACGACCAATATGGCCGAGGGCATGCGGAGATGTTTTAAGTAGCGCTTAAAACATTTTGAGTTTACGATTATTGTATAATTTCATATCAGTTTCTTTAGAAGCCATGTAACAAGTGACAAAAAGTTTGCTGTGTCACTGTTGAGCCAGTCTGCGTTTCAGTCGAAAGACCTTTTTAACAACAAGAGCTGGCCTTTGAAGCACCGCCTAAAAAAATAATTACCTTGCCATTTCCCTTCTATTTCCATAAATTATCGTATCCAATCTTAGTCCACCTAGCATTCCATGTAAGAGCCAGTTATCGATCACATAATCTTATGTGATGGATTGTGATGTGATGCGATATAGGATACGAAATCACAGACTACATTAACATGGCATTAGATGTACAATGTAAGTAAGTATGAGGAAGAACCGAGGAGTTTCAAGAGTTCTTTTCGATCCCTATGTGTTACTGTTCCGTCTGATGCTGACTTCGGTCGACGCCTTTGACGGAGTCCCGCTGAGTATTCCTGTGTGTCGTGATTTGGCGATAGTATATCGTATGGTGAACGGTCGTCACTGGTTACGGTACCTAAAGCGACCTACCTCCTTCCCCCTCTTCGTCATAGAACCACCAAAGGCACCGCAGTTATCCATGTCCATACTGCTTCAGTGTCACTGCCTTGTATCCGTCTTTGTATCTCTCACTGTCTGTCGTTGTTCCAGTAACACATAGCGATCAATTACAACTGAAATTCTCTCTGTCTGTCTCTGTCTCTTTCTGTCTGTCTGTTTGTTTGTCTGTCTGTTTGTTTGTCTGTCTGTCTGTAGTGTCTCTCTCTATCTTATCTGTCTGTCCTATTATAAACACTTCCTTTATAACATGATTCCTCAGTGAAGTCGGCCGATTCATGTTGACCAGACATGTCGGACAATAATCAAGCCGTTGACCACCTGATTCTTCAACCATGTAAGATTATGATAACCGATCTTCTACTGGAACGCTTCCTCAATCATATGTCGATCCATGTCCAGTCTCTTGGTCAGATGTTGCCTCAAGTATGGTGAAACTATAAAATATTGTACTAACCTCTCGATCGCTTGGGTTTCTAATGCTCGGTTCCATATGGCAATGTCAGGAACATACAGTTGCCAATAACATATAAAATAATCTTACATTGTAAGTCAATACGGGCCATGCAATATGTGCATGTGTTATAGGCATTTATTTAAGAGTACTTAACGATTGTAGTCCAGGTTTTAAACATATTTTAGCACGCAGATTTGCATATCTACTAATGTTCGCCAAGAAGCCAACTTAACATTGGAGCGTCTGTGACTATCTAGCGCAGATTATTGTTTTATCGTGTTTATTGTCCTTCCGAATACGAATGTATTTCCGAATGCTTACCAGATGGACTGAGCTACATTACACAGTATGAGAACATTAACAACGACGAACATATACCCGCTCCGTCGACTTTCTTGTCTGGAGTTTAACTGCTGACTGCAACTCTTAAGCTAAGCTAGATCCTGTACTGTTAGGATGTTGCTGCTAAGCGTTACGCATTGGTCTCTGATTGGCGCCTATCCTTGGACTTACACCATTGATCCCCAAAATGGTTTAATGTTGGCTCCTCATATTTCGGGGATCGCTCGGTCTGCTGTCCCTAGGCGGACCCTGCCTCATTCAAAAGGCTGCTTGTTGAAAGGGTGTTGTTCGTCCGCGGACTACCCTGAGTCGCCAACCAGTATAATACTTCACTCATCCCTTAATTAAGCTGCGCAAGCTGGTTACTCTGTTGCTAGACGGCGATGCTGAAGTCCCAGCTAACCTCAACCAAACGTTGGCTATCTGTCTTCTCTCTGGCTCTGTCTTTGTCTCTGTCTCTGTCCCTGTCTCTGTCTATCTGTCTGTCTCTCTCTTTCTATCTAGCGGTACGCCCTACCTCATCCGGGCCCTCTCTTGTAAAGCGGACCAAAATCATTTTCTCACATGACTTTCTTTCCAAAATGGCAAAATCTATTGAGTAGAAACCAGATACATCGTTTAAAGGGCTACTGCTAATTGTCCCAAATCGCTCATACCAAACCCTATAAACTCTATGGCATCTAGACCGACTGTGCTGTGTAATATACTACAATAGCTTTCTTACTCTTGTACTTGCTTCTTTATTAAGATTAGCGGTGTGATAGTAATAAAAAACTGCCATAGGATTCGAACCTAAATTAATTTTCAAACTCAGCTTCAATTTAAGTAAGCAAATTGCCTGCTAGTAAAGACAGTTGTTGTGGTTGTTATATTGTTATGTTGTCTTGGTGGTTTCTTCTTGCAATGAATGGATTACTAATATCGTTAATGTGCTCCTGTAGCAGAATCAAAATGCACTGTCCATGAATTGCGTGCATGTGTGTGTTTTTGTGTGTGAAATGGATATCCTTGACGACTGTCGACGACTATTCGAAGTCGCGAATACAGCTTCGAATTCTAGATTTCCCCGACGCAGAATAGCGTTCACTCTTTTCGATTTTCAATACTATATTAAGCTACAGTAATGTATTCAGTTACGACAGTTACTTCTATCGCCGACATTAAAACGTCTCTATGTACACATTCATAAATTGCTATCATCAGCAATAAATAACTCAAACAAATCTGATGTTTTCCTGTCCTGTCAACTGAGCACACTAAACCCACTGTCTCTCCAACGTATTGACTGTCGGCTTTGTATAGCTTCTAGACAGCTGAATCAGTGAAACCGAGTCTAGGCATGAATCACAGCCGATGTTAGGTCAACGTTTTAGCGCGCTAGAGCTCTAACATGATTCATGCGCGCACGGGCCTGTCGAAAACTTGCTAACTCTCATTACGCAATGTCAACGTAAAAATCACTCGAAGAACGAAACTCATAACTGGGACACCTAGAGATTTAATATAGCGCCTCCAAGGTACCTCACAAAAGTGCTGCCTAAATGGTAGCCTAATTGATGTTTTAGTCATTGAGAGTAATAAATTGGACGCTACGTGTTTGGGAGCGCTAATCGAACAGTCTCACTGTGCACTAAGATTACGAGGCATGCTCTACAGCATCTCTTCTGAGTGGTTTCTAAAGACCTTATATAAATGCCCAGATACGTGTAATATTCATAAATACCTTATAATTTGCCTTACCTTACATTTACCTAACTAACACTCATAATTTGCAACAGACAACAGCAGGTCGCTCTACACTTATTGTACCAGCACGGTCGTATTTGCATATATGAATATCCGCTAAATGAAGCAACATTAACAATGACTCAAAGTATATTTGATGTGTCAATATGAAGAGAATAGTAAATGTCTTACCACGGCGGTTTATTATATTATAGTTTAGTAGGCGGTGTTTAAACTAAAAACAGTTGAACACACATAAGAGACATTTATTAGGCTAAGACGGTTTTATAGTGCTTTGCTTGATCCGCCGATGTTGCCGTATGCACTGCTCGAGTATTTGCCTAGCTGTGTATGTAGGGTAAAGCGCGCAGTCCGCACCTGACAGAATTTCAAATTGCCGCTGACGCAATTCCGAACACGTAGCGACAATCGAGTTCGATTTATGGAAGGCGAGAAAGAAAGCAACGGACGTGACCCATGGGGACGATTCATTGCCAAGAGCTGAGAGATGGGTTAAGAAATTGGTCGAAGACGCAGAACAAAGCGCACGTCTCGAACATATTCATTTGACTCGACAATGGACGCCTTTATTGCCACTGTTTGACTCGGCAATGGAGGTGAATCAGTTGCAACCCATCTTGTGCATTCATCTAGTTACTCTCTGTCTTTCTGTCCGACTCTCTCGTTCTTTCTGTAGTTTTGAAGTTAAAGCAAATCCTCCAGCCGTATTTGAAGGCAACCTGTCACGTTGTTGGAAAGTTCAAATGCTGTAAAATCATTTTTCAAATTTGATTTCATAATCCAAGGTGTAGTTTTGCAATTATTAGCAATGCCCAGCAGATGTTTTTATTTGTATCGTACATATGACATTGCAGGCAACTGTTTGCTTCCACTGAGTGTTAACTGAAAGAATTGCAGGTTACTCTGTTATCGTCACGTAGACATCTGCCTCTAAATTAGCTCTTCATCGGCTTATTAACTCCTACCTTGTTTTTGTTTGATTGTTCAGACGCTAGAATACACCGCGTTCATTATTATGTCTGGTAAGATCAGATACACTGCTGTAGCCCGAAAGCAAATGGCCTGCGTGCCCTGTTGCCCTTTGTCACGCTATGGTAAAAGATACGATTTTCGGTCACAAATGGAGTTTCTTAATGCCAGGCAGTGTCTGTTTATGAGTGTTCTGTTAACAGAAGTGTCTGCCGTTACCAAACGTTACTTTCTTAAGAGTGGACGGGAGAAATATCTAATGGAAAGCAGGTCATCAAAAAATGCTTCCAAGTGGATAGAAGGCAAAATCATGAAAACCGCGATGTCAGACTCAATTGTGTTGTTTGAATTCGGTATTTATTGGTTGGGCATGAAACCAGTAAATATTAGCAAGTCTTAGCTTCAGCAAGTAGATAAAAAGATCCCCTGTTTTGGGTAAGATTTTCTAGGGCCTAGCTGGATGTCTGAATAGAGATGTGGCCGGGAAATCCATTCCAGATCTGCACACAGTGATGTATTATATCTTTGCTTTGGAAAACTGATATAGCGCTAAATATGCGTTAACTTGTACTAAGTGATAGAGGAGTAAATAATAAGAGTTATAAATATAACTAATAATGAACATGCATTTTCCTAGATCAAGTCTTCTCTTCAAGAATCTCTTAGTCTTCTACCCAATTTAAGGATATTATCTCTGAGGGAAAGAACAATTACTATCATGGTCAAATTGTCTTAGCCAACTTCTAGCTTAATCTAGAAATAACTATAAAAGATATTATTTTGCCAAATGTAAATATTGAACAGCACCGCAAGTTTGAATTGTTTTAATACAAGTACGAAGAAGCAACAAAAGAGATATCTTTAAAAAGTCAACTGTATTTACCCAACCATCAATTAATTAATGCCGACAACATACGGTATTGAATTAATTAATTAATTAATTAACCTAATCAAATATAAGAATTACGACCTCCTTTCTAAACTATTCGCATCTGAACTCATCAAAAAGTCCACTGGCAACTTGCAGTTCAAGCAATTTCAGATCTCTCGGCTTCCAGCAAAACGCAACAAAGTCATACTATATCACACCGAAACAACGACATTTAATAGATTGCTAAACAAAATGGCGGTCATGATTCTTAGCGCAAGAAAATGCAGAACTCTACACAACGCGTAACAAAAATAGCGGGACATTTCATTCACGGAAGAATCGCTTGTTTCTGCATTTATTAAGCGCCACTATCTAACGACTAAGCATCAATCAATGACGCTGCGCAGTTGTGCGTGAAGGACTTGCTCAAGGTCCTGACACAATGACAGTTTCAGAGGAGGCTCGAACCCTTTCTCTCCACTTTACAGGCCGAACGCTCTAACCAATCGGCTACCGTGCCCACTCATGAAACCAAAGATCTTTAAGTGCAATAACATATAACACTCCTTCTCTTGCTGCATCACTCTCAAGTGTGATGGCCAACAAAGCAAAAAAGTAGCCACCCCACCTAACGAAAGGTATGATGAAGGTCAGGGTCGGGTGAAACGTCCACGTTTATTGAGCCTCATTAAATAATAAGGCCTCGCTGATTGAGCCCACCAGACAGTTGGCCTTTTAAAAACTTAAGGGCCTTAGATATTAGGATGTATACTGAGTGTCATATGTTAATACCCTCTTAGATCTTTGATGAAACCATGCATTATTCAGTGGTACTCGTCGATAGTTTGAATTGGGAAACCGTTCTTCTGCCCCTTTCGCCCGTTCGTTGAGCTCCGACGTGGCTTGATTTGCAAGGTCTCAAAATGCAGTAAAACATTCAATAGCAGAGCATACATACAGATTTCGACAACAAGGTTTGGTGTGATTTTCATAAACAAATCTATTCACAGCATCTAATTTACCCAAATTGTGAGACGTCTCTAAATAGGCTCCATAAGCAAAGGGATACTTCCCTTCTGATTACACTGTGTGTGTGTGCGGGTGTGTGTGCATGTGTGTGTGTGTGTGTGTGTGTGTGTGTGTGTGTGTGTGTGTGGTGTGTGTGTGTGTGTGTGTGTGTGATCCGCTTGCATGGCGCTGATCTTAGCGAAACACGATCATCGCTGACTGTTTGCTTAGTGCGGCAACAACCTGCCTCTGTCACGTAATGCAAAAGGATTCGAAATCTGCTGACTGAAATGAAGCACTAACTATAGTCAGTACGAGTGAGGAAGCCATCTTGTCCTTTCATTCTCCTACTCTTGTCTGTCTGGCTGTCTTGTCTTTCTGTCCGTCTGTCTTGTCTTTTTGTCTGTTTGTCTTGTCTTGCTGCCTGTCTGTTCTTCTGTCTGTTTTGTCTGCCGGGGTGTTTGTCGCTTTGTCATGAAGTCTTGGTTATGCATGCTTGCTTGTTTTAATGGCATATCTGTTTCTGAGCAGCAGATGACTGATAATATACATGACCTCCTATCGCAAGGTCATAAATTATAAACTCGTAGGGGACTCGCAGTGTTTCGTCATCGTGACACGGACATTTCTAGCCATACAAAGTAAACATTTGCAGCGGTTTTGCCAGATTTGTACAAGCTGGAATCACAAGGTGTAGATTATTCATGCGATACATACGTCAATCAACGCGTTATTTAACAACTAACCATACACTTTACAAGTGGAAGTAAGGCTAAATTGAAAAATCTAAATACAGTCAAAACATGCACAAAAATGAACTGTATCGTTGAACAAGGCAGACACGAATAATAAATATAGATGATCAATCTTCGAGTGTGGGAGGCCACACAATGAAGAAACACAAAAAGACACTAGTAGGAAATAACTTGCTTGCAGATTGCTCGATAGCGAATACAAAGGCAAAAACCTAGCAGACAAGATCGTAAAGGATTGATTCCTCGCAGGCCCCGTATAATCAACACAAAACAGATCTTTTGTGAGATTCCGATTATTTGCACGCAAACCACAAATGCTCTGAATCAAAATATTTTGACGATTTCAATAGTAAGTACAACTGAGCCGTGCACACCACACGTACACGGAAAGGATACAAAATACTGCTTACAGAAAATAAAGTGAAAATATTGAGATACACACTCAGATAGTCGAGTTCAACTGACACACGCAGGAAGTGTAGGCATACTTTCATTCTACAGATTGTCAAAAATATTAGGTCATAGATGGTGTGCATCTTCTAATAACAGATTTTATCAAACTTATATAAGTTACTTGGTGTCATGGCACAAGGGTCATTAACTCAGCAAGATATGCTTTTGGACCACTGCAGTCAGTGCTTTACAGATATGCTTAATGATCCACAGCATAAATAAAACAAAAAATACAAGCCTAACACTGAAGAGACTATAGCTGTAGCGACGGACTGTACCTTATTCAGCAGTAGAGATGACTGCACCAAGACCACACTGTTGCAGGATTTAAGTGTATGATAAAGTAGTATATGAACCAAATATCAACAAGGCAATAGATCTTTGGATATGAGGCACATGTAGGCAGTTCTTTGCATTAAGATGGAAGTATGTGAATTAATGTGGGCCATAGATAGTTCCGTAAATGTCAAGTCTTTGAAGTTGCATTGATAACAACCTATGCAACAACGGAAGTTATTGTCGCGAAAGCAGACTGCTCAGAAAATACTATTGACTTTTCAAATAAGAGAAAATGCAATAACCAATAACCTGAAAAATGCAGTGAGTTGAGACCTTGTGCCAGGTCTCGGCAATATTCAGATCACGATAAGAAAGAAGTCATTGGCATACGTCACGATAACGCAAGTTTAGTGACTGAACATGGTATACGAGTTCGATACTCTATCGATAGTTTGTCATTATGAAAAGCAATTGCAAAAGCAGTTGTCCTGCAACCTGACAAAAACAGCTTTCATTATTACAGTATAAATGTATAGTTCCAATTTCTTTCAACTAAACGCTGCTTTTAATTGAGTATTTTGTGGAAATTCAAAGCTTAAGATTTTCGGATTGATATTGATGTCGTTATGGTTCTAATACTACAGCTGTTGCTACCATGCTTTATAGTAGGTTTAAAACAGCATTAGTGGTAACCGTAAACAGCAATAACACCGGTGGTAATAATAGCAGCAGCAGTAGGCCTAACAGTATGCATATTAGAAAGTAGAAGTCAAAGTACGAAATTATACAGCGAGAGTATAGCGGGTCCGATGATGTTTGTGTAAGTTGTGATAAAATAAAATGTGGCAGATTTGTAAAAAAATCTTGGACGTATGTGCTTATGCGAAAATCAAACATTAGTCCAACAGGTAAACATCATTGCAGCACGTTTTTTTATAACGGGACTAAAGTTCTTATGAGATTGTTTTCCGGAAAGTATGCAGCTTCCCAGAAGTCATATCAGTTCTACACATATACAGTAATTGGCTGGATACACGGAATCTGTACATATTCAAACATTTCCATAACAGTCAACAATATCAATCAAACACAACAATTTGAATGCGACTCATAGCAGTGCTCCAAACTAGAACCAATCACCAAGTGATGTCGCATATTCCAAGGAACAGAGTTTAGCACATAAACAACATGCAAAATAATATGTATGCTATTTATTGATTGTTATTACTTCGTTTATTGTTATCTTTCGACTGATATCAATTAAAAATCTACTGTGTTTCACACCAAATAATACCAAAAATAAAAGAAAATAACTTGACACCAGATCAAAAAATCGCTGACATTTTGATAGTCATGTGATATCTTTCTGTGACATTTTCAGCTACATGAGCTTTGGAAAAAATCAGTCAATGAAGTTTTATTATCAGTAAAAAAAGTCAGGGCTTTTCAATCGTTGAGACACTTGAGATTGTCTGCTGAGCCACTCTGAGGAACCAAATAGGCTAAGTTCATACTTATCACGGGAACATTTCCAGAGTGCGCATTTGATTTGGATATGCGCCCTGTTATTTATGCCTACGATTCCTCGCTCAACCAATGGCATATGGCGTGTTAACAAAGGTCTTACTTACTTGCTTATTTGCAAGAGTTCATTGTAAAACTAACTTTGCGTCAAAGATCTGTGGATAATCTTGCAAAATTTCGATAAGAATTTGAAACTGAAGTCATTGAAAATGGTGCATCTATATATATAAAGAGTAAAGTGCAAAGTCATCGCATGGGAAACCATCGACCTGAAAACAGACATTGATTCGCCTTTAAAATTGCGAAATTATTAGATGGTAATATCAGTGATTGCAGGCTTTCCTCTTTTGAATCGTTTCATGGAGGAGTGTGCTGAGAGGTCACTGTTCATTTCGATTCTCCTGTCTTTCCCTCAGTTGGCTGGTTTCTTGCCCGTTCGTGGGATTGACTAATGTTCTCACGTCGCCAAGTCCTTGCAATAGCTCGGCTGTGCGAAAAGAGACTTAAGAGCTATTGATTGGTGACTGAAGAGAATCAGGTCTAAGTTGTTGATCCTCTCCAGCAGCCAGAAAGTTAGATGCCGTAAAATATAAATACCTTCCTGAAAATTCCTCTTTTGTGCCAAATGATCGGTCGACGGTTTATTTACGAAGCACATAAGAAAATGGTTCTTTGGTCATTCGCGAGTTTTACACGTGAATATGCATGAAGAGCGGCGGATCAGTTTTTACCGATAATAAAACTGTGGCTGGAATATTCGTGGAACGAGAGAAGTTGGCAAGAAGTCTTTTAAAATGGAAGAAAGACCATGGCTGTGGCGGCCATGAGTCTTAAAAGCCCAAAAACAAGTTTACGTTCTGGAAATAAAGCAGACAGTCTTAAAGTTCGAAATGGAAGAGCTGGGACGATTTCTAAACTAGTACTGTACAGTTTTAGAAACTTAACAGAAATGCTGCCGTTTTCTTGTGGTGTTTAGCCAACTACCAGAACCGCAATTTTCTTTCCACAGTGCTTTGCTAAGACTGTCATAACGAATTCGTGGTGAATTGGCTTCCAAAAAGGACGGAGTTTCCCCGCTGTCGCTGGGTTCTGAGCAATAATTTGGTATACTGGCCTCTGAGTAAGTACCGAGCATTGGCAAATCCGCGGAATGGTGGCGATTGGTGAACATCATTCCGATGAGCCTAAATTATAGAGCGCATGGTTGATTTTAAA